>CM043882.1:16219509-16391761 GCA_024034495.1 Camelina laxa | reverse complement strand
GATTTTGAAGTTTCAAGGTCACCTATTTTGTAAGGTTAAGGCTTCGGGTTTGGATTGAAATATCAAGGCACATTGCCAAGTTATTTTTGTCTTCTAGTTTGCTCCTGGGATCTATGGTTTCCCATACCTTATGCACTTTGAGGGTGATCTTCATTCGGCGCCCATACTGTATAGTTGGTCGAACCAGCATCGGACTCTAATGGAGTGGCGACTCCATCTCCGTCTCTCTGATTTGATTTCACCAGCATCCTTTGTATCTCCCATGATCGTTTGTCAAGCTCTGATGTATCAAATAAAGGACTACTATATCAAGAACTCAAAGATCAAAAATGAATAACTCTCTTATTATTATTAGTTCAAGGAAAATCACTCAAAACCTCAAACTTCTTCTTCCTCTTAATCTTTCACACATTGCCACAACTAGCACTTGTATTTATATAGAGAAGAAGTAAATATTTAGCTAACAACTTTTAGAAAAATATTACATTTAGATACCTCCTAAATCTTTAGATTTGTATATTTAGATATCTCCTAAATATACTTAGCTTGAACTTCAAGCTAATTCAAGCTTATACTAACACACACATATATATATATATATATATATATATATAATTTTCTATTTGAAAATCCAAATATCAAAATTTTAATTCAAAGAGTTTTCCTATCTTATTGGAGAACTAACAAGTTAATTTAAAACAATCAACAGGTAATTAAACAAAAATATTTCTAAAATCCTGGAAAAATATATTTTTTCTTAAACTTGATTGGTGATTCAATAAGTTTTTAAGGTGACGAAAAATAATGCGAGAGGAGATTAAAATGCCCAGGAACATAGTTAAACATGGTCAGTTGTACATTTGTCATATAATAAGTGAGTTTTTGTTTGTTCAAAAAAAAAAACTAATAAGTGAGTTATTGAGTGCAAGTGGAGTGCACAATCAAGTATAACAAGACCGGCTCCGGCCGGCAGACCACAATCCAGTTCTTTCTACAATTGTGTCAGGAAAGAATTGGGACCTCAAATCTAAAACCCAAACCGTACGTAATATATGTCAACCTGAAATCGACCCGAATACTAGAACATACAATATTCCTTAGTACAATTTGGTGGTTCTTTGTGTTGTGGAATCAAAGAAGCAATATATTATGTTTGATGTTGAGGAGTTGGAAGAATTCAAGAGTGTTGGAACAATAGGCATATATCACATCCACAAACGATGGATATTCAAGACATCTTATCAATGAATTTAAAAAAGGAAAATTAGTTTATTATAAATTTGAATAAAAGTAAATAAAAACTTTTAATAAAATGTACTAAAGAGTTCATTGATAGTTATAAACATCAAAACAACATGATGTGAAGAGGAGTGAGAAAAGGGAAGAAGAAAAAAGAAAAAAGAGAAAACCAATCATAAATCTGAGACATATGATTGCTTAACAATTTCTAAAAATGTTTAGATTAGATTAAATTTTAAGTTTATTACGTACTTTGATTTAATTTTAATTGTGTTAATCTTAAGATATTCTGTTAACATATTCTGCAATTCATCAATGAAGAGGGTCTAATACTAGAAATTACAGTAACTTGTAAGTTTTAGGAAAAGGTCAAAATCTCTTTTAGTTCAAGAAAATAAAATGTATTAACCCAACTACAAGTCTACAATATATGTGTCATTTTGGTTACCAAGCAGCTAATATGGCATATTACGGTACTTCATTGTATTTTAATTAATTTAATAGCTAACAAAAGAAAACTTATATTGGTTTTCTTATAAAATAGTTAAAATAGCATTTTCGAAATTATTTAATAAAAATTATAACAGATTTCATTTTAATTTTTCAGAAATCTTAAGAAACAATAACAAACTATTAAGAATAATTGTAATACTTAATTTTATTTATAAAAACTAAAATTAAATATTTACATCATTAAATTGTTTGATAATGATAGATAATAGATTTCACCCTGTGTACACCGCGGATTAAATATAAATTATTGTATTTTAAATAATAATTTTTAATTTTTTTAGTTTTCAAATTTTCAATTAATTAACTTTTTCTAATTAATTTAGAATTTTTTTAGAATTTTTTTTTCTTCTTCTTACATTTTATAAAGTTTATAACTTAATTACATTAAATTTGTTATTAGATATAATATAAAATTTTAGATTGTTTTTGTTCTCTAGAATTAAACAGAGGTATATGCCTATATAGTATGTTAGTATATATTTTTATGTGTATTTTTTTTTTTTTTTGGAATATTAAGAATGTGTAATGTTTTGTAGTTCATATACTAAATAATTTATAAGTTATTTTTTAAAACTATGATTACAAATCTATAGTATATATGAGATAAACTAATAGTTTTAGAAAGCATCATTAGCAGAGAACGATCTCATCGTTACTCAACAAAAACAAAAAATTAATATTTTAATATTAATAACTAAAAACTAAATGTTTTAAAATGAAGAGAACTGTTGCTATCTTTAGAATCGAAACAACCAACCTTTTTTTTTTTTTTTAATAAATAAATAATAAATATAATATATTAAAACAACTACGCTAGTGGTCCCATACCCACTAGCCACCTAACCACAACACATTCAACAAGCGGAAAACATAATCAATAACCAATAATAACCCAATAATAAACCAATATATAAAGGGGCATATCTCAATACCAAACAACAAGAAACATGAAACCAAAGAACCAGCAATGTTTCTAATGACTCAACTCTAGCACCCTAGCAAATTCCAGACAACATCCAATCGAGTCCCTAACATCCTCCTCTTCATTGCCTTTGATTCCACGATCACACTTTGCCTTTACCTGCACCACAAACAAATTGAGATGCATGAGTATTTGATAAACACTCAGGTGAGGCAATCCTCCCATCTACCTGGCTATACACACAAGCAATAAGATCTCTACAAGCCACAAACAACAATCAATAAAACAAACCAGGCAATATACAACGCATGCAACATCCATCGCACTGAGCAGGTGTCGACCGACACCGGATGGTGTCGATCGTCACGACTATCTGGTGTCGACCGACGCCAACCTGTCGACCGCCCTGCCCGACACTCCCGAAAACCCTAGTTTGCGTCGACCGACGCCCCCACATGGCATCGAACGACACTCGCCAAAGTCCCGAGCCGTCCTCGCGTTGGTGTCGACCGACACCCCAACTGGTGTCGACCGACACCGTTTCCGAGCAGCGATTTCCCTCGATCAGAAACTCCGAATCTCGCCTCCAATCTTCTCCAATCCGCTCCTTGCACTCCCAGAAGCCAAACCCAGCCCAGATAGCAACGAAATAGCATAGAGAACTCAAGGAAACAACCACATAAGCACCAAATCACATAGAAACTAGAAATCTTAGCTTAGATAAGCCATGGTCATGCACTCACCTCTTTGCAGGAAGTTTCTGACCAATAAGAACGAATCCCTCACTCCTAGCAAGCTTCTAGCACCTTCCTAGTCTTAGATCTCCCAAGAACAGCAAGGAATCTCTCAAACTCTTCCCAAAAGCTCAAGAACACTCTCTCTTTGTGTTTTTCCTCAAAAACGGCGAAAACACCAAATCACACGACCCTAGGTCGTTTTCTACCTCAAATAACTCGATTTAGGGATTCCCTAAACCAACCACACAAACCGGACAATTAAAATTGAACCGACCAAACCGGCCACAACTGGTGTCGATCGACACTCTCGTGGTGTCGATCGACACCCTCACCAAAATTCCAGAAAATGGTTTGCGGGTGTTACAATTCTCCCCACCAATCTAGATTCGTCCTCGACTCGAACAACCATCAGTCAAGGACTCCGTGCAACCGTCTCCACGGCCCGCACTCCTCCGACCGATCTACAGGAGGTCTCCTCTAGCGATGCATCACGCTCCAGCGCCATTTGCTCTTGACTTTTTGGACTTTCCTTTACTCATAGGCCTAAACCTTGAGTTTTTATTGGCTCCTCATCAGACCTAAGTCTGCATGCCAAATGTTGGCTCCTCATCAGGCCGAAGCCCGCATGCCATAATATATAAGGAAAAGTCCAAACTGCCTCTGTTGCTAACCCTACAGCGCCCGGATCGTCATCCGAAGTCGATATACCAACCATTCTCCCGAGCCACAAAGTCTCTGAAAATGGCAGTACTAGGAGAACCTAAGTCCCCAAGAGTCGCGAGCAAACGATTTCAACACGTCCGAGTCCTATCCCTATCCAGGTTTCCTTCCCGTGGCTCGCATAAAACATCTCAATGTCCTACCAACCACATATTCCCTCACTGGAATACCTCATGACCACACAAGGATCATATACGCCACAAGGGCCGCCACAAAGGCCAAACAAAATGTCCTAAAGAGGACCGCCACCAAGCCAAACAAAATGTCCTAAAGAGGACCGCCACCAAGGCCAAACAAATGTCCTAAAGAGGACCGCCACCAAGGCCAAACAAATGTCCTAAAAAGGACCGCCACCAAGGCACTATGGCTAAACAGCCCGCCACGAAGGCCATCTGTCCCGAAGGACCGCACAAAGCACCACCTGTCCCGAAGGACCGTCACAAAGACACTCGCTAAACAGCCCGCCACAAAGGCCATCTGGCCCCGAAGGACCGTCACAGACACTCTGGCAAACAGCCAAACAGGCCAAACAAACGTCCTAAAAGGACCGCCACCAAGGCCACACAAATGTCCTAAAGAGGACCGTCACAAAGACACTCTGGCTAAACAGCCCGCCACAAAGGCCAAACAAACGTCCTAAAAAGGACCGCCACCAAGGCCACACAAATGTCCTAACGAGGACCGTCACAAAGACCCCACAATGTCTAAAAAGACCGCCACACACGGGCACACTGACTCAAAAGTCCGCCACTAAGGCCACACCCAAGCCCCCTTTAAGGCTCTTCACCACTAAAATGGACAAATCCTAACTCCCATAAAACTTTCCATATTTAGCACCTTCCATTTTTGGAAACTTTCCACTTTTGGAAACTTTCACAACCCCGCCTCACGGAAACTTTGTACCCCCAACACCACACCTCATCTTGTTACTGAGTCGCACAACCAACCACCCAAGCGACCGAGTAAGAGAGATGGGCTGGAATACTCCATTCCCGCTCCAGCCACGGGGACAGATGGGACCCGGCTAAACAAGCTCAAGTCGCGGCTTGCTTCTCATACCACTTCTTGAACCTTGCCTTCATCTTTGTCTCGGCTCCCAAGTCTGCTCCTCAACACCATCACAGCCCCAAAGGACTCTCATCAAAGGAATCTTCTTCTTCCGGTTCCTTGATCCTCCTCTCGAGAACCCTCACTGGTCTCGCCTCCAAAGTCATGTTAGCTGAAGATCCTCAAATCTTAGCCAACACCTCTCCTCACTGAGAGACACTTCCGCAACATAGACACATGGAAAACCTTATGGAATGCACGCATCACCTCAGGTAACTCCAATCTATATGCCACTGGTCCAATCCGCTCAATCACTCTGAATGGACCCATATACCCGGACTCAACTTAGTCTCTGACAATGACTGTTCGGACCGCAACATGGCCATCTTGAGGTACACTCTGTCTCCTACCTGAAACTCAAGATCTCTCCTCCTTCTATCTGCATAACTCCCTGCCTATCCTGAGCCTCCTTCATGTTCAGCTTGAGAACCCGAATCTTCTCTGAGGTCTCCTGAACAAAACTAGCACCAAACATGCTCCTCTCCCCCACCTGAGTCCAGCATGTGTGTACGACATGGCCTCCCATACAAAGCCTCATAAGGAGCCATCTTAATACTTGCCCGATAGTGTTGGTAAGCAAATCTCTACCAGGTTCAGATGATCGGCCCAATGGCCACCCCAATCCAGCACACACATCCTCAGCAAATCCTCCAGCGTCTGGATCGTCCTCTCTGACTGTCCATCAGTCTGGGGATGATAAGCTGTACTCATATGCACCTTAGTGCCCATCTCTGCCTGAAATGCCTTCCGTAACACCGAAGTGAACTTAGAATCCCTATCGACACAATGCTTGCTGGCACCCCATGCAACCTGACTATCTCCCTCACATACTTCTTAGCCAAGACCGCTGCTCCATCAGTCTTCTTAATGGCCAGAAAATGTGCTGACTTAGTCAACCGGTCCACAATGACCCAAATATCAAAGGTCCGTGACACGGCAATCCTACCACGAAATCCATAGTGATCATATCCCACTTCCACTCAGGAATGGGTAAACTCTTCAGTAACCCGCCAGGAACCTGATGCTCAGCCTTCACTAGCTGACATACATCGCACCTCGAAACCCAACTAGCCACATCCTTCTTCATCCCGACCCAATGATAGTACTCTTGAGGTCACGGTACATCTTGGTCGCCCTGGATGAATGGATAATGCTCTATGAGCCTCTCTCAGAATCTCCCGTCTCAACTCCTCATCCTTGGGCACACACACGACCGTGCACCAAGATAGTACCATTATCGAGACCTGATACTGAATCCACATCCTTAGAGGCATTCACTAGCCCCAAATCCTTCTCCCGAGCCAACCGCACTCTACTCGAAGATCTCGCTCTATCTACGCTTCCAAACCCAACGGTTCCGTGAAACAGCACATAAGCTCAAAGCACTGATCTCCCCTACCAGAGACTCCATCTCGCTTCCCGAGCCGAAGCTACCCTCTTCCGACTCGTAGAGCATCTGCAACCGTGTTAGCCTTACCAGATGATAGGCTATCTCCAAATCATAATCTGCCACAAGCTCCATCCACCGCCTCTGTCTCAAATTCAGCTCAGGCTGAGTGAATATATACTTCAGCTCTTATGATCCGTGGAACACCTGTACCTTTGCACCATAAAGATAAGATCTCCAAATCTTCAGGCAAAAACTACAACACCCATCTCCAAATCATGAGTGGGATAGTTGCCTTCATGCACCCGCAACTGCCGCGAAGCATAAGCAATCACCTTCCCATGCTGCATCAGAACACAACCCAACCCAACTCTAGATGCATCTGTATAAACCACATAGGGTTCTCCCTGCCAGCAAAGCCAACACTCGGGCGCAGTAGTCAACATCTCCTTCAAAGCTTGCAAAGCCTTCTCACACTCTTCTGACTGCATAAAAGGAACATCCTTCCTCGTCAACTTAGTCATAGGACGTGCTCGCTTTGCAAACCCCTCGCACAAATCTCCCGTAGTAACCTCCAATCCAAGGAAACTCCCGATCTCTGTGGCATTCTGCGGTCTAGGCCAATCTCTCGATAGCCTGAATCTTCTCTGGATCTACGAACCCCCTCTCGCAGTAAACAATGTGACCTGTAAAGCCCATCTCACGCTGCCAAAACTACACTTGCTCAACTTGGCAAACAGCTTCGCTCCCGCAGCTTCTCCATAATCGCCCTCAAATGCACGCATGCTCCTCGGACTCTTAGAGTAAACCAGATATCGTCGATGAAAATGATGACAGATATATCCAAACTCCTCAAACACACTGTTCATCAATCTCATAAACGCTGCTGGTGCGTTAGTCAACCCGAAAGGCATCACCACAAACTCATAATGCCCATACTCTGTCCCGAAAGCGCTCTTCCTCACATTCGCTCATCTATCGGTATTCGATGATAACCCGATGCAGATCCACCTTGGAGAATTAAGTAGCACCCTCAACTCGATCCAACAACTCGTCAATCCTCTGGAGAGGGTACTTGTTCTTCACAGTGACCCGGTTCAAACCCCTTAATCAATGCACAACCGGAAACTCCCATCCTTTTTCTTGACAAACAACACCGGCGCTCCCCACGGTGACACACTTACGGATGAATCCCTTTACTCAATAAATCCTCTAGCTGCTTCTTCAGCTCTGCCATCTCGCTGAGCCATTCTGTAAGGAGCCTTCGATAACGGTGTGTCCCCGGTTCCAGTTCAATGGTAAAAGGATCCGACCGAGATGGTGGTAATCCTGCAGAGACTGAAACACATCCTCAAACTCCTCCACTACTGGAATACCGCTAACCGTAGACTCCCCACTGACTCGGCATAGATATGGTAACCAAATAAGCCTCACGGCCCTTCGATCATCTTCCCAGCCTGAATGGCTAAGATCACGAGACTCCCGAAGCCGGTCTAATACCCTCTAAAACCAACTTCCCTCCTGGACGCTCAAACTCCACTCTACCCCGATAGCAATCTAAATGCACCATATGCCGATGCATCCAATCCATCCCGAGAATAACATCATACAGCTCCACGGATGATAAGCAAATCCGCTGGCCATGACTCTCTCGCGATCTGAATATCAATTCCTCTAATCGTCCAATAACTCGAAACTTGCCTCCCGCAACTCTAACAACTCCCGTGCGCCTCCAGATCCCCGCTGATCCCCGCACACCCTGCACACTCTGGAGTAATGAAGCTACGCGAAGCTCCAGAATCAAACATAACGTGGGACTTAAACCCGCCCACCAACAAGGTCCCTACACAAACCTCATGTGTTGAGAACCTAACACTTTATCACAGAACATAAAATCTGACCCTACTAAAATTCACAAAGATTAAGTACCAGAAATTATACATGTGATCGCCCGGCACTAGTTCCACCAGTCTCCACTGTCTGTAAACCCGAGGCCCCTGAATCCGTGCCACCTGCTGACCCCCAGGCTGCACCTGCTGCAACGCTGCCACTGCTGCCGGCTGCAGTTGGGACAAAAAGGCTTGATGTGCCCTGTCTCCCTACAATGATAACACACCCGAGGTCCTGCCGTCGGAACACTCCTCTTGGGACAACTAGCAACCCTGTGATCCCTGCTCCCACAACCGAAGCAACCCGCACCACTCGGCTTCTGCGTAGCCTCCCACTTCCTCTCTGGTTCCCGAGCATGCCTACCGCCCTACTAGAACCACCCTGCTGAGCCTTACTAGGCTGAACTGCTGGAGCTACCACCACTGACCGTGCCCGATATCCTCCTCACCCGCCGCAGTCTCAACCAGCTCTGCACGCGTAGCATAACTCCTCCCTCTACAGTGAACTCTCAAGTCATCACGTAGAGCCCAAGAACCTCCTGATCTGAGCCTCCTCAGCTCCATAGCCCGACCTCCATAACAAAGAAGTCGACTGAACTCCAAGTCCAACTCCCGCACTGACCGTGTCCTCGAGACAACTGAAGGAACTGCACCTCCAAACGATCCAATGCTCTCTAGGAAAATACTTGCGGTTGAACTCCAAAACGAAGTCAGCCCAAGTCATCTCCCGCTGCACCCTCCTAGCAGCCACAGATCTCCACCACAACTCAGATCACCACTCAAAAGTAGACCCCTATGTCCACCCAAAACTCCTCAGACATCTCAGAGTGTGGAAGTTACGTTCCACTCGTCCTCCACGCATCCGCAGCAGTAGGATCTACACCTCCTGAAAACTGCTCAGTACGCAACCGACCCATCTCTGTCAACATGCTGAGATAACGAGCATGGACCCCCGCATCCGCAGCCACTGGCTGCCGCTCCTCCGCCACCACTGGTGGCACTACCTGAGCTCTGAGCGGTACCACTGGTGGTAACCGCTCTAACACCTGTGCTAGCAAAGCCGCAAGGTCAACACCAGGGACTCCACCCGCTGGGACCCCACACCGGGACCCTAGCATCACCGGCCACTGGAGCATCAACACCGCCCTCCTGCCACACTCACGGAATCCCCCGGAACACCCTGCGACTCGCCAACACCCTCAGCTGTCACACTCTGGTCCTCGGTCTCACTAACCACTGGGACTCTGCCCCTACCACGACCACGTCCGCGTCCACGACCACGTCCGCGTCCACGACCTCGACCAGCCACAGCACCCTCTCTAACCATCTGCACTACCATGAACAGAAGGCTAAGCAAACAATTTCTATTATTACACAGAAACATAAACTCACCGTGGAATCACACACTCGGCTCGAAGAGGATGTTCTAAGACTCCATGCCACACACATCACCACCATAAGGGCTCCGTTGTACCAAAATGAAACGACCAACCTTTTTTTTTTTTAATAAATAAATAATAAATATAATATATTAAAACAACTACAGCTAGTGGTCCCATACCCACTAGCCACCTAACCACAACACATTCAACAGCGGAAAACATAATCAATAACCAATAATAACCCAATAATAAACCAATATTATAGCAAGGCAATATCTCAATACCAAACAACAAGAAACATGAAACCAGCAACCTAGCAATGTTTCTAATGACTCAACTCTAGCACCCTAGCAAAAGCCAGACAACATCCAATCGAGTCCATAGAACATCCTCCTCTTCATTGCCTTTGATTCCACGATCACACTTTGCCTTTACCTGCACCACAAACACAAATTGAGATGCATGAGTATTTGATAAACACTCAGTGAGGCAATCCTCCCATCTACTGGGCTATACACACAAGCAATAAGATCTCTACAAGCCACAAACAACAATCAATAAAACAAACCAGGCAATATACAACGCATGCAACATCCATCGCACTGAGCAAGGGGTTCGACCGACACCAGATGGTGTCGATCGTCACTGACTATCTGGTGTCGACCGCCAAACTGGTGTCGACCGGCACCCTGCCCGACACTCCCGAAAACCCTAGTTTGTCGACCGACGCCCCACATGGCATCGAACGACACTCGCCAAAGTCCCGAGCCGTCCTCGCGTTGGTGTCGACCGACACCCCAACTGGTGTCGACCGACACCGTTACCGAGCAGCGATTTCCCTCGATCAGAAACTCCGAATCTCGCCTCCAATCTTCTCCAATCCGCTCCTTGCACTCCCAGAAGCCAAACCCAGCCCAGATAGCAACGAAATAGCATAGAGAACTCAAGGAAACAACCACATAAGCACCAAATCACATAGAAACTAGAAATCTTAGCTTAGATAAGCCATGGTCATGCACTCACCTCTTTGCAGGAAGTTTCTGACCAATAAGAACGAATCCCTCACTCCTAGCAAGCTTCTAGCACCTTCCCAGCCTTAGATCTCCCAAGAACAGCAAGGAATCTCTCAAACTCTTCCCAAAAGCTCAAGAACACTCTCTCTTTGTGTTTTTCCTCAAAAACGGCGAAAACACCAAATCACACGACCCTAGGTCGTTTTCTACCTCAAATAACTCGATTTAGGGATTCCCTAAACCAACCACACAAACCGGACAATTAAAATTGAACCGACCAAACCGGCCACAACTGGTGTCGATCGACACTCCCTCTGTGGTGTCGATCGACACCCTCACCAAAATTCCCAGAAAATGGTTTGCGGGTGTTACAGTAACTGCAGCAACGTTCCTTCGTTTTTTTCTCTTTTTGTATTTTTTATTAACTTTTATTAAAAGAATTTGGGGAAGTACCCACCACTAAAGATGGTCTTAGTGTTGGTTCTATATTCCAAACCCTCATGCTAGGCGGGTTTGGCAACATATTCAAAGATTTTTAATCTGCAAAAACTCATCATATGAATCCCGTGAAAGTAAAAATTATTTTTAAATACGTAATACAAAATAAAAATAAATCTGTAAATAAGATATCAAATTGAATGGTAAATATGTTTGTTAGCTTTTAAAATCATACCGTTAGTTTTTTTTGAATGATATATTTTATATTTGATTTTGAACTTATATTTTAGGGGGAAATCAATGCGTTGAGATCAAAACTCTTGGCCACGGATCCTCCTCCAATATCGAAAATCAATTCGTGTCTTGGTTAGGCCGATTGTTTAGGAAATTTGTGTATGGAGAAAATATTATTTTGTAAAATTGGAAACTTAATAATAATTAAATCAATTATAAACTTAATATTTAATGTTAAAGGGAGTGGTTAATTGTTTTGGAAATTTATTTAGGATGGGAAATCTTGTTTTCAAAAATAGAAATTAATATTAATTAATTAAATGAAAAACAAATTAATAATTAATGTTAA
This sequence comes from Camelina laxa, assembly GCA_024034495.1. Classification (NCBI taxonomy): domain Eukaryota; kingdom Viridiplantae; phylum Streptophyta; class Magnoliopsida; order Brassicales; family Brassicaceae; genus Camelina; species Camelina laxa. Next base: position 16,379,831 of record CM043882.1, on the reverse strand, counting down.
TGGCATTTTTGTAAATAGGTGAAAACTTCAGGATTTATTTGCTAAATGTACTTGGAAAATGTATATATAGATATTTTAGGAAATATTGCATCCTAACACACTTTCATACATTTTATTGCATCCTAACACACTTGTTGTCCACAAGGCATTTTTTGCCTTGCTTTTACACTGTTCACTTCAATTCTATACAATTTTACCCCTCAACTCCTTCTAACCAAATAATACTTTCTAACCAAAATTGTTAGAGCAAAAGAATCTCCTCCTTCCATTTGTAACTAAAAATATTTGATCCTGTAGCTGTATATCTTACATGTGGCTAGTTCTCCCAAGTTGATGTTGGCCGCCATATATAAAGCTATCCTTTTGTGTGGATAAGGGAGACAGGAAGGAATAGGGTTTTGGTCAGCCGAACATGGCGGCCATGGTAATAATTCTTATTTTACGTTTTTTGGTTGTTTTCCGTGAATTGCATTATTGGTTTTAATTCTTTTCTATGGATTGCAATTATTTGATTTATAAATCAACAACTGTTTTTGGTTGCAGGTTGGATAATGTATTTTCCTTTGCGGTGAGTGGGCTTCTTTTGTGGATGGCTTTTGGAGGTTTGAGGTGGATAAGTTTCTCGTTTCGAGGGTCGTTCCCCTCTCCGAGACTGTTACGTTAGCTGAACTTGAGGATACTACTCGAATTCGGCGTTGTGAAGAAGAAGGCTTGTTTAAGCTTTTCTCCTCCTAACAACATGCTTTTCACCACGGGTGAGAGAACTCCTCCTGTACTGGTCGTCGCATTCCTCTCTCCGGTGATTCGCCTTGATCCAGTTTTGGAACAAGCGATGATGAGTTGGCACCATTACTTGATGCCGCTCTTGGAAGCCAACTGGATGATGTCGTCGTTGCTGGTATTTTTGAAATGGAGGAAAATTTTAAGATTGGAGTTACTAATGGTAAGAGTGGGAAGCGTGTGTATGCCGGAAGTTCATCTGGTTGTAGTTTCGGTAAGAGTGGGAGGCGTGGGAAGTGTAGTTTTGTTACCAATAACCCTTTAATTGATGTTGATGTTGAAATGGAAGGAACTGTTGGTTCCAAATCAACAATCCCCATAATAACTACTACCCAGGTTGATCCATCGCTATTGGGTGAAGTGGATGAAATAGAGTCAAAGTATTGGGAAAGAGGTTCTAATGTTGTTTGCGAGGAGGGTAATGTTGAAGACTGGGGTCATAGTTCTGAAGAAGAAGAAGACACAGTTGAAGAAGAAGGACCAACTCAGGAGATTCTTACTCCTACAGGTTAGGATAAAGAATTTTGGGGAAACTTTGTTGGAGATCATTTTGGTCTTGCATATCCTGTAGAAATCATGTGTACCACGAATGACTGCTTTGACCATAGGGTTGTCGTCAACGGTGAGACATCCTTACCAAAAGATGAGAAATTTGGTAAGGATTCTGGTGGGGTTTTCAGTCTGAGTGGTGACCTAGCAGTCAGTCAACCTGTCCAATTTAACATGACCGCGTGGACAGATAATGGTGGACAGGAAGAGATTCAAGCTAAACCGAGAAGGAGTTTAGAGGATGTTGATGATGAGGAGTTTGATGATATTCCTCCTCTGTTTGATGATATAGAATATGAGAGGGATGAGATTCCTGATCTTTACATTGATAACGATGATAAAGGCATATACAAGGGCAAGGTATTCCCCAGAAAAGAAAATTGCAAGATAGGTTTAGCCATATATGCAATTAAGAATTTGTTCCATTTTAAACAAACCCGGACGAAGCGTGACTACTTTGTTCTTAATTGTTCTTGTGAGCGATGCGATTGGAGGATTATGGCTAAAGAATTGAGCAATGATTACTATGAGATATGCCGAGCATGTTTTGAACACACATGCCCAGTTGAAACAAGGTGCAATTACCTGAAGAAGTGTACATCTCAAGTTATTGCTGCTGTCTTCAAAGCAAAATTTAGCGATCCATCTACAGCCCCAGTACCAATGGACCTGCAGCAATTGGTCCTTGAGGGACTAAAGGTGTCAGCATCATACAGTAAGTGTCGTAGGGCTAGGGAAAAAGCGACAGAGGATTTGTTTGGCTCTGATAAAGACTCATATGATCAACTGGCTGAATATTTGCATCTTTTGAAGCTCGCAAATCCCGGTACTGTAATTGATATCAAAACAGAAACCCAGGAAGATGGTAGTGAAAGGTTCTTGTACACCTTTTTGGCGTTTGGTGCATCAATACAAGGCTTTAGTAAGCTGAGACGTGTCCTTGTTGTGGATGGGAGCATCTAACTGGTAAGTACAAAGGAGTGTTGTTGACAGCAAGTGGCCAAGATGGTAACTTTCAAGTATTCCCTCTAGCGTTTGCTGTTGTAGATAGCGAGAATGATGATTCGTGGACTTGGTTCTTTGAAAAGCTTGAACGGATAATCGCAGACAGCAAGACCTTGACCATCATTTCTGACAGGCATCAGTCCATTTACGTTGCTAAAAAGAGGGGTTTTCCCCTTGCTCATCATGGAGCTTGTATTGTCCACTTGGCGAGGAATGTCAATGCCAAATTTCACAACAAAGGTCTTGCTAAACTTGTCACTAATGCTGCATATGCCTTCACAGTTGGCTCTTTCCGTACGGCTTACCAACAAATTAGAGGAAAAAACATCGCCTGTGCTAAATGGCTTGACAAAATCGGCGCTGCTCATTGGTCACGCGCATATTTCCAGGAAGACCGTTACAATCTGATGACTAGCAACATAGCTGAAACGTTGAACAAAGCATTATGGAAGGTAGAGCGTCACCAATAGTGGAGTTGCTTAAGTTTATTAGGGCTATGTTAACACGCTGGTCCAGTGCAAGGAAGAAAAAGTCTGCCAAACACAACGGGTTGGTAACTCCGGAGGTTGATAAACAAATGACAAAGAACATGTCACTAGTTAAGGGAAGCAAGGTTGCAACTGTTTCAAGTTTGAGTTATGAAATTGTGGGGGTGTTCAACGGGGAAGCACCATGTCCTTCTGGATTTGAAAAAATGCACTGGGAGAGTTAATAGGTGTTCAAGATGCGAGTGATCATGTATTAATTTGTATAGTTTCTTTTTTCAGAAAACTTTAACTGGCACTGGGAGAGTTAATAGGTGTTCAAGATGCTACCAGACAGGACACAACAGGAGTAGGTGTAGCAATCCAATTTGATGGTGTTGCATCTTTTTGTGAAGAAAGTTAGGTTTTTGAGGACTATGAGTAATTTTTTGGGCCTTCTTAACCAGACTCTTACTTTTGATCACTTTGAAGTGACATCTATTTTGCCTTTAAGGCTGCGGTAAACGCTATGACTTAGGTATGTGCTTAGTAGCAGTTTTTTGGTCCCTTCTAGGGAAGTGTTGGATGAGTGACGTCGGAAATATTAGGATTACTTGAGATCTTTTTTGGTCATATACACATGTCTTACTTCATGCGGTTATTGTAAATGTTATGAGTTATGAAACGTTCCACTATATATCTCTTTTTCCTTCTCTATATTATTACATATACCGCATACTACCATCCATATGGATAGCTTATGGTGGACAGCCCATGATTATCACAATATTCACATTCTAATCCCACACAATATTACCATCTATATCCGTTCTTTGTTTACAGCACAGCCCATCTATGTGGATACTACACTTTAACAACCCGAAAAATAGGAAAATATTTTCCACACCAAATTATCCACATATGACAAAAAAAATAATCTCATATGTTTTAACCATGTGGACATACCCTTGTGGATACTGATATTTTCATTACATTTACACTATATACCCGCATAGTACCATCCATATGGATAGCTTATGGTGGACAGCCCATGATTATCATCTATATCCGGTCTACGTTTATAGCACATCCCATCCATAGACTGATGCACTATTGGCACAGCTAAAAATAACCTCAAATGTTTTAACCATGTGGACATACCCTTATGGATACTAACATTTACATTACATTTACACTACATGGCCAAAACATCGATGCTCAATTGTTACCATCCGTGCTTATAGTGGATTGCTCGTTTATCATAGCACAACAATAACTGTTAGGAGGAACTTTGAATAACCATCTATATGCGGTGGACTAGGTTTCTAGCCTAGTCCTTCAATAAGGATACCCCAATCTAACAACTCAACAAAAATAGGATCATGGACACCGTCATATACATTATACCAAGAATAACTATCCACATGGACAACAATATTTACCCACTGTATTTCTCGTTTAATAATGTATACTATAACCTGGTCGTCAGATTTTGCAAGTTTTACATCCACAAATTAGGGTTCTACCCACTATTAGATAGTGATATCCATACATACCAAATTCATACTAGATTAGCAAAATTTTCAGGACAGAAATCAAGGATCTTATTACATCTTAAAAAGATCTTACATAACAGTAGTTTCAGAGAATTAGAATGCAAAATACAAAAGCATTATATCTCTAGATAGGAAGCATAATATCTTTAGATAGGAAGAAGAAATACAATATTGCTTACAATCCTAAGACAAAAGCATTATATCTCTAGATAGGAAGAAGAAAATACACTCGATACACCTCTCCCCATTGAATTCCTGCAGCGCCTCGTGTTCAAAACAGCACATTGGCACATCTTCAAAGTGCCAAGTATTAGAATAAGTCCCCTATTGCTTTGGCTGCATTGTGTAGATGTGGTACATTAGAGAGTCAGCCAGCCTATCAACAACACCAAAAAGAGACTTCTTCTTGTAGTTCCAGTAAAAATCCATATCCAACGTTCCTTCGCAGCTCTTCAACATTATCTACAACAACTCGGCAACTAGGTACACATGTTTGATGGTACTCACCTATGTAATTGCCTCTTTCAAATCACAGCATTGAAAAGCTAAGAATAAACTTTTCACATACAAAGCATAAGGATTCTTCGCGTATAAACACCAACCAAAAAAGTTATAGTACACAGAATCGGGTCTTGACCAACTAACAAAATTGGAATTGTGATCCAGCCTAACTGTTTATAGTGTTTCCAGTGAGTGAACTGCTATTCTACCTGCACGCCCTGCTAGAAGGCAGTTCCTCAAATGTTTGATGCCATCCTGAGCTACCAAGCTCACTATTTTCGCCAGAATTGGTGCTGGGATGTAAAGATCTTTTCGTGTACGAATCTAAAAAAGCGATAACAAGTAGATTTAGTAAATCTCCCAGATCTATTTCATTAAAGATAAAAAAACAAAGTCTAAAACCAAGAAAACCAAACCTAAGGATTCAGTCGAACAAGCGGTTCGGTGATAGGTTCTTCTGCTGGTTGGAGGTCACTCATACGTGTCCGAGCACTGTGAGGTCGAGGGAAATGTCTTCGTGGTAGTATTCGTCCATGGCAGCATTTACCATGAGAGCAGTTATCATAGACAATTTTGTATGTCGGAACTATTTTCAGCTATTTTCTAACAGATACAAACTAGGTTTATATAGAACCAGTCTACAAAAGATAACTCCCAAAATAGCCCCAAAGACTAACTATAATGGCTTGAGCCATACATAATCCAATAAACCACAGGGTTTAGAATATTAGTGTTTAGCGTTTAGGATTTAGGGTTTAGGGTTTGGTGTTTATTGCTTGGAACACAGGGTTTAGGATATTAGTGTTTAGGGTTTAGGGTTTACGGTTTAGGGTTTAGTGTTTATGGTTTGGGGTTGGGGGTTTAGGATATTAGTGTTTAGGGTTTAGGGTTTAGGGTTTCGAGGTTAGGATTTATGGTTTAGGGTTTAGGGTTTATGGTTTAGGGTTTTATAATTTCTACGGACAAAAATCCCAAAATTTTTGATCTCATGGACAGCATTATATATACCTGTCCACACATTTGTGTACATCCCAGTAATTGTTTACAAGGACAAGGACATATCCATTTTTATATCTCGATGTCCCAACATTTAGTTGTCTGGTGAATTCGTGGACAGCATACTATACCACCCAGCACATTGGTGCAAATATACACTCTGTCCACGAACACTATCCACCACGTCTATGCCTCTTGTCCATGTTAGTGTCTACATTTGTTAACCTTTGCAATAACCATTAGGGTTATCCTCTCTACAACAGCGTAAAAGCCGCCGCCACTCCAACATTGTTTCTATGTTTTTTCAACAATAAGCCATAGTTGTGGACAAAAACAGATCTACATTTCCCTACAGATGTAACCTTCCCCTACTACTGAAAGAAACCCATCAATGCAAAGCTGTCACCTACTCCCCCTACTGCTGATTTACTATGGTTTTCATAAATTTTCAAAAAATTACCGGAAAAAATACCGCCCTCAACAAACGTAAATTCCTTTTCTTACTAATAAATTACTTTAGGCCTTACTCTTCTTCCCCTTCTACAAAAAATCATCATTACCGGACAGCCTATTATTTCACCATCACTTATTTACACATCCTCTCACCTTACTCTCAACCTGATCATAATTGTGTTTCATATGGAGGTAACATCAACTTCTATTTTCATATCGTTTTAAATTTATATTTTCCTAAAATTTTTCAATGTCTTTGTAGGTTACGACCACCACCGACTTTTACATCCCTCCACATTTGCTTGCAAAAATTGTAAGCTGTGTTGCTCAAGATGGGGTTGATGCTTTGAAAAATTTTATAAAGGCTAGCCCTGGCTGCAAGGATGCAGTCTTCTCAAACGAAACCCTGACCACAGTTCGTCTAGACAAATCAGTACATTTCATCTGGTGGACCATACCACAGTCAAGCTACAATGATTTCTACCGGAAATGTCTTGCCAAAAAAAACCCGTACGCATTGTGGGCTGAGCTTAATAAAGGGGCTGCGTTAGAATTCTTATTCCATCAATACTACATGGCAGGGAAATGGGCTCCAGCTTATGCCTTTCCCACACAGATAAATCTACCTATCCAAGATAGCCACATCGGTTGACAAGAATTACAGCCACCAAAGATGCAGCCGAGAGTCGGTAGACCGAGATGCCCACGATGCAGAAGACCGTCACACCAGCCAAACACATGCCAACAATAGCTCCTTTAAGAAAACCACATCGTTGTACATGTGACATTGTAATGAAAATGAGTGTGCTTTCCATCGTCATTATTCCAATGTTCCCTTATCACCTTCCCAAAATCAAATCCTAATTACGAATTTCTTTCTGCCATGTGATTTACATGTAGACAAAGCCATATATTTTGTTCAGAGAATACTATATCCCGTGTCCACACACAGTGTATATCCACACTTATTATCGTAACAATGAAACTAACAGTTTGATTGTAACCACGAAGCCTATATCCACATGGTTTAAATGTGCTGTCCATTTTAAGTCTTACACAATAAGAAGTTCGTATCCACGCAGCATATCCCTAATGTGTTGTTTTGTTTCACTATAATCTTTCACATTTGCAACATATCCACGTTGTCAAATATGAATCAATGGTAGTTACGTTTATACTAACCGCCGTATAATCTACATGTCCCGTAAAGAGTTATCATTACGATTTCTCTATATTCATTGTATCGTAACGAATCATTGTATGTCCACATCTCTAAATTCATTGTACCCTTTCAACATCTCTAAAATCAGTTAATCGTTGCCTTCCCTTTATTTTCGATCATTGATCCTATAAATATCCGCTCCATCTCTTCTCAATCTCTTCCATCTTCTTCTTCTTCTTCAATCATTGCATCTTCTTCTTTGATCATTGAAGCTATGACCGGAGAGAGCTCAAGAAAACGTCCAAGACACATGTCAGAGTGGGAAGAGGAAGCAACATGGCCCATCAACATTGCCGGAGAGAGTTCCGGTAAACGTCCTCTAATCAATTCCAATTTTGAGTGAGAAGAAGAAGTAGTCGATGCCATGAAAAACGCTTTTGAGAAGACGAGAGTTGTGATTGAGAAACAGACATCGGAGCGCTTCATAGCAATTCTTCATATGATGAAAGATCACATGAAGAAGAAGGAAGAGGCTACCGCCCCAGCGCATCAAGTTCAACTAATTGACGCTAAACTCTCCCAACTGAATCAGATCTTGGGTGGAGAACTTGTTGACCTCAAGGAAGAGCACAAGACGTTAGAGGAGGTGCGAGAGGTTGCGGAGGCCGATGCGACCAATGTGTGATTCCTCCTCCTCTTGATTGGTGCAAACTTAATGTTTGATTCAACGATGAGTAGCCCCACCGTACCTCATATTTCTATTTTTATTTAAACCTAGTGTCATATCCACATAACAAACTCCTTTTACTATTTTTCATTTCAATATTCCTAATGTATACCTATTTCTATTTCTATTTTTCATGTCATTATGCCTAATCTATACCTATGTCTATTTCTATCTTTCATGTCAAAATGCCTAATGGATACCTAATGTACTGTCCACCGAAAAAAACTCCTATACATATTTTTCATGTCATAACCACATTAACAATCTTGCCTATAATTAACAATCTTAATCGATTACAACTAACCATATCAACAAATTCAATCATAGTCCAATTTCAATCATTTCTAAGGAATTTTAGGCATCCATGTGGATAGAGGGTGCTGTAAAGCTTCCGAATGTTGGCTAATACCAAAGTGTATTGATTTCGTTTTTAAGTTATTTCGTTTAACATTGTTGTCGCAACCACGTGGATACTCATTCACGTGTTCAACATGGTTGATACATGCACTTGTTCAACGTGCATACTCATTCACGTGGATACCCATCACTTTGTACAACGTGGATACCTATCCACTTATTCAACATGGTTCACTTCGTTTCGAAGATTAGCAGCACCACCCAAACTCCTATTCCTATTTTAATTTTTATCTAATGTAATATCCACATTACAAACTCCTATTACTATTTATTTTTCATTTAACTTTATCCAATGGATACATATTTCTATATAATCCTCTCTAAGGATTTCTAAACATCCATGCGGATAGAGGTTTTTGAATAGGGTCGCAACGTTGTTACCTATCCACGTGGGTCATCATGTTCAAGTTCATACCCATCCACGTCGATACCAATGCCTTAGATCAACATTGATACCCATCCAATAATTCAATCATGTTACCCATGTTGCATAACATCTATCCACACACATTATCATAAACAATAATAAAACTGTTAGCGTGTATCCACATCCACGTGGCTATATCTACATGGTCTAACTTAGCTGTCTATGTTAAGCCTCAAAACAAGGATTACTCTTACAGACATAATGAAATAATCAAACGTTAGAAGTAACACATCTCAAACTAAAACCTTACATTTTTCATTATGAGTTAAACATATAGAAAGAAAAGCACATAAATTAACTTCATACACGATACACATAACCTAGACCGAACCAAAATGTCCTTTACTCGTTCAGTGATGTATAAAGAGGGGCAACTAATTCAGTGTAGACGTCTATTGCATATTAAGCCCTGAATTCATCAACAATGTCGTCTCTGATTGCCGCCATTTGTTCTGCTCCATTGTCATTCGCAAGAAGCTCAAGAAACTTCATTGCTACCGGGCCACAATCACCGCAACGCTTGTTCACATAAATGCCTTCGTATCTAACGCATTTGAACTTTTCAACTCCATTCTCTTTTGACATGGGTGGCTTGCAAAATTTTTGAATGATGAACGGTAACATCTCTACAATAGGAGCGACGAACTACTCCACCTTTCTCAAATCATACAAATCCACATTTGGATCAACGACGTAAACGCACTAATTTGGTAAGCTTATGGCGAGTCCTACCCAATGCTCGTTCTTCCAAATCATGGGCATATATATAGTGTCAATATTCACAAACCAGTCTGAAGGACTACCGGGAAAATACCGGTCCAATAATCCTTTCCACTGCACTCTCGTCTTCTTCTTCGCAACTGAAAAACTTTTGTACTTCTGCAAGAGGTAATTCACAAGCCAAGGTGAGGCAAACGTCGAACGCTCCTGCTCGAGGACATATTTATGTCGTTGTCTTAAGAAAGACACTAACACCTCAATATGCTGTTTAAGACAAAAAAAAAAAAAAAGATGTAAATCAAATAAATCCTGTTGTTTTACTGTTAAAGCCTTATAATTAGAGCAATAATTACCAATGTAGAGAAACCATTTCTGTGGTTCAGCAAGTTCCAGTAAGAAGGTGTTGTTAATGAGGTGACCGCAACGTGTCAGGTGTTCACTGCAAGGGATTGTCTAATTAGTAAACGACATAAAATAGTATCTCTATACGAAAATAAAAAACAATCGTTCAAAGTGGTGTCTAATTACGTGTTAGGTGCTTCTTTCAGCGTTTTCTCAAATCATTTAAATAGAGTGGTGTCCAGATGAGGTAACAAAACATGCCCACTAGAAGGAGAGTAAGGGGCCTTCTTCAACAACTCAGCAACAAGGTTTTGTTCCGCTTCGGTCAAAATAGCAAGCTTTCGCTCCTGTGGCGGAGAAGAATCACTTACATCTAAAATAGTTTCAGGTTCAACTTCTCCCTCCTGTAACATTATATATCATATGTTAATATACATCATCCGCTAACCATTCAGAGATATATGCCCACAATTGTTTTACCTCTGCTTCATCGCTGGACGATTCTTCAACTCCCTCAAGCTTAGTCAATGGAACTTCCTCATTAATGCCTCCCTAAAAAAACAATCTCAAATAACATTAGCTCATCCACATACACATCCACATGTACAGCACTAAACATACATGATGTACCTCATTATGGTCAAGGTTTTCCGACGCTAGGCTCATTATGGTCTCCGAGGCTACCCTCACCTAATTGTTTTGATGTTTTTGACATTAACACCCATAATAGTGAGAAAATAAACAATATAATATCGCAACATTAAGATCAATCTACCAAATAAAAGTTTATAGAAAAAAATCAATCACCTTGTCTTCAACAAACTCCCCTTCAACGTCTGATTCAAGTTTTATCTGTACACGATTCCATATCCATATGTACAGTAAAAAGGTTTTTAGGAATATATCCAAACAATCGTTTTCAAAGTTTAATGATATGACACAACGTTATTTCATATACAACGCTGAATGATATACCGTCTCGCATAGATTCTCTACGGCTAGGCTCATTATAATCTCTGTGGCTTCGATGACCTAAAGGATTGAGAACATATAAAAAAAAAATTTGACGACGTATAACAAAACACAATTATAAGGTAACCTAAAGATAAATAAACAAAAATATAAGATTCTTTAAGACGGTTGATCACCTTCTCTTGACAAATATCTTCTGCGCCGTCTGGTGACCCATGTCCCTGTCCACAAATTTGTATCCATATGTTCAGCCAAATCAATTAAAATGTGCAACCGCTGGAACTACTTTAATTTATATATTGAAAACCCTAAAATAAATTTCACCAATTTCTGGTTCATATACTCTCGCATTTTTTACTGTCCACCAATTAGTAACCACATATTCCCACCTTATAATTTCATGGTTAAAATTTGCCATCTTTAACACTTGTCCATGAAAACAAACAGAATTAAGTGAACTACCAATAACCTTTTCTTGACCACTTTCGTGGTCGGCTGCTGCTTCCCCTTTTATCTGTCCACAAATTGGTATCCATATGTTCAGTTACATTAAACGAAAAAGAGAACTTGTAATCTTTTTCTCATATCCATATGTACAAAAGTAACGATAGCTAAACTAGTAAATATTGAGAAAAATAGTTCTCACCTTCTCATGCCCAGTTTCAACTTCTAGTGGCACTTGTACCTATCCAAAAATTAATATCCATAGGTTCAGTCCCATGAAATCAATGCTACAACATGTCATCTTTAACTGATTTACATGTTTACAAAAGGATTACTTAAAAAAAAAAACAACACTAGTTTAAAAACTACATACCACCTTATCATCACCAAAAAATTCTTCACCGGTTGGTAACACTTCCCCCTGTCCACAAATCGGTATCCATGTGTTCAATACAAAAAGATCTAACCTACAATTAAGTGAACCCAGCACGCAGACTAAACATATTAAAAGGCTTTTATAGGACTAACAATCACCTTTTCTTCACCACTTTCGTGTTCAACGGCTGCAGCCCCTTTTATCTGTCCATAATTTGGTATCCATATGTTCAGTTACATTAAACGAATTATAGAACTTTGCAGCTTTTTCCCCACATCTATGTGTACAATAAAAAATAGCTAAACTTATGCAAATTTATTGAGAATACTAGTTCTCACCTTCTCATGCCCAGTTTCAACTGCTACTGCCCCTTGTACCTATCTAAAAAATAATATACATTGGTTCAGTCACATGAAACCAATGCTACAACATGTCATATTTAACTCATATACATGTTTACAAAAGGATTACTCAAGAAAAATACAACACTTGTTTAAAAATTACATACCACCTTATCATCACCAAAATCTTGTTCACCGGCTGGTAACACTCTCCCCTGTCCATAAATCGGTATCCATGTGTTCAATATAAAAAGATATAACCTACAATTAAGTGAACCCAGCACGCACACTCAACATATTAAAATGATTTTTTTGGACTAAGAATCACCTTTTCTTGACCACTTTTGTTTTCAACGGCTGCTGCCCCTTTTATCTGTCCACATTTTGGTATCCATATATTCAGTTACATTAAACGAATTATAGAACTTCTCAGTTTTTTCTCATATCCATGTCTACAAAAAAAAAAGATAACTAAACTAATACAAATTTATTGAGAAAACTAAACGACATCACTATGGTCGAAAGCACAATGCGAAATCTCTATGACCATATCATAAATTTAAAACAAAAATAAAAGTTAATGAAAAACTGTTCATCACCTTTTCTTCGCAAGTTTCTCCATCAAGGACTATTCTACTTTGTCCCTGTCCACCAAATCGTATCCATGTTTTCACTGACATTGAAACAAATATACAAATATAACTCTTACTACAACTATTGCTTTACCAACATATTTACCTCACTATACACACTAGGTGACGAATCAGTGACCATGTCACGTTCAATGTTCTCAGGTTGTGGTGTGTCATTCTTTGGATCAAATAATGACCTAAGGATGGTTTTCATTTGATTACGCCCATGTTCCAGTGTAGATTGTGCAGCAGATTCATCCTCCTTTGCTTCCTTCTACAATAAACATCTTCCAAATTATGAACATTTCACTTCCTAACAAACAACCAGCTCTTAATTACAAAATTATATTATTCTAATACTTTTTTAACCTCATCTTCATCTGCGATGTCTTTCATCTCTGTATCATAGATATGCTTTACATCAGCTAAATAGGAGACTCCTTCAGAATCCTACGACATAAACTATAGTTAGTACCACGTTTTAGTGTTTCACAAAGTGTGCTAAATTTTACTGTAATGGTTTCTCTGCTTACAGTGATTATAAGTTTGCTTTCAGTGTCATATATTGGATTGTCAACCGAACAAAACCTCTCCATGCTACTCTATCTGTATGTAAGTAATTCAACCAAATTGATCAATATACATACTTGAAATTTTAATAAAGTTTGAAATTTCCACAAACCACTTACCATTCCTGGCGAAGGAGTCCTTAAAACATACAGCATATCAACGGGAACAATGTCTCCCTGTTTAGTCAATGAGAGTCAATGTCAAATTTTAGCAATTTAAAGTCTTGTACCAATGTCAGCTAACACCATAGTTGATTATTGCATAAAAAAACTAACAAGAATTAACCTCATTCTCAATGGCTCGCAAATCACTCTCATCATTCACAACCACCTTCGATGCTGAACATTTTTGCAAATGAATTCCCTTCTGCTTTCGAAACCAACTTTGTATGACAGATACAGTTCGTCTAAACCAAAGCAAAATCAAATGGCATAATTATAGACAAACCTTAATGCCCTTTACCGTCAGTACAGGAGAAACTTCTTTGTCCAACTTTTCCACAAATTCATTCTAACAAAATGAAATAAACATTAAGTTTATAAACAAATGAAATCATACTATGGGAAATTGTTACTAACCCCTTCCAGAAAATCAGCAACATATTTTACGCCAATTGTGACCACCCTCCAGAATATCCTCACCACTTGGGTCGACCTCAGATGTGATACCATCCTGTGCCCCATCATTGGCGTTCGACGTTGAATCAGCCCTATTGTCAACACCAACGCAATCAAGTGCTACCCCCTTCAATGAGATATCCTCGCTAGCAGAAACACTGACCCTATGCTTTTGTCTGCAGTCACTAACACTTTAACTATCTTTCCGGGAAACTTGTCGAAATTTCCTTCTCAGCAATCTTCTCTTTCTTAGCCGTTTAAACCTACCTTCCATTCTCTAATAATGCCCCTCTAACTTTTTGAACTTAACTTCATATTCAGATCTAAGATCAACTAACTGCTTCTCGAACCAACACTTTAGTTTAGATAACTCATTACCTTCAACGGCGGTCTCCAATGTAGGAACTTTCCTTTTTTTAACTCCCTCGTCTAACGCTTAGTCTTTGCGACTTAGATCCTTGGCGGCAGACAATGTGCTTTTTGTGCATAGAATTATCTTTATTTTCTTTGATTATGATTAAAGGCAATGACCTATCCCCTCCAGGCCACTCCTTTTTCGAGAAAACGTGTCCTCGTCCTATCTGCGCCACCATATACATTATCTTCCTGTCTTTAATTTCATCATCCCACTCTCCCCAGCCCTCTTCCGGTGGATCAACAACACGATACAGATTAACAACCAACTGTGGACACCAACATGTTAGTCATTATACTATCCACGTGGTCACCTATTGAAAATTAACAACTAACGGTTCCTAAAAAAATAGCCAAATACAAACACTTACATTGTCAGCTCTTTCCGTGACGTAAATGTTTCTCAAATTAAGGTTGTTTTTGGCAAACAATAGTGAATCCCATTCCAATATGGTCCTACTGTCATTAGCCCCTGGTATCTTCGCCAGCAGCCCAGATATGTTGCTATAGGCAAGTAACTGTAGTGACAAGGGAAATCCGGCCAAACGGATAGTCTTCTGTTGCAATTTCTCGGTGAATGTGGCAAGCACGTCCTTGCATTTATCATGACCTCTCAATTTCTTGTTCACATGAGTAATTTGCATCCTACTCTCTGGCCTCATCGACGCTACTGTCTTCAAGAAAGATTCTCGCCCCCAAGGAAAAGCGAGAAATGCATCTACGTCTTCAAGCATCTCCACATATTTGATAGTCGGAAGATGTGTTTGGGTTTTGGCTATTAGGACACCATCAACAATTAGAAGCAGTGCAAGCCGAAAATTCTTCTTCACATCTTTGAGTCCTGCGTTTTCGAAGACTTTACTAACATCCGCCAATGTCTTCTTCCGATCTTCTCCAATCAACTCATCCCATAAAATTTTCTCACCAGGACTAGGAACAGGGTCGTAATCTAGGTCATATTCTTCAGGGAACTCACGGCAATCCAAACCAGTCACAGCACCAAACTCAACCAATGAAAATCTAAGCAGCTGTCCACTGAACATTGTCCACATTTCATACTTCTGTTTGGATATTACCTGCCTGCATAGAAGAGCGTGAAGTAACTTGCAAGATATTGGACACTCGGCAACCCTTAAACTAAACAAGGATCCCAATGGTGAATCCAAAATCCTTTCTATTTCAGGTGTCCCTTTCAGCACATCGCGTATTACATTCAGAATGTCGGGCTTTGAGTAGATGTTTAGCCTCGCATATGGGTAGCGGTCAGTGGCAAATAAACGTGGGGGAAGTCGAATATCCCACTCCGGATTACTCTTCTCCGCCGTTTCTACAATAATTTGGGTTGGTGACGAAGAATTTTTAATTGATGGAGGTTTGAAAAAGCTAGTTATACGGTGATTACCTGTCATCGGAATAGATGCACGACCACTGACCAAACGCTATACGGGAAGAACAAACGAGACCGGTAGATATTGTAGCAGACTACGTCGGAAGGATTTCCCTAAAAATAGACGGCGGCGGATCTAGGTTTCCCAAAGTGACGAACAACGATAAAACACTTTTTACTTCGTGGTCAAAAAAAATTATTTAGTTAAAAAACGAAAAAATAATAGGATTCACTCCTCTACATTGAAAACGATGTCGCTTTACTCTTTAGTTACGGTTTGACTCTCTAGTTAAGGGGTATCTCTGTCTTCTTACACAACAAAAATGCCCTATGGACAGGAAGTGTGCCATTTGCACAACTTTCTCATAAAAGTGTGCCATAGTGCCAACCTCTCCCTATATTTTAAAACTAAGATACAACATTGCTTATATTTTAAATATATAGAATATTATATCTAATTTATTGATTTTTTGTACTGCACATCGACAAAATGACATCTTATTAAAATCGAAAAATCATAAATGTTATATTTTATTAAATATAGTATATACACTTAAACAAAAAACAATTAAATCGTGATTTATAAACACGGCCGCTTCAATACAGGTTTTGTTTTATTTTCTGGATTTTACCAAATTTATATAATTCACGGAATTAAACATTGTAATTAGAATATAAAACTAAGTAAATTAAACGTAAAATACTATAAAATGTATAGAGTAAATCAAATAAATTTTTTCCTATTATTTTATAACTAATAAATTACAGTAAAATTTACGTAAACATTTTCCCGTGCTGTACAGCAAGACATGAATAGTCAATTAGCAATTACAAGACATGAATAGTCAATTATGATCAGATCAATCATGCATATTCAACTGATCATATCAATTAGGCATATCCGCATATGTAATTCAACCACAACCAAAAACGAATGAGATTGACATATAAACATATGGTGTGAATTGCTGGATGGGTCCATTATTAGTTTGAATTGGGCAACAACAACAAAAACGTGCGTCCTTTCATACACTCACTGGATTTTTTTCATCCGTCAAAATACATCGTCATCAACCCATCTTTTCTTTTTGTTTTTTTCTCGTCCATCAACCCTTTAAAATTTGATTCTCTTGTAAATCAGTTTTGGGTTTTTATGTTATGGCAAGAAATAAAATAAGAAATTTTTCATACATTTAAGCTTAAATCTGTTTTATAATATAGTATGTTGTTTAACTTATTTAATCTACAAGTGTATTATATATACAAAAAAATATGTGAAGTTTCTTATTATTTGGCCGATGTGGGATTAAGAAAAAAAAAATTGATTACAAGCCAAACCACGAATATTCGTTACAAACTGAGTTTCTTATTTGAATTCAAAAACTGAGTTTCTTATTATTCGTTACAAAATCTATGATATTTCCATTTATAATTTCTATTCGGTTCAAAAATATCAATCGATCTCAACTCGGTTCGAGTCAATCTCATCAATTTTCCAATACCTCTGACAATCTCATTCATACGGGATAAAAACGTATGTAATTAGACATATTTTCAAAATAGCGATATAATATCAGGCCTTTGGATCATCTTTGTGGCGACTATACCAAATTGTGGGGTTACAATAACGTTTATATATACCCGGTCATAGGTTCACTCTCAGATCAAAATCGGGATCTTTTGGTAAGTTGATATCAGCAACGTTATATTTCGTTTAGATTTTCGAACCGCACTTTAGTGAAGTTAAAATCGTCAAGTCGTGTTGAACGTATATTACAATTCTAGCTCATTCTTCGTACTTTCGTTGTTCATGATAAAAATTGTATCTTAAGCTTGGTGGTCGTCATTGCCTTCAGATAACTATATATCCAAATTATCCATCGGAATTATCGCTAAGACAGTATCTTTATGTCCCTCATCTTTTTCCTAGTTAAACGAAAACCACATGAAGATTGGACCTCTGATAAACGAGAAGCGAATCTCAGTAAAAAAAAATATATATATATAAGTTATTGCTCTCCCAAGACGAAAACAACAGCACCTTCAACATTCTTCTTCTCCAAAGAAATAGCAAGTTTACTAATCATTATGAAACCGTGCATATTCGTGGTTTGGCTTGTAATCAATTTTAATTTGCGCACCCATACATTAATTTATTAGTTATATTAGATTCTCATATTGTAATGAACAAGTAGCAAATTGGGGATAATTACTATATATATAAACCATGCAAAACAAGTGGTAGCATCTATGTTATTTTGGCGTGAAAGGAATACACGAATCTTCTCCAAGTATCTTCACGTACTTCTCAAAGTAATTCTCCCACAGTCCCACTTTGCTCAAGAATATAATTAATACCTATGCGATTTCTTGAATACTATTTTAGTTGCATATATATATATAGAGAGAGAGAGAGAGAGAGAGAGAGAGAGAGTATTTTTTTGGTATCACTTTTAGTATTATTTCTGTGATTGGTTATAATCAAAACAGTTTTATTTTCTGGTTTTATTATAACCAGAACCAACAATTAAATGGTTCCTCCAAAAATGGTTAGGTTCCCTACAATTGCAAATTCATAAAGATGGAAAATAACTTCATTTTAAGACTATGGCGTCTGTAGGTCTGCTATCCACCTTGTTAGCGATATCATTGTAGATACTAGTTGCGGTTGCTATGAATGTCCATAACTTTAACATGGTGGTCCCCTTATGCGTCACATGGCAGCAATTGTTGATTTGTCCACATACACACACTAAAAGTTAAGATGTCACTCGTGAACATTTTCGTGGAGGTTATGGACTTATAGATAAAACAAGTTATTTCTCACTATTTGAGAGTTTTAAACGTTGTATATTCCTTCGTACAATATACACTAGTAGTTAACCAATCAACACATATGTATCAACAATATAATATTTTTCGAAAGTAAATAAAATGTGAATAATATTTAAACTTGAATAAATAGACGAAGGTTGGAGATGTAGAGGAATGTAAGTCAGAGAAAAATAAATAAAAAGATGTTTTGTAGAGAGTCATCGTCGAGTCTCCAGACCGTGAACTTAGCAAAGAGTCTTAGTTCTTTGTTCCCTAAGCCATCAGCGTTCATAAACCCCATCTTTGTAGGACGTAGAGACAAGCTGCCTCGTCGAGGACGATGTAAGGTCACCGCCTCACGGGCTAATATTGAACATGAAGGTAATGTAGTGAGAAAAAACGCTCCGAAAATTAAAGTAAAGGGATTTATAACAGCCCAAGAAGAGTCTCGGGGCATAGCCTTTTCTAGACCTCTCGATCAAATAGCTGATATCCGCGGCAAATCACTGCTTGTGGAGCTTATCAGCGCCGAGACTGACCCACGTGAGTAATTTATTTACTTTTTTTTTTTGTTACATTGTTGTTTTTGTTTGATAAATATAAAATAATGTTAAATGTTAACCAAGTACACATATGTCAGGGACGGGGATAGAGAAGGATCCCGTAGAAGACTACGCACAACGTATATGGTGTGAAGCCCCTGATGAGAAGTATGAGTGCGAGTTTGAGATGCCTGAAGACTTTGGAACCATTGGGGCCATCAGGGTTCAAAACCAGTACCATAGAGAGTTGTTCCTCAAGAAAATGGAGATTGAGTTACCTGACGGGTCCGTTACATTTACATGTGACTCATGGATCGCCCCTAAGTCCGTTGACCCAGACATGCGGATATTCTTCTCTAGCAACTCCTACTTGCCTTCCCAAACACCGGAGCCTCTTAAACAGTTTCGAAAGAAGGAGCTAGAGACCTTAAAAGGCAATAACCGCGAAAAACTTGGTGAATTAACCAAGTACGAGCGTGTTTACGACTATGCTGTGTACAACGATTTGGGTGACCCTGACAAAGATCCTGAACTTGATCGTCCAGTAATTGGAGGCCTTTCACATCCATATCCAAGGCGCTGCAAGACTGGTCGCAAACCTTGTGAGTCTGACCCCTCCTCAGAGCAACGCTACGGTGGAGAATTCTATGTCCCTAGAGACGAAGAGTTCTCTACAGCCAAGGGAACTGCATTCACAGGCAAGGCTATCTTGGCAGCTATTCCTTCGGTGTTCCCTCAGATAGAGTCTGTTCTGTTGGATCCCCATTTGCCTTTTCCACACTTCAAGGCCATACAAAATCTCTTTGAAGAAGGCATTGAGCTTCCTAAGGATGCTGGCCTTTTACCTATGCTCCCAAGACTCATCAAAGCTGCTACTGAAGCTCGCGATGATATTCTCCAGTTTGAAGCCCCAGTCCTCATTAACAGTACCTACCTCTCTCCTTTTGAATCTTCCATTACATTATTCCAATTCTGTACTGTCTAGGTTGCGACTAAACTCACTTTCTAATATCATTCACGTTGATTCAGGGGATGGATTTTCATGGTTACGAGACCACGAGTTTGCTCGCCAGACACTTGCGGGCCTTAATCCTTATTGCATTGAACTAGTTAAAGTAAGCTACACGTAATACATGCCTTTGACTCTAGAACATGGTGCTAGAAAAATTAATCATTTAAAGCTAAAATAGAAATTATTTTCCAACGGTACTGTAAATCATTCATAGTCAAACTCTATATTTAGATTCATATCCAATGATAAAATTATTTGTTTAACGCTTTGAGAGTAGGACTTCCTTTTTATTTGCATTGTAAACACTAAGTTTTAATAATTTTTGATTTTCTACCTTGAAAGTATTATTTTCTTCCGTTTACCAAAGATTAATGTTAAAGGTTTTTTTGGTCCATATATAATAAGGGGGGTGTATTCAAACCATGATTTTGGAGAATTTGATGGGATTTAGGAAATTTAGAATTTTGATAGATTTTAGGGAAGTTCATATGATTTTCTGTAAAATTCTTTAAAATCCCACCTAAAACCATGAGATTTGGATTTCTGTATTTTTAACTAAACAAATCCTCCAGAATCCTCCAGAATCCTCCAGAATCCTAAAAGTTATTAAAATCCTAATTCACAAAACTGTTTTGAATAACAGTGGATTTTAAAGTAGATTTTTAAATCATCAGTTCAATAACAAGGGATTTTAATGGATTTTAAAATAGATTTTTAAATCATCAGTTCAATAACAGTGGATTTCAGAAGACTTTTTAAAATACATGATTGAATAACATAGGATTTGTAACTCTTACACAAATCACTTAAAATATCAAGTTGAATACACCCCCTAAATTGTTTCTTTGGAATAACTTTAATAATAACAGACGATATTTCCATTCAAAAGAAGAAAAAATAAACAGAGAGAAATATAAAATAACACATATATATATATATATATATATATATATATATATATATGTATGTTAATATAAATTTCTCGTGTTGGTAAATCCAGGAGTGGCCGTTGAAAAGCAAACTAGACCCGGCCATTTATGGTGATCCCACCTCACTCATTACTTGGGATATTGTGGAAAAGGAAGTTAAAGGAAACATGTCAGTTGACGAGGTAAGACTATTGACATGTTTTACATAGAAAATGCATGTTTGTGTATAAAGAGGATTATTTTCATAATGAATGATGAATCATCAATGTATCATGTAATGCATACAGGCTCTAAAGAATAAGAGATTGTTCGTGCTGGACTATCACGATTTGCTTCTACCGTATGTAAACAAAGTGAGAGAGTTGGAGAATACCACCTTATATGCTTCTCGAACACTATTCTTCCTCAGCGATGATAGCACATTGAGGCCTGTTGCCATTGAGTTGACATGTCCCCCAAATATCAACAAGCCTCAATGGAAGAAGGTCTTCACCCCAGGCTATGATGCTACCTCATGCTGGCTGTGGAGCCTTGCTAAGACTCATGCTATATGTCATGACGCCGGTTATCACCAGCTTATTTCTCATTGGTATTGAAAACACTCTTTAATTCAAAATAGATATGATCATCTCATATACGTTATATATCTATTACATTACATGCAAGAGATATTTCATTAACTAGTAAAAGATGGATAAATTTACAGGTTAAGGACTCATTGTTGTATGGAGCCATACATAATAGCGGCGAACAGACAACTAAGTGCCATGCATCCCATCTACAGGCTTTTGCATCCTCACTTCCGCTACACCATGGAGATCAACGCTCGTGCACGCCAAAGTCTTATCAATGCAGGTGGAATCATTGAGACTTGTTTTTGGCCCGGGAAGTATTCAGTAGAGCTAAGTTCAGATGTCTACGATAAATTATGGAGGTTCGACATGGAAGGCTTACCTGCCGATCTCATCAGAAGGTGTGTTTTGCTTATTTTAAGTAAAGATATATATTACCACCATAATTTAGTTACAAAGCGAAATAAATATTTTATTACATGGAAGGTTTACCTGCTGATCTCATCAGAAGGTTTTTTTAAAAAATAGTTTAAAATTTTTAAATATCACCATGCCAAAAAAATAATTTACAAAGCTAGTTAAAATCTTTTTATATAAAATATTTGTGGTATAAGGGGGATGGCTGAGAAAGATGAGACCGCAAAACATGGACTACGCCTGACGATACCAGACTACCCATTTGCGAATGATGGTCTAATATTGTGGGATTCAATTAAGGAATGGGTGACAGACTATGTGAAACACTATTATCCCGATGCAGAACTGATCAAGTTGGACGAGGAACTCCAAGGATGGTGGAGTGAAGTGCGGAACGTAGGGCACGGTGACAAGAAAGACGAACCTTGGTGGCCTGTCCTCGAAACACAAGATGACTTGATTGGTGTGGTAACAACGATTGCGTGGGTCGCCTCAGGTCACCATGCAGCTGTGAATTTTGGACAGTATGGATATGGAGGATACTTTCCCAACCGACCAACCACAACAAGGATAAGAATGCCAGTGGAAGAACCGACAGATGAAGAGCTGAAGGAGTTTTATGAGACGCCAGAAAAAGTGATGCTTAATACATACCCATCTCAAAAGCAGGCGACCCTAGTGATGGTCACTTTGGATCTTTTATCAACTCATTCACCTGACGAAGAGTACATTGGAGAATACCCAGAAGCATCTTGGGCGAACGACCCTATTATATTTGCTGCTTATGAACGTTTTAAAGGCAGGCTCCAATACTTAGAAGGAGTGATAGATGAGAGAAATGTGACCCTTTCTCTAAAGAATAGAGCGGGAGCTGGTGTAGTTAAGTATGAGCTTTTGAAGCCCATTTCTGAGGCTGGTGTTACCGGAATGGGTGTTCCCTACAGTATTTCTATTTGATCTATATATTTTCTTTCTTCTTCTGTATGTCGTTTTAAAAAATAAACTAAATGATTCATTGTCTTTTCTATAGAAATATCTCAAGTCTCAATTGCTAGAGAATACCAAATGTTTTTAGAGATGATTTTTGGATCATTTACTCAAATGTTATTCATTTTAGGTAATATTACTAGAATCTACAAAAAAAAAAATTTATTACTAAAATATTTCGGGTATTTTCAAAATATCCAGCATGCCCTTGTTTTATGTTACTGGAAAAATTGTAATTACAAAAATGTCATTGCCACGTCAGACGCCACGTCATAAATCGTTGACGTGTAACCATAACTCAGATGTAAGGCGTTACAAAGATATATTGCGGCTGAGTTATGGAAAAAACGTTTGAGTAAAAGCGGACGGCTGAGTTAGAGCATAACTCGGCCTCTCTAACTCGGCCAAGCGTTACGGCTGACTTATTAAAATCTGGTTGAGTTATGCTCTAACTCAGCCGTCCTTACGGCTGAGTTTTCACCCGATGGTTGAGTTGTCGAAATTTTGGCTGAGTTATCACTATGATATGGCTGAATGACCATTTTCCGACTGGCAGAGTTATGAAAAACGGCTGACTTATGAGATGTTGTTACAGCTTTTAACCAAAACTCAGCCGTGATAGGCTGACTTATCTTACAACTCAGCCATTCGACGGCAGACTTAGTAGCAAAAGATTAATTACGAGAATGTTATTCAGTTACGGCTGACTTATAAAACGATACGGCTGAGTTACATATTTTCAGTTGATGAAGCGGCCGAATTTGGCAGCAATTTTTTTGTGTTTTAATTACTGTAATGTTTTTCATGTTGTGACTGAGTATAATTTGTTTGATGGCTGAGTTTTATTTAGGCTGAGTTATTAATTGTTTCATGGCTGACTTGGCACGTCGGACGCAGCATCCATGTCAGCATTCCATGTCATCATTTTTTTTCTCCGGAAATATGAAACGTCGTTCGACTCTTGTTCTTCAACTGGTTAATAAGTGAACTATTTACCTTCTTATTCTACTTATTCTTCTACTTCTTCTTCACTTTCTTTTTCACCTTGTTCTTCTACTTCTTCTTCACCTTGTTCTTCATTATCTTTCATGGATCCAGTTTCGGTACTAGTTGTGTCCGGTAATTGGATAAAGACATAGAGATATGTATTTAACACCGACGATAGAGGGTGTATAGTTGTGCGGATATATGGAGGCACAACACACGATAAGCTTGTGGAGCTTGTTCTTGAAGACTACGGATTGGACGCGTTTAGCCATGAGCTAAAGCTGAGCTACATGTTCTCGAACAAAGCACTAAAACATATGGCGCATGATACTCCACTAGTTTTTGTCTCCAATGATCGACAATTGCAATGTTTTTTGGGGCTATGGAAAAACGATCAGCTACGTCTCTGTGTAGAGTTTTGGCGAAAGAGTCTACAAAAACTAGTGGAGCTTGAGGAAGTATGATTCGGCCAAGCAGTGACTCGAAAGTATAATCTACATACGAAGTGTACGGTGGGGGATTTGAAGGCACTTGTTTTGATTATGGTAAGATCGTTGACAAGGAAAACGAAAAAGAAGAAGCTATCGAAGTAGCATCTGACGAAGAAGCAGACGATGAATTTTCAACCCAATTTGATGTTTTCGACGACTCCGATGGTGAGTCATCTGATGACGAGAAGTTTTCTGTATTGGGGCAGCCTCAGCGTAAAGAGGAATACCCACCTACTCCGCCTCCTCAGAAGAAAGCTCATAAAGATGATAACTTTGCCGGACCGAAGATGAATCCCGAGGCTATTAGGTTGGAGGTGTCAACGCTAAAAATTGTTGTAGGACAACAATACATGAGCAAAAAGGAGTTCAATAATCACGAGAAACTTATTTCGTTTAGGGATGAATTTGATTTTAATGTACTAGTATCAAATCCAAGACAAGTGGTTTTTAGGTGCTGGGTTGAAGGATGTCTTTGGAGAGTTCGTGCATCTGTACAAGGGGATGACCAGGATTTTCATTTTCGTGTATACGATTCGGAACACACATGTTCTGTGACGGAACGTTCTATTAGATCCCGACAATCAACAACTGATGAATTGGCAGGTCTTTACAGAAAATATCTTGGTGATCTTGGTGATATTGGTCCGGATGTTAAACCTAAAAGTGTCGGAGTCATTTTCAATAAGCAATTTAGTCTAAAGGTAATTACTATGTTTCGACTGACTTATTGTTAGTTATTTACATATTGATTCTTTACGGCTGACTTATAGGTATGTATAGGCTGAGTACATGTTACGGCTGATTTATTGATTATTAACAGCTGACTTATTTGAATATATCGGCTGGGTTATCTATATATTGTGGCTGATTTATTAATTTGTTGGTGTCAACAGATGGGTTATTGGAAGGCATATCGAATGTTGCTGAATGTAAGGAAGATCGATCAGGGAACTCCTGAGGATAGTTTTAGCGAGTTTCCTTCTTACATATACAAGTTAAGAAGGGAAAATCTGGGTACAGTCACGCGTCTTCAAATAGGTGATGAAGATAGATTCAAATATGTTTTTATTGCTTTTGGTGCGAGTATTGTTGGGTTTGCTTTGGAACATTTCTCCATGGTAGTTACAAAGGGACGCTTCTAACAGCCTTAGCTCAGGATGGTAACTTTCAAATTTTCCCATTAGCTTTCGCTGTTGTTGACACTGAAAATGATGAGTCTTGGCGTTGGTTTTTTACACAACTCAAAGTTGTCATTCCTGAAGAAAAGGATCTTGCGATAATATACGATAGACATAAGTCAATAGGGAAAGTGATTGGTCAAGTGTATCCGTTGGCTTCGCGTGGAATTTGCATTTACCATTTGTATAAGAACATCTTGGTGAAGTTCAAAGGAAAACATTTGTTCCCTTTGGTGAAAAAAGCGGCAAGGTGTTTTAGGCTAACTGATTTTAATGAGGCTTTCAATGAGATTGAAGCACGTCATCCCGAATTACATGGATACCTCCAACGAGCTGGTGTCCGAATGTGGGCGCGTGTTCATTTCCCGGGTGAAAGGTACAATTTAATGACAATAAATATTGCAGAATCAATGAACCATGCACTGTGAAATGCTAGAAGTCTTCCCATAGTTCGACTGGGAAATTTACATAAGTCAGTCGTCAATTTTTAAAACTCAGCCATAACAGTTTTCATATCTCAGCCGTAATTGTTTCCATATCTCAGCCATAACCATTATTGTTTTCATAACTTAGCCATAATTGTTTTCATAACTCAGCCATAATTCTTTTCATAACTCAGCCTAAAACGTTTTTTTTGTTCTACTCCCTACTAGGACCGTGTCACCGCATCAAGACTTATGGAGGTAGAAACGATTGATGCTGTACATGTGCAAGTGAAATATGGATCATCTTTGCATGTTGTAAATTTGGAACTAAAAAGTTGCACATGCCGTCGTTTCGACCACGAGAAAATACCATGCATCCATGCAATCGAAGCTGCAGAACATATGGTTGTGTGTCGTATATCCATGTGCGATCAGAAATTTAGGAGTGTCGATTTGGTTAACAGATGGGCTGGTTTAATCATGCCTCCAGATGAATCATTCCCTGTTCCTGAAGCTGTGGATAATCAACCGTGCTTGCCTCCAATTGTTGTGAACCAGCCAGGAAGGCCCAAGAAGCGTAGGATTAAATCATCTTTGGAAGTTGCCATCGAAAATAAACACCCTAGGAAGCAACACGAATGTTCGCGATGTAATCAAGTTGGGCACAATGTGAAAACTTGTCGGATATAGTTAGGGAGATTTATTTTATTTTGTGTAATAACTCAGCTGTCAAGGTATATAACTCAGCCGTCATATTAATCGACAAGACCTTTCATTTCCATTTTTAGATTGTTTCTTGTGACAACTCAGCTATAACTCACTAAAACTCAGCCATCACATGAATCAACGAGACCTTTCGCTTCCCGTAAAACTATAACTCAGCCGTAAAGCAATATTTTTATTGGTTTTAATGATAGTAATATTCATATTTCAATTCTAAATTTAAATTTTGAGTTATAATAATTTTAATATTCAATTGTTGGAGAAATACTTTTACAAAAATAAAATTTGAAATTCATGAAAAAGCTCACTTTATGAATTTATTATGCGTGTGGATTTGAGCAGGCACAGAATTAGTGCTTTTTCGCGTTTCCCTAACAACACTTTTTGTGATATCGAGAGACGTTTTAATTAGATAATTTATTAGGAATCTGACAGAACAAAATACCTAGGCCAGAAAGAAGAATACGCTTTAATTACTAACCGCATCGCATCAACATACATCCATTTCTTGATTAGTTTTTTAATTACTAACTTTAAATGTGCAACTAAATTTAAATGAGCAACTTTAAAAACATCAATTTATGTATATTAATATGAAGGTACAACATAAACAAAAAAATAAAAAAATAAAATCATAGTTCATAGTTCATAGTTCACAGTTCACTTTTTAAAACCAATTAAAAGGAGGAGGAACCACGAACATCTAGTTTACACCAATCAAGAGGAGGAGGAACCACACACTGTTTGACATCGGCCTCCGCAATCTCTCTCATCTCCTCTGAACTCTTGTGCTCTGTCTCTAAGTCGACAAGTTCCCAAGATTTGATTCAGTTGGAATAGTTGAGCGTCGATTAGTTCCACTTGATGCTCGAGGGCGGTCTTGTCTTCCTTCTTCTTTATATGATCATCCATCTTATGCAGAATTGCTGTGTAGCGATCAGTTATCTCCCCCTCGACCACGACTCTCGTCTTAGTAAAAGCTTTGGACACGGCCAATAATGCTTCCTCTTCCCACTCGAAATCTGCATTTCTTTCTAGACGTTTACTGGAACTTGCTCGATATTGCTTCGTCTGCCTTGCATTTCTGACGTTTACTTGAACCCTCTCCGTCCATAGCTCGGCTATCAAAATAAAAACAACCATCACCAACTGATAGGTACAATGATCGGAAAATATGCAATAGATTGAGAGGGCATGTAGAGGAGACTTACATATGCAATGATCGAAGGAAATTCAATATGTTGATATTGGATGTAGAGGAGATTTGAAGGTGAACTTATCGACGAAGATGTGAGGGGATATTCAGAGGATATTTATAGATGCAATGAGCGGAGAAGAAGGAAACGATACAATGGATATAGATATGAAGATGAAGAAACCAAAACGATACAATGAATTAAGAGAATATAACGGAAAAACAATTGGAAAACGAAAGGTCACGTCTATAATTAGGTTAACTTATGGTTTCCCGCCAAAATATTGTTTTACGGCTGAGTTATAATTTTACGGGAAAACGAAAGGTCACGTCGATTCATGTGATGGCTGAGTTATAGTGAGTTATGGCTGAGTTATCACAAGAAACAATCTGAAAGCAAACGACTGATTTATACGACTTGACAGCTGAGTTATAGTTTTACGGGAAAACGAAAGGTCACGTCGATTCATGTTTATGGCTGAGTTATAACAAGAAACAATCTGAAAGCAAACAACTGATTTATACAACTAGACGGCTGAGTTATAGTTTTACGGGAAAACGAAAGGTCACGTTGATTCATGTTATGGCTGAGTTATCGTACATTATGGTTGACTTATTGAGCATTATGGTTGAGTTATCACTTCGTAATGGCTGAGATATCGTAATAACGACAAATTTATATTAATATGAAGGTACAACATAAACGAAATCAAAAAAAAAAAAAAATCATAGTTCATAGTTCATATAGAACAGACACGAAAGTACAATAGAAATCACTTTTTGAAACCGACGTCATCTGGGCCAAATTCTTCAAACATAATGACCATATCATTCCAAACTTTGCTAGTCAGCATCTCGGGTTTATTGCCACCACTCGCCCATATCCTCTTGAGCGCACGCATCTGTGGTCTGAATAACGTTCTAGCCATCAAATTAAACTACGTCCAGATCATTAAAGTATACTTTGGATCCATGTGTATTTACGCTACAATTAAAGGAAAGAAATAATAAGAGTATAGAATAATATAAATATGGTTGTTTGTTTTAGTGATCTTACCGCGAGGAGGAGAAATAATCGTCTCTTAAAGTGGAAGGGAATCAAGCAATATGTCGGCCACGCATGGTGCCAGTTGTGTTGAAGTATTCCTTCAATCGCGATAGAGAGAATGTGAAGGAACTTGAACCACATAACATGCAATGTGTCAACCCAGGAACCCACACCAGGGTTTAGAACCGGAATATTCTCCCGATCAGTGGCGCAAATGATCACTTCGACATCTCTAAAAAACTGTCCATCGATATGAGGAACAACCTCTATGTCGATAGGAAGCAATAACAGATAGACAGATCTGTGATTTAGGAGAATATAAAGAGAAACATTAGAAACAAAGAATGAGATGAAAGAGAGTCAGACATATGAATGAGGAGAATATAAAAGAAAACCAATTGGAAAACAAAAGATCGCGTCTATTATTAGGTTAACTTATGGTTTCCCACCAAAATATTGCTTGACGACTGAGTTATAGTTTTATAAGAAAACGAAAGGTCTCGTTGATTCATGTGATGGCTGAGTTATAATGGGTTATGGCTGAGTTATCACAAGAAACAATATGAAAGTAAATGGCTGATATATATGACTTGACGGCTGAGTTATAGTTTTACGAAAAAACGAAAGGTCTCGTGAATAATGTGATGGCTGAGTTATAATGAGTTATGGCTGAGTTACCACAAGAAACAATCTGAAAGCAAACGACTGATTTATACGACTTGACGGCTGAGTTATAGTTTTACGGAAAAAAGAAAAGTTCTCGCCGATTCATGTTACGGCTGAATTATAGTAATTTATAAATCTGTAATGGCTGAGATATTTATATTAATATGAAACACTACAAAATGAAAAAAAAAAAAAAAAAAAAAGTGCAACGTTCATAAAGAAGACGACATGACAGTACAATGGAATTCACTTTTTAAAACCGTTTAAGAGGAGGAGAATCATCAACTTTTAGTTTACACCAATCAAGAGGAGGAGGAACCACACACTGTTCAACATCGGCCTCCGCAATCACTATCATCTCCTCTAACCTCTTGTGCTTTGTCTCTAAGTCGACAAGTTCTCCACCCAAGATTTGATTCAGTTGGGATAGTTGAGCGCCAATTAGTTCCACTTGATGATCGAGGGTGGTCTTCTCTTCCTTCTTCTTCATATGATCCTTCATCATATGCAGAATTGCTGTGTAGCGATTAGTTGTCTCCGCCTCGACCGTGACTCTCGTCTCAGTAAAAGCTTCGGACACGGCCAATAGTGCTTCCTCTTCTCACTTGAAATCTGGATTTCTTGCTGGACGTTTACTGGAACTTGCTCCGGCCATGTTCATGGGTGATATTGCTTCGTCTGCCTAGCGTTTTTGACGTTTACTTGAACCCTCTCCGTCCATAGCTCGGCTATTAAAATAAAAACAACCGTCACCAATTGATAGGTACAATGATCGGAAATTATGCAATAGATTGAGAGGGGATGTAGAGGAGACTTACATATGCAATGATCAAAGGAAATGCAATATATTGATATTGGATGGAGAGGAGATTTGAAGGTGAACTTATCGACGAAGATGTGAGGGGATATTCAGAGGATATTTATAGATGCAATGAGCGGAGAAGAAGGAAACGAGGAGAAAGGTCGCATCTATTATTGGGTTAACTTATGGTTTCCCGCCAAAATATTGCTTTACGGCTGAGTTATAGTTTTACGGGAAAACGAAAGGTCACGTTAATTCATGTTACGGCTGAGTTATCACGAGAAACAATCTGAAAGCAAACGACTGATTTATACGACTTGACAGCCGTAACATGAATCGACGTGACCTTTCGTTTTCCCGTAAAACTATAACTCAGCCGTCAAGTCGTATAAATCAGTCGTTTGCTTTCAGATTGTTTCTCGTGATAACTCAACAATAACTCACTATAACTCAGCCATAACTCACAACAGCCACCCCAAGTGTACTATATTAAACTCACTATATGAAGGTTCAAGGATATCGTTTTCAGTCATAATCTCGGCTGTCATATCACATATACCGCTGTCAGCAGCGTCGGCACCAGCGTTTTGCACCAGCTCCGGCTTCTCCCTCATTCAAAACAGGTTCTACAAATTTAATCGGATTGATGTGATTAGGCTTAATATTCTTTCTACCTCTTCTCTTTTGTGGATTATCTCCAACCTTCTTTGCAGCCGCCGCCTCATCTTTGACCTTCTTTGCTGCCAACTCTTTGACTTTCTTTGCAGCACCCTCATCTTTGGCCTTCTTTGCCGCCAACTCTTTGACCTTCTTTGCAGCCGCCGCCTCATCTTTGGCCTTCTTTGCATCTAATTCTTTGTCCTTCTTTTCATCTTTGGCATTTTTCCTCGTGTGAAGCCGTTGAATTGGTTTCGTAGCTGCCGGAGACTTCTCAATGAAATTACAAGGATCATCATATTGATCAAACTCTTTATTCAGATTCCTACTAACCCCAACAAACCACTACCATCTACCTGTATAACATAGCGAAGACAATTAAAGATAATGATAACTCAACCTAAATATTCTGGAAAATCAGCCATAAAATTAACATAATTCAGACATTACTGGAGGACTGTTGACAGAGTAGTTTTGTTGTTTTTTTCCTGGAACTTTTGGTGTCTGCAGTTTTGCCCGAAGGTGTTCTCGTACCAGTGTATTTATTTTGAAATTTGAACACGCATCAAAAGTGTTTTGGCCAGTTTGCCCAACACCCATGGAAAGCACGTGCTCTTTCATCTGTTTGAGTTCACTCTCAACAGATCCAAACCTGGTTCCCAACCTTTCATTCATCCTCTTTTCCATTTTATCTCCAATCTCCTTCTCCAGATTCACAGCAATGTTTTTTTCAAAGGTGTCAAACCTTGAGGTTAAATTAGACACCAACTGAACGAGAGTTCCAACCGACACATCTTCTCCAACATCCTCCTCATCACTAGCACACTGAAACAAATACACAAACCGTCAAGAACAAGCTAACGAAAGATTACATATAATATAAACTCACTATACACCATATCACTTACCAGATTCCGTTCTTCTTCTTCTTCCTCTTCTGTGCAGCTCCTTCACCAGATTCACCACCCTGTGAGTTGAAAACTACCACCTTCTGAACTTTTTGCTTCTTTGCGGGAGGAGATTCAGACTCAACATCTGTTTTAGCTTTTAGCCTTTTCTTCTTATCACTCCTCTGAACATCCCAAAAACCTTTAACAAACTTATCCTCATGTATGTCTTGGATAAGGCGATCATGTGCTGGGTCGTCTTCTTGATCTGGCCACGTATGAAATAGCTCGCTTACATCATCCTTCATAACCATTTTCATCACACGCGGCTGTGACATAAGAGATTATGAAACCCATTACTAAATCATAACTCAGCTATCACTAAATCATAACTCAGCCATCACTAAATCATAACTCAGCCACTACTAAACAATTACTCAGCCATTACTAACAATCACTCAACCACATATAAACCTTACCTCACCAAGCGCTCTCATCTCTTCAGCAATTACGGAATCCAGCGTTGAACGTGTACGGTTTCCACCCCCATTGAAGAACCGGTATGTCACCATTTTCTTATTTTGCATTCCCAAATCGTTCTCCAAAGCATTGGACTGACTCATATGCCCAAGCCTGTAACACGGGTGTAAAACCACTAAGGGTGTACGACTTTCCCGTAGGCTTCAAAAGCTTTATAGAATCAACAAGAGCTTCAAATGCTGACCGACCCCACATATAAGTCTTCATGGATTCATCATCAAAAACTCTTTTCGCACTTTCAAATGGTATTCTAGAGTTATGATGCATGGCATAAAGTTAAATGGCTTGAAAACACAACAGCCCCAACCATTGACAGGGCTTAGGGTCCCATCCCCGACACCTTTCTAATGTTGCCTTGAGTTCAAGTAGCGATGGACCTTCCCCACCAGGCACTTTCAAAAGTCTGAAGAACTTTTTGTGTTCCTCGTTAAGTTCAGACTTTTCTGTAGGCATTGGGTCTATGTTTAACCCCATGACATGAGCAAATTCATTCAGGCCAAACCTGATAGGTTGACCATCAACGATAAACCAAAGCTCTTTCTTATGTATTCTTAACTGGTTACAAGTAGGCAATGTACAACCTTAACAGACCACACGAATTCACCATCAACTAGCGTAGGAATTATTGCAATAGGTAATTTCTTCGTTTCATCCCACGCATCTTGTCCTACTGATTCCCTAATCTCAGGGAAATCTGCCATCTTGAAATTGATATTAATTTGTTTACCATCTAGATTAGACCTCTTTTCTGGGTAAAGTCTTGGGGGATAATTCCTTGCTTGTTCTTCAGAAATATCCTTAGCCATGTGATCAATATAATTCTGCAGTAAAACATAAAATAAATCAGCCATAACATATGACAAACTCAGCCACAAAGCATATAATAACTCAGCCACAAGACCATAACTCAGTCGTAAAGCATAAGATAACTCAGTCCCAAATTCATTGTTAACCATAACTCAGCCACATCAATAAACAAACTCAGTAAATCAGTCGTAAAGCATACAATAACTCAGTCATCGAATCAAATAGATCTAACAAATCAGCCGTCATATATAAACGAAGACAATCAGCCGTAAACCATCGATAAAACCCACATTCAGCCGAAAAACTCGAAAATAAAGGTTCGACACATACCGAAACTCATAAACGAACACGACAAAGAGAGAGAGATCGACGACAAAGAGATAGAGAGCGACAACGAAGAGAGAGAGAGAGCGAGAAAAGACGGCGAGAGAGTACGGCGAGAGAGGACGACGAGAGAGTACGGCGAGAGAGTGGACAAAGACAGAGTATCGCCGGCGGAACTAGGGTTCAGTGACGAGAGACGACGAGAAAGAGATTATTTCTTTTTTCGGATTATGAACAGTGCCTTTTCAGTTTGCCTTTTTTTGACATAAACAAAAAAACAACTGTCAATTCTGAAAAAAAAAACTGCTTAGGAGAAAAAACTACTTAGTGACGTGGAAAATTGAAAATGATGTGTATTTTAATTTGTTGATGCGTATTTTTCTTTTATTTTTTTTAATCAAAATCGAAAAACTAAACCCAAGAGATTTGTAATTACCTCCAGAGCACTAAACATTTGAGTAATATTTAGAAAATTTATAGATATAAGTAATAAACCAATTTTTGGATAACATTTGAGTAATTCTTTCTTAACTTTTTCTTAGGTATCTAAACATCTTATAATAAAGTAAGATTTTTTCAGCTTGAGATTTGAGAAACCAACATGTGTCATTTTCTTTTTTCATATTTGGCATAAACTTATATCAATGAACCAAACCAGAAAAAAAAAAAAAAAAAAAAAAAAAAAAGCTAACTAGTTAAATGACTTAAGTAATCGTAGCCTTTGATTATGTATCTTGTGCCAATCGTGCGTGCTCTTGTGAGAAGAATGTGATTTTTGTGAGCCTAAGATTGCATTTTTTTTTTTTTTTTTTGTTATTGCAAACGTTTAACGGAATACACGCATTTCATCGTGACGTCATTTATCTACTAGTTGGCTCTCGTATTACACAAACCGGAACAACAAAACTTCAAAAGAAACAAAAAAAAACATGATAAAACCCTAAAGTAAATCTCTAGAATTTGAAGAAATGAGAGCTTACTGTATTATTTGTATATGAAATTCTGGTTTTATCTTCCATAGGAGATGAAATAATTTGTAATTAGTAATAATGTATCACATGAATTCACATCAAATAGTAATTTCATTGATGTAGGAGGCCATCCTTTCAATATCCCGTCTCTTACTACATCACAGGCACCATTTAAGATCCGCATAACCACACTCATATTCGGTTGGGAAGCCAATATATACATCATCTCCAGAAGTATATTGTGAGAGATGTCGGTTTAATGACAAAAGCGGTTTCAAGGGAGGAACAAAGAAATCAGCATGACTATAACATCGACCTGTTAATCGAGATAACTATAACAATCGAAAGCCGCAATAAGTTAAATAGCTGTAACCTGAGGGCTCACTTGTTAATCACTATTTTTTTTTTTTTGGTTTAAATGCTAAGAAGCTTTTTTTTTGGTTTTAATGTTAAGAAGCTTTTTTTTCCTGGTTTAAATTAAATGTATAAGCTTAGTTTAAATATATACTTTTAGCTATGAATAATTTAGTTTTATGTAAAAAAAATTGAATAATTAATACATATATGTGAATACAGAAATGTTTTAAAAATTAAAACATCAACTGAAATATAAATATTTGAATTTAGATCCCAATAACAAGTTTGATAACAAATTTAGATCCCACATGTATTATTTTTAAAATTATATATTCATTTTTTTCGAATTGGGTATCAGTACCACAAAGGTCTATTAATCGTCAAATAACTTGATTTCATTCACATAATGTCAAGTACAAAGGACGGATACATAAATCCCAAATCTATAACAAAGGTAAACAAAGACATTTCTCAATGCCAAACAAAGATAGATAGGTTACATTTACCATTAATCCAAAAGAGCTTTGAGTCACTAGCTAAGAAGCAAATGGAAAATGAGAGATCATGGTATGTCGATAACTCTTCCACGAGAATCTCAATGGAAGGTGAGATGGTCCCTGTCAAACTAAGACTAGGCAATGTTGAAAGTATAGTCATGGCTAAGCATCTCACCGGCGTGAGGAGAGCTACTTGAGGTAGTACAAGGACCATAACAAGAGACATCATAAGCTTGGGAGCAAAAGAACTCACCAATGAAGTTATCAGAAGGATGCGCCAAAAAAAGGTGAAAAGCCGTAACATAACAGGTATATATCTCTTACTGTTATTTCTTGTTTCTTTTCTTATTCACTGTTTCATTATCAGTCATATTCAGCTGGACCACTACAAAACCAATGCTAAAACACACAATAAATGAGAAGAATAGAGTTGAAGGTGGACCAGGGTACTACGTAGCTAGATATGGTTCTCATGAGACTGAGAGAGATGCGTATGGTGTCAATGGTCTTTGCGTGGAGATATGATAAATTTAAATTGTGCGACATCAACAAAAAGACGTTTGTGATTTCATAATCACTTCTTTCTTATTCAACTCTCGTAACTGATTAGGATATGAAATTTAGATAATTAAGAAAATGGGTTTTTGTATTCGTCAAAATACATTATCAACATTATAATGTTGCATATCTTTTTATTATCCAAGCTGTTTCAAAAAAATAAAAGTTCAACTACCTATTAATCTATGAACAGTTAAAAAAATTTATTAATGAATTCACAATATAAACAAAATATTTGATGAGATTATTTGCGTCTATGAAAATGCCTTCAAATTAACCACACAATAAGCTTTTACAACCATGTGCACATTCGTTTATCTTGGATTTTAATATCGTTATGATCACTATGTTGATTGGAGATAATTATCAAAATGTTGATTAAATATATTTTATTTCTTCATCTTCATTTTTAGCCTTGCTATTGTGGTATAGTAATTTTTGATGTTTCATTGTCCCAGTCCTCCTAATCAGTAGTAATTTTTAATATTTCATTATCCCGTACGTTGAAACTCTTAACAGTCTAAAGAACAAAAGTGCCAATCTCTACAGTCAAAACGAAAGTTCCAAAGCGCCTTAATAAAAAAAGAACTCGCGTATGAGAGATTTAATACCAGTGAAATGAGCTGGTGATAGCCGGCGTCATGTGAAATAACATGAGTCTTAGCAATACTCCTAGCCAGCATGACGTTTCATTATAGCCTGGTGTGAAGACTTGCTTCCATTGGGGCTTGTTGATATTTTTGGGACATGTCAACTCAACGGCAATAGGCCTCAATGTGCTATCATCGCTGAGGAAGAATAGTGTACGAGAAGCATATAAGGTGGTATTATCCAACTCTCTCACTTTGTTCACATACGGTAGAAGTAGAAGCAAATCATGATAATCCAGCATGAACATCCTTTAGAGCCTGCATACATACAACAACCCTTCTTTTTGTAACACTTCTCTAAAAACATTCAAATTCTTTGGCTTTCATGATGCATTCATTGTAAAAAAGTTTTTGGTGAATAAATACATTCATACAAAAAAAAAAGCATAATGCTTCATATAAACAAGCAGCACAAAAATTATTAGTTAAAGGCGTGTATATGCAGCTTACTTGAACTAGCTTAATGGTATAGGAATTAAGGCCTGCAAGTGTCTAGCGAGCAAATTCGTCATCTCGAACCATGAAAACCTATCCTCTAAATCAAGATGGATGCTATTAGAAAGTGAGTTTAACTGGAACAGGAAAGAAAGTGAATAATATAATGGAATAGAAAAGAGAGAGATATGTATTTACTGTACATATTAATGAGGATTGAGGCTTCAAACTGGAGACTATCATTGGGAGCTTCAGTAGCAGGATTGTTGAATCTTGGGAGCAAAGGTTAAAAACGCCAGCATCCTTAGGAAGCTCAATGCTTTCTTCCAAAGAGATTTTCTATGGCCTTGAAGTGTGGAAAGGGTAAGTTCACAGAACCGACTCGGTCTGTGGAAACACGGAGGGAAGAGATGCCAAAATGGTTTTGACCGTGAATGAATTTCCCTTGGCTGTAGAGAATTTCTCATCTCTGGGGACATAGAATTCTCCCCTGTAGCGTTGCTCTGAGGAGGGGTCAAAGTCATAGGGTTTGTGACCACTCTTGCAACGTCTTGGATATGGATGTGAGAGGCCTCCAATTACAAGACAAGCATGTTCAGGATCATTGTCAGGGTTACCCACATTGTTGTACACATCATAGTCGTAAACACGCTCCAACTTGCCAACTTGGTAAATTCGATCACCAACTCGCTCACGGTTCTTGCCTTGTAAGGTATCCAGATCCTCTTTTAGAAAATGTTTAAGAGGCGAGTTTGGGAAGGCATCTAGAATACGCACTCGTACTTCTCATCAGGGGCTTCAAACCATACACGTTGTGTATCTTCCACCGGATCCTTCTCCATCCTATTTCTGAGAGGTTAGACTTATTGATTACTTTAACCTACTCTTAAATATATATACCCTAGATGTTCTAGGTAACTTCTTATTTTCAAAATTTAATGTTCGATTAAATACGTACTAACGCATCTAGAAGTAGACTCGCGCGATGGGCGAGATAACTTTATAATAATTTTAACATATTTTACATTTATTAAAATATTTAAAATTTTATATTTTGTATTTCGATAAATTATCTTATGTTTGTTATTTGTTTTGTTTTTAAATAAGTATTCTCAGTCACTTAAAATGAATGACTATTGATTAGTTAAGCATTAAACTGAAACAAAAAAAAATTAATATGAAAGGTTACTTTAAAATATTTCGTTTGTATCCCATAATATATAGAAATCCTCATGTTTTGATGCACAATCAAGATGTACAAACATTTTTTACGTTGGGAAAAAGAACATTGATTATGTACAAAATAAAAGACAGCTGAGCATGGACATTATGTGTTAGTTTGTCCGCTTTTAACATAATCTATAAAACATCAATATCTTCTAAAACCATACACCTCCAAGAAGGACGAGACAGTAGCTTGAATTTCTCGAATAACCTCTTCTTGAACTGAAACTCATGCTTTTCCTTCATTCTTTGTGTAATAATTTCATTAATTAGATAACTAAAGGTAGCATAAATAATTTTCATATTTATATATTACCAGCATGCTTCACACATGCTTAGAAAAATTTCTTATTATAATTTGAATATTTTAGCAATAAAATATTTTAATCTTAATGAATTATACAAATGACATTAAATGCATTTATGTTCTAGAAGTAGAATTCTTTGTGTTTCTTGATTAATTGCATTTGGAAAAGAAAGTTCGCTGTTTGATATTTCTATATTTTTTTTTTGTAAACCAAACATTAAATTAGAAAATAACTCCAAGGTTGGTAGCCCAAACCGGACGGTAAAATTTTTAACACGTACTTTATATTTATTGAACATACTAAATGCAAACTGAATTTTAGTTTAGAATTGAGTAAAAAATGTTATTAATATATATTGATATATCATTATATCAAATAAAATTTTCTTTTTTGTGTTATACTTTTCTGTTTAAAAATAATATATATATATATATATATGTTGTATTATACTCAAAATGACCAACAAAAAAGAGTAAAAACATACCATCGTAATATCGAACTACTTTTTTAGTGTTAACTGCATAACCTAAGAGAACATAAAATAATTGTTCACAAGATAATATTTTTCTTTTCTATGTTTTTATTTCTAAAATCTTGTGATGGATGGAAGAAGAGATAACTCAAAACTTCTTACTTCTCCAATACATTGTTTTCTCTCTCTTTCCCTCCATCTCTCTCTCCAGAATGCAATTGGGATTAGCTTAGGGTGATCTTTGGATCTTCGACTTGATAAACACATGGTAGAGGTGCGTCTTGTTAAATATGTATTGATGAAACTTGCACACATGGTCAAATCTCATTGCCTTGCTCTGCTTGTGGGTAAGCACTATCATCACATCATCAACAATCGATCATGGCTAGGAAAAATAATGGAACATATGAGAAGAGAAAATAAACCCCACCATGAGATATATATGGCTTTGGAAACCCATATCATGAGATATATATCACATAGACGTCCAAATCTTCCTCTATAAACCCTACCAAAACCTTTCTCATCAGAAGTCATAACCTATAAATAAAATAAATGACCATGGAAAATGTTACCGGAAAAAAAGTTAATAAATACATACAAACACAGTTGTAATGTTAAGGAACAAATTTAAAGTAATAGTATTCGAAAACAGTTAATATTTGTTTAAACTCATTTTCATAGATAATACATACAAACAAACTTGTATAAAATATATCATTGGTAATAAGTAACATAAAAATTATGACTAAAATATAAAATCTATTAGGGTTTATGAATTATGATCTAAAACTAAAATTTTTATATTAAAAATTTATCAAATGGATCAAAAGAAAAATAAATTACAATATTGATATACAAAATAGGCATTCAAAACAACATGTACAAGTGAGAATATGTTATGTTCCTAAGGCGTTCTTCATCTAACTCTTTCTAATGAATAACAACATTTCACATGTTCACTTCTATATATGCTCCAAAATTTCAACTCAACTTATTTATTTCAAAACCTACAATATCACATAAAGGAAAAAGTTAAATATTACAAAATTCAGAAATTTTGTGAGAGGTAGAATATGATGTTTAATGAAGATTTTTTTGTAGCTATTTATAGATAAATTTGTAGTAGTATGAGAGGTTTTCCAGTTTTATTTTTTTTTGGTCAAACATCATTAGAGTTATGGTTACATTTCAAAGAATAAATATACCATAGGTTTTGACTGTGTTTTTTCTTTTTTGTAAAATACAAATTGTATTGTGATTAATACATTAAAGTGTATTCATATGATGAAAGATTTGTTTTAAAGAAATTTCGAACATCATGGAGTTACATTTTAAAAAATTAATATGCAATAAATTGTGATAATGATTACTATTAAAGAAAAGTAAAATATCACATTGTTTTTATATCTTGAAATTATTTTAGAACAAATTGATTTGATCTTTTGCCACAATCAAAAAATAATTGTTATAATATTATAATATTTTTATACCTTGAAATTAGTAAAAAATTTAATAACCATCACATTATATTTTTCCAAGATTATGATATTAATATTTAAATCCTTAATTATCGAAAATTTATTTTGTTCAAAATTATAATATTAATATTTAGTTCTTTCTTATTTGCAAAATTATAATATTATGGTAATTATATGAAATATTGATAAATGATATCTATATATAATTACTAAAAGGACATTGCATAAATGTCAATATATTTTTTAGTACAGAAATATCATTTAATTTAGTGAATATGAAAAATAATGTATGTAGTAACTAAGAAGAATTAAAATAATAAAAAATAAAAAGTGAGGACAGGTATATACGCTGCCAAATGTCATCGTGTTATGCAAAGTTAGGAGAAAACCTTCTCATATTATATAAGATACTAATAGTAAGTGTCTCTAACTTTCTTTGAGAAGCACATAGATCGGTTCCAATTGCTTTTTGGGTTTTTATGGCCTCCAGTTTTGTCACAAATTCTTGTATCCAATTATTTAAATTTTCCCTTCTAATATTTTACAAGAAAAAAAAAACCAAAAAAAATTATGTACTCACACGGGTAGGGTAAGTCTCACCGCTTATAAGCTCGACGAGCAATGATCTGCCGCGGATATCGACCAAGCTATGCCCTCCAGCAATTCTTCTTGGGCCCTTATGAATTCCTTTACTTTAATTTTCTTACCAATTTTTTCCACTATATTACCGGTGCAATATGACCGTGAGGCTGTAACCTTACATCGTCCTATGAGCTTTTGACGAGGCAGCTTGTCTCGACCTCTTCTGGAGATGGGGTTGATGAGTGCTGATGGTTTAGGGTACAGAGAGCTGAGACTCTTTGCTATGTTCAAGGTCAAGAGACTCGACGACGACTCTCTACAAATCATCTTTTTTTCTCTTCTATTTTCCTTACATTCATCTCCGCTTCGTCTATTTATACAAGTCTAATAAATATTATGCATGTTTCTGTAATTTCTCAAAGTATAATAATTTATTGTTCATATACTAGCTGTGATGATTGGAAAGACACCAGTATAGGAGTACACGACATTTAAAAATCTCAAAGAGTGACAAATAACAATGATCTATTAATCCAAGCGAATGGTACATTAGCGTACTAGTTAATATTGACATTAGCATACGTGAATATTGACATTAACTAGTACGTGAATATTGACATTAACTAGTACAATATTGAGGGGGAATATTCTACTAGTTAATGTCAATATTAGCGTACTAGTTAAAGTTCTTTCGTATGTCTTTATGTTGAGTAATACAATATCTTTCTGACCTTACGCTATACACGCATGTAACGCACAGGACCACCGTGTGATAATTATGGACTTTTATTGCAAGCTCAAGTATAATGATGCGAACGACCAGTTCGATCAAGGAATTACAGAATGTTATATACAACCAAGTTAAACCGGAGAATGTTATATACAACCAGGATTAAACCGGAGTCTACAAAACCTTAATTTTAAAGTACATAAAAATGGAACAATATTACACTTGTACAACTGTAACATTAGTTTCTCAAAACTGACAGAATAAAATCTTATTTTCCCTTTTTTAAAATGGACCCATCATTTAGGTTTTCCTATATAACATTTAGATATCTTTCTATATACAACTTTATTATAATTATTATTTATTTTGTAAGTTTGTTGCACCATTATTGTTTCCCATACATACATATCAGAAATATTTGACTACTTTGTATTTTCTTCTGTAAATCTTCTTTATAAACCAATAGAACGAAACATATTTTTTCACTTACACATTCACAAAAGGGAAAACATAGAAAAAAATGGATTCGAGAAAGGAAATGAACAACATGGAGAAGCCAACAAGGACTCTAAAAGACCGCCATCTGAAAGTTGGAGGCCGTGATCGTCGCATCCGTCTTCCACCGAGTATTGCTCCCCAACTATTCAATTTGACAGAAGTACTCGGCTTCCAAAGCGATGGTGAAACCGTCGGTTGGCTCCTTCGAAATGCTGAGCCAGCTATTTTTGCCGCCACGGGCCACGGCGTCAGCACCACCCCAAATGATGTTATCCACTCATCTGATAAGAATTTTCATAATTATTATTTTAACTGTGGTAACAACTGCATTATCAATGGTATCAATGGTAACAACACCATTGATGGTGATAATTGGACGGGAGTAAATACTGTTCATCATGAGATGGTCTTTCCGGTCGGTGCAATGAAAGAACATGCGGCTTCATCTACTTTTTCGGAGAAAGATGAAGAAGATGTGTCAGATATGTCGAGTCAGACGCAGCCGGCTATGCTACCGCCATTGATGCACCATCAACAGCAGCAGGAACAAGAGCCACAACCACAGTTTGAGCTTGGGAAGGTGGAGATGGCGGCCGATGAGAAAAGATATGTCTGGAGTGAGTAATGATTGGAGACTTCGTTCGGTTATGGTTGGTTCTAGTTTGGTTGTTCTCTGCATTTTTTTCTTTTTCCTTCATGTTTTTCAGTTTGGAGTGATGAACTAGGGTCTGGCTTAGTGCGGTTTTAGTTTGCCTTTTTTCATTGGTTGTATTATCATATTTTTCGGTTAAGATGAATCAGAATAATAAGTATTAAACTGTTTCATATGTAATATTTCAACTCTACATAATGAAACTGGGAAAAGCGAACCATGTGCTCAGTGCTATTCGAACTACCGACCTCTAGATTTTTAATAAAAGTCTTTACCAATTGAGCTATCGAGCTTGATACCAATTGATTTTTTTTTTGATAAAACAAAGGGAGAAGAACTCCCGTTATTTATTTAAAAAGACAAAATCAAATACAAATACGCCTCATGGTACCAATCCCACGAGCATCCAGACTCAACACAAACTGGACACGACTCGAAAGAATGAAAATCGAGTGGCAAAGTAAAAGCATGGTTCGCTAAGCTGTCCGCCAGACGATTAGCTTCCCGATGCACATAAACAAACCGGACTATCCAGTCATTTGAGATAAAGCCATGGCACAATCGTACGAGGAAAGACAGCGGATTTGTCTCGCTAATCCCTGTCGTTAGAAAACCCACCACAATCTCTGAATCAACTTCAAACTCTAACCGTTTCACTCGTCTCTCACCACCAGTCCATAATAGATCCCCCATAACTCAGCCATGGTAGCAGAGCAAATCCGAATATGCAAAACAAGTCCCACTATAAACACTACAAGAAAACACACCATTTGCAACTCTCAAAAACGTCACAAAACAGTTGGAAAAAACTACTTTACGACTATTTAGTGACTATTACAGATGGTCGTTAAAAAACGGTCGCAAAATAAGTAAGTCTCAAAATAGTCCTAAATTTACGACTATTTTGTGACTGCATAATATGGTCTTGTATTAGAGACTAAATTGTGACCATAATTATATTACAGATTTGGGACATTTTGGCAACATATTGCAAAAAATTAATTTTAAAAAAATAAAATTCATATATATATATATATATATATTTATTTAAATTATTTTGTGACAATTTTCTTTAAATTAATATATATTAATATTAACAAACCACCCAAACCGGGAATTGAAAAATTGTTACAGAATTGAACCGGCCACTAAATCACGGTTAAACCGGATGCTAAAATCAACCAAAAAAACCCTAATCACCCTAGTGAGCCCTCAGCCGCCGCAACCAAATGCCGCTTGCCGACGATTTCCGTTGCTTGCTATGCTTCTTCCTCCAAGGCTTCTCGGTGGTCTCGAGGCGTCGGATCTGTTTATGTTCTTCAACGCCGAAACAAACGGCAGTGAGAATCTTTCGCTGTCTAAAGCTTGTAAATCGAAGAGACGGAGAGAAAACAGAGGCGGAGAAATAAGAGCGGTTGAGTGGTTTGAGTTTAACGCTTCCAATCTGTATGACCTAAGAAAAAAGCAGTGGAAATGAAGAATAAATCTGATAGTCTAAATCTTAATCTGAACTCTACAAATCGCGAGAAAGAGAAGAGAAAAGACGGAACAAGTACCTGTTAGATCAGAACCAGAGGGTTAAGCGCGATGGTGGTCAGCCTGTCGGCCGGAGAGACGCATGGCGAGTCGAGGAGGAAGAGATCGGAACTA
Organism: Camelina laxa; assembly: GCA_024034495.1. Classification (NCBI taxonomy): domain Eukaryota; kingdom Viridiplantae; phylum Streptophyta; class Magnoliopsida; order Brassicales; family Brassicaceae; genus Camelina; species Camelina laxa. The sequence goes on along the minus strand of CM043882.1, from coordinate 16,334,911 downwards.
AATCGAAGAGGAAGAGATCTGAGTTTCTACAGCGCATGAGAAGCGTACGGTTCGGGTTAGGAAGCAAATAACAGATGAACTAAAATCGTTAAAAAAATTTGTTAAATCATTTGAAATTAAGATTAGAGCTGTGTATAATCAATGGAAATATATGTGTTTTGAGGTTAAATCTGAAAAAAACTGTAACTTCTCTTACCAGCGGTGCTGCAAGGTAAAGCAACGAAGAAGAAGAGCATTTAGGTTCCCTTATTTTAACTAGAGGTGGCTTCTTTTTTTATTTAATTAATGAAATAAAGATATGACATACTCTACATAATACAAATATATGTCGTATCCTCACCTGGTCACAATTTCATAATATTATAATAATGTCCGAACGAAGATTTGGTTTATAGAATATGAAAATCGGAATGCAATTGTTTAAGATATGAAAATTTGAATTATTCAGAACTATACAATTAATTATATATAAACAGATATATAATTAACCCACTACCCTTTTTCAAATAATTTCACATTAACCAAAAAACCCAAATAAAATAGTGGGATGGTTGGAATTTTTGGGTTTGTCCACCCAAACCTAATAATTTTGGTTGCATATTTATTTTAGTTGTGTATATGATTTTGAATACAAATTCATAATTGTTTATATAATTATCTTTTTTTTTGTTCATAATTTAGGCTTTCAATGATTATGTTTTTTTTTTTGAAGATTTAAGTGTTGGATAAAACAATGTTCTGATAAGTTAGTTTATAAGATACATAACTAACAAGTTTCAACTAAAACCACATGTAACACTTGTATATGTAACAGAAAATACAAATATTTTGTTTAAAACATTGATAAACAAGAGTTTTATAGAGATTTTGTGTATGTATTACTCATAAAAGACCATATAACACTTAAAGATAAATTTTAAATTTATGGATGTTTAGTTTATAGTCATTGAAATTTAATACTTTGAGAAAGTTATTATTGATAAGGTGAGCAAAACAAAGCATAAACATCAACCTAAACATGTAAATGAATCCCAAATATGAAATTTCAAAATAGAAAATATAGAGAGTGGGTAAACAGTTTTAAAAGAGTAGCTAAATCAGGTGTTAGTCGCAAAGTCTTCAGATATCAGTCACAATATCGTCACAAAACAGGTATCTAATTGGTAGCAAAAGAGTGACAAATTGAGATAGTCGTAATATAGTGGCAAATCAGTCGCAATGTGTGACCATTTTAAGACTACCATATAGACGTCACAAAATAGAAATCTTGAATTCTACACATCATGAACAAGACTGTTTATATAAATCACTAAGGAGAACTCATAGTAGTAGTATAAAGTAATGTAATAGTAAGATTTAGTAAAACAATGTTTACATCACTTAGTTTTGAATTTTTCTTCGTTGCAACACATTCTCATCAAAGAACATGTAACACTTAAGATAAATTTTGAACTTATGGATGTTTAGTTTATAGCCGTTGAAATTTAACACTTTGAGAAAGTTATTATTGATAAGGCGAGCAAAACAAAGCATAAACATCAACCTAAACATGTAAATGAATCTCAAATATAAAATTTCAAATAAAAAATATAGAGAGTGGGTAAACAGTCTTAAAAGAGTAGTTAAATCAGGTATTAGTCGCAAAGTCTTCAGATATCAGTCACAATATTGTCGCAAATTGTGACGTCTTTGTTACTAAATAGGGGTAAAAAATGTGGACGCAAATAAGTCCTCGATATGCGACGTTTTTGCGACTTGCTGTACAGACTATATAGATGGTCATAGAGTAGTCGCAAATTGTGACCATTGTGAGACAAATTTATTTTCGACGCAAAATAGTCCTAATGTAGTCGCTAATTTAAGACCTTTTTGTGACCTTTATGTTTCGTCGTTAATAAGCAACGCTTTTCTCTCCAATTTTTTGTGGTCGCTAAGTCGTCGCAAAATAGTCTCAAAAGAGATTATATTTAATAGGGACACAAACTAAGGAACTATTTCAAATTGATAGAATTACAATGAAAATCGTTTTGTAATGGTAATAGAAAATTTCACAAAATCTCAGGAACTTAATATATTCCTATATGAGCATTTATTCCCAAAATATCTGCTAGGTCTATTCTAAATACATGAATCTCAAAGTATAAATAGATGGGTCAGCGATTATATACAACAATATACTCCATACACATTTATAATCTACAAAGAAATGGCTGCAAATAATGGAATCACGACTTGGAAGATTCAGGTACGGATCATTCATTCGTGGAAGCAGTATACTAATTTCACCGGAATTTCACCGGAGAAGTCAGGGACAGTCTTTGAGGAACATTGGTTTGTATCTATCTCGATCATGTTTTTCACATGGCCAGCTATATGAGGCTATATCAAGAGTTACTTTTAAGAAAGGGCTTAAAGTGCTAATAGTTGACAAAGATGGAAAACTACAAAAGAAAACCATGAATGTGGTGTTCAAATAAATTTTTCAAAATCTATAGGCAATTTATGGACACGAATCACTTATGACACTTAGGTATGCATTTTTTAAACTATAACAATATGTTATAGAAAAACACATGGTTTACTTCATATTGCTTTAGTTTATTCTTGCTTATCTAATTTACAGGTACCTGCTGGTCAAAGCCTGAGTGATAATTAATGGTGGATTAGGACTCTTACAAGAAACCAAATTGTCTAAGATATGTGTGGCATTTATATGATTTGTGAGAGGCTCCCATGTAACATTATACATTCTTTAAAGCTTTAGTTATTTCAGTAAATATTACATTATCTATTATAAAGATATCTATTTAGACTTTCAGTTGAGAACTAAGCATTAGATAACGGTGTACAACATGGCCTCTCATACAAAACCTCATAAGGAGCCATCTTAATACTCGCCTGATAATTGTTGTTGTAAGCAAACTCTACCAGAATTAGGTGATCTGCCCGATGGCCACCCTAATCCAACACACACATCCTTGCGTTGGTGTCAACCGACACCCCAACTGGTGTCGATCGACACCGATGCCGAGCATTGATTTCCTTCGATCAAAAACTCCGAATCTCGCATCCAATCTTCTCCAATCCGCTCCATGCATTCCCAGAAGGCAAAACCCAGCCATAGCAACAACGAATAACAATAGAGAACTCAAAGAAACAACCACATAAGCACCAAATCACAGAAAAACTAGAGATCTTAGCTTACATAAGCCATGTTCATCCACTCACCTCTCAGTAGGAAGAATCTGACCAACAGCAACGAATCCAACCTTCCTCGCAAGCTTCTAGATCCTTCCTAGCTTCAAATCTCTCAAGAACAGCCAAGAATCTCACCAATCTATTTCCAAAAGCTCAATCTCTCTTTGTTTTCTCAAAAACGGCGTGAGACAAAACAAAACACGACTTAGGTCGTTTCCCCACTTTAATATCTTGGTTCAATGGTTTTCCTTAAACCAAACCGGTCCAAATCGATAATTAAATCGAACTGGTCGAACCAAAGAATATTGGTGTCGATCGACACCCTCCCCCAAAATGCACAGTTTTGGTTTGTCGGTGTTACAATTCTCCCCACCAACATAGATTCGTCCTCGAATCTCGAACAACCATCAGCCAAAGACTCTCGTGCAACCGTCTCCACGGCCCGCACTCCTCTGACCGATCTACGGAAGGTCACCTCTAGACGATAGACTCACGCTCCAGGCATTATTTGCTGTCGACTTTTTGACTTTCCTTTACCCATAGGTCTAAAACTTGAGTTTTTATTGGCTCCTCATCAGACATAAGTCTGCATGCCATAATGTTGGCTCCTCGTCGGGCCTAAGCCCGCATGCCATAATATATAAAGAAGTCCAATATTCTTCTCTCGGGTTGCCACCCTACAGCGCGCCCCCGGATCGTCATCCGTAGTCGATATACCAACCAAACTCCCAAGCCAGAAAGTCTCAGAATATGGCAGTACTAGGAGAACTAAAGTCCCCCAAGAGTCGCGAGCAAACAATTCTGAACACGTCTGAGTCCTATCCCTATCCAGGTTTCCTTCTCGTGGCTCGCGTGGAACATCGCAATGTCCTACCAACCATATATCCTCTCACTGGAATACCTCATGACCGCACAAGGATCATATACATGCCACAAGGCCAAACAAATATCCTAAACAAGACCACCACCAAGTCCAAACAATTTGTCCTAAACAGGACCGCCACAAAGGCCAAACAAATGTCCTCAACATGACCGCCACAGAGGCCAAACAAATATCCTAAACAGGACCGCCACCAAGGCCACTCAAATGTCCTAAATAGGACTGCCACCAAGGCCATTCGTCTCGAAGGACCGTCACAAAGACCACTTGTGACGGTCCGCCACAAGGCCACACAATTGGCTAAACAGGCAACATTGGCTAAACAGCCCGCCACAAAGGCCATACAACTGGCTAAACAGCCCGCCACAAAGGCCATACAACTGGCTAAACAGACCGCCACAAAGGCCGTACATCTGGCTAAACAGCCCGCCACAAAGACCACACAATGTCTCAAAAGACCGCCACACACGGGCACAATGACTCACAAGTCTGCCACAAAGGCCACACAATGTCTCGAAAGACCGCCCCACACGGGCACACAATGACTCAACAGTCCGCCACGAAGGCCACACAATTCCCTCCACAGCTCCCAACCACTAAAAATGGACAAATTCTAAATCCCATAAAACTTTCCATTTTTAGAAACTTTCTACTTTTGGAAAACTTTCCACTTTTAGAAACTTTCATTTCAGGAAACTTTCCTATTTAGCAACAATCCCACAGAATTCCGTATCCCGAACACCACCTCATAGGACTACAGCTGAAACCAGGCTAGATAAGCTCAAGTCGCGGCTTGCTTCTCAAACCTCTTCCTAAAGATTGACTTCATCCTCGCCTCTGACTCCCAAAGTCTACTTCTCAATACCATCACAGTTCCATAGGACTCTCCTCAAAGGACTCTTCTTCTTCTTCTGAAGTTCCTTGATCCTCCTCTCGAGAACCCTCACTGGTCTCGCCTCCGAAGACATGTTGGCTGAAGATCCTCAGAAATCTTAGCAAACAACTAATTATCCTCATGGAGACACTTCTGCAACATCGACACATGAAAAACCTTGTGGAACGCATGCATAACTTCAGGCAACTCCAGCCTATTTACTACCGGTCCTACCCGCTCAATCACTCTGAACGGACCCATAAACCTCGGACTCAACTTAGTCTCTGTCAATGACCTGTTTGGACCACGCAACATGGCCATTTTGAGGTACACTCTGTCTCCTACCTGAAACTCAAGATCTCTCCTCCTCTTATCAGCATAACTCCTCTGTCGATCCTCAGATTCCTTCATGTTCAGTTTGATAACCTGAATCTTCTCCGAGGTCCCTGAACAAAACTAGCACCATACATGCTCCTCTCCCCCACCTGAGTCCAGCATAACGTTGTATCAACATAACTCCTCTATCGATCCTGAGCTTCCTTCATGTTCAGTTTGATAACCTGAATCTTCTCCGAGGTCTCCTGAACAAAACTAGCACCATGCATGCTTCTCTCCCCCACCTGAGTCCAGCATAACGGTGTACAACATGGCCTCCCATACAAAGCCTCATAAGGAGCCATCTTAATACTCGTCTGATAACTGTTGTTGTAAGCAAACTCTACCAGGTTTAGGTGATCTGCCCGATGGCCACCCCAATCCAACACACACATCCTCAGCAAATCCTCCAGCGTCTGGATCGTCCTCTGACTGTCCATCTGTCTGGGGATGATAAGCTGTACTCATGTGCAACTAAGTGCCCATCTCTGCCTGAAATGCCTTCCAGAACACCGAAGTGAACTTAGAATCCCTGTCAGACACAATACTCGCTGACACCCCATGCAACCTGACTATCTCCTTCACATACTTCTTAGCCAAGACCGCTGCTCCATCAGTCTTCTTAATAGCTAGAAAATGTGCTGACTTAGTCAACTGGTCCACAATGACCCAAATAGCATCAAAAGTCTGAGACACCGGCAAACCTACCACGAAGTCCATCGTGATCATATCCCACTTCCACTCTGAAATGGGTAAACTCTTCATCAACCCGCTTGGAACCTGATGCTCAGCCTTCACTAGCTGACACACATCACACCTCGCGACCCAACTAGCTACATCCTTCTTCATCCCGACCCAGTGATAGTACCTCTTGAGATTAAGGTACCTCTTAGTCGCTCCTGGATGAATAGAAAACATGCTCGCATGAGCCTCTCTCAGGATCTCTTGCCTCCACTCCTCATCATTGGGCACACAAATCCGCCCATGCACTAAAATAGTACCATTAGCTGAGACCTGATACTCTGAATCAACATCCTTTGAGGCATTCACCAGCCCCAAATCCTTCTCCTGAACCAACCGCACCCTGCTCAGAAGATCTGCTCTATCAGCCGCCTCCAAACCCAACGGCTCCTCAGAAACAGCACAAAATCTCAACGCACTAATCTCTCCTACCAGAGACTCCATCTACTGCTCCTGAGCCGAAGCTATCCTCTTCCGACTCAAAGCAAATGCAACCAAGTTAGCCTTACCAGGGTGATAAGCTGTCTCCAAATCATAATCTGCCACAAGCTCCATCCACCGCCTCTGTCTCAAATTCAGCTCAGGCTGAGTGAATATATACTTCAGGCTCTTATGATCTGTAAACACCTGCACCTTTGCACCGTAAAGATAAGATTTCCAAATCTTCAGGGCAAAAACTACAGCAGTCATCTCCAAATCATGAGTAGGATAGTTTCCCTCATGCTTCCGCAACTTCCGCGAAGCTTTGGCAATCACCTTCCCATGTTGCATCAACACACACCCCAAACCAACTCTAGATGCATCAGTGAACCACATAGGATTCTCCCAGCTCAGGCAAAGCCAACACTGGCGTAGGCCTTGATTGGAACAACTGTTAGTGGAGCATTAGCATTATGCAGCATGAGCAGTATGCTGCATAAGCTGTAGGCTATTATATATTATGTGATTGGTACAGCTGTTAGCATTTAGACATAAAATTACAAAATTAGATATTTTAAATATACAAATATAGATTTTATTGCTAATGAAATAATTTAAAATACTTAATTTGAAAAACAAATTAAAACATCTTATAAGCATAATATCAAATGATATAAGAACTTATGAATATTAAAATAATTGAAACAAATCATACGAAATTCTTCAAATTCAATATCTTCATACAAATCACGGATGGGTGATGATATTTCTTCAACTCCTACTTCTTCAAATTCAATATCGTGAGGCAACTGACTTGGTCCTTCCTGATGCTGCCAACCGTCACTTACCGAGATTGTAACTTTGCTGTATAAATGGTCAAGCAGGGGGATATCACGTAGTGGATGTTGACAAATTTTTGATGCTTCTGGATAAGCCTGCAACATAAAAAATATCAATAAGAGTGAAACTATTTTTATAAGAAACTAATAAATTATATGTATATTGTCACTGTCTAATTAATTAGAATTTACCGCAATGAGTTGATCCCACCAGTAAGGGCTCATGTCAAGCTCTCCAAACTCATTGAATCCCACCCCTGTGACGTTCTTTGTGACACGTTATAGATATCATAGTGCTTTCTTAAATGCTCTAGCCGACTTTTAAATTTTTTCCATTGCAAGTCCAATCCAAACCGTTACAAAAATCCTGCTCGTATGTTGTGTCTTCCCATTTCACTAAAACATGTACCTCTCCAGTATCCTTTATCTTTCTCACCACTGGCTAACACTAGCATCTCATGACTCATTTCATGGGTCCACATAAATTTTGGCTAAACCAACCCAAAAATATAAATAATACAAAAACTTCAACCAACACACAAACCAAAAAAAAATCAACATGTACGTAAAACATATATACTCATACCTTGCTTGTTGGTTGCACACGTTCTTCTTGATTCGACATGTTGAAACTGTTTACAATATTATTATATGTTATAAAACCATCATCTTCAAGAAAAACAACAAGACATCTTCGTACCTTTTTGCATCATATATGAATATACACAAGAAACTTGGCCATAAAATTAAAAAAATGAAAGAGTTGCTTTTCAACTTACGAGGTTTACTGCTGCAGACTTTTTTTCGATGTAGGTTTTTCTTTAGGGTTAGGTCAAAAATATTATTGTGAATTTATAGTAAACACTAGGTGATTAGTGAGGATAAAATTGTATTTTAATAACTTTAAAACCATTATGCTTGGGAAATGCTTCATTTAGGAGCATTGGGCTATGGAGCATTTAAAAACCTTTTATGCTCTCTATATGCTCTTTAAACAAAACGTGATTGGCTTTCTGAAATCTATATGCTCACTTATATACACTACCAATCAAGGCCGTAGTAGTCAACATCTCCTTAAGGCTTGCAAAGCTCTCCTCACATTCCTGTGACCAAACAAAAGGAACCTCCTTCCCTGTCAACTTAGTCATCAAGCGTGCCCTACTCGCAAAGCCCTGCACAAATCTTCTCTAGTAACCTGCCAAACCAAGGAACTCATAAAACCCATACCTCGTCCTTCTTCTACTCTTACCACACCGACGTGCCCCACGGTGAAGTTATAGGACGAAATAATCCCATGCTCAACAAATCCTCTGGTTACTTCCTCAGCTTTACTAAACTAATAATCAAATATGCCAAGATCAACACGCCGCCACCTGAATATTACCAATCAAAAAAAATCCTTAAGAACTGATCACCTCATTTGTGACCACTCTTCAGGTCATCCATTAAGCATTTCGGCTCTCCGTCAATTCACATCCCCTTCCAAAAATAGACAATTCCTAACTATTCATAGAAATTTCTATTTATGGAAACTTTCCTTTTCTGGAACTTTCTATTCTTACTTTGCACTGACACTTTCCATAAATAGTAAAACTCTAACTCCCTCAACACTTTCCATATTTAGAATCACATAATCCCTTAACCCATTCCACATCAATATTTCATAAGAACTAATCCTCTTATTAAATCTTCTCCGACAACATTGTCAGTAAACCCGCAATACGGTCATCTCGGTCTGAGCAAAACCTGTCACCACACTCATAGCACCCGCTAGACCTCCAGCAACACCAGTAAGCACATCGGCCAAACAACTAAAATCCAAGATTAGACCACCATCAATTCTCGAGGTCTACATTCTGTTGTTACGTTTATACTCACGTCCTAGGCATTGCTTGCTCCAAACTCCTCCACCCTTAGGTCGAAACTTTTGGGCCCTACCGATCTCACTCTACTAGCGTCTTTGCGTTATACCGTCTCACTCTTAGACCATAATCCTCAAGATCTCGGTATCAGGGGAACTACTCATCCCCTCAAGGAAACATCATCCCCTCCGCCACTCTCGTAGCCCCCAGCCCCTCGAGCTATCGATATCCAGGGGAATCACCATCCCCTTATGAGCAACAATCCCTAACGACTATAAACATCTCTCAGCAAAAAGTACCTCCCGTGGTCCGAGTATAACAATGCAATGTTACACCTGCCCACTCAACTTGTAATATCCAATTAGATTAAGCACCAAATAGAGATATATTTGCTCCAACTGCATATGTCCACCCATCCACATCTCTAGGCCCGATACTTATTGAGAATAATCTCATACCGGCCATCTACAACTGCTCCATCCTCTTAACATAAGATGAAAACTCCTCAACATCCGCAGCCCTCGGCTGCACCCCGCCACATGCGTTACAACTGGAGCCCGCACTGGTACCCCTCTCGGTAACCGCTCCAACAGCACGCCAACAGATCCGCCAAGCGATTATCTCGACCCTGGGCTCCACCTGCTGCAACCCCAAACCTGGGTTCCCAGATTTTCAATTGGTGACAGCTTGTCTTGTGGGAAGATTGTTAAAGGGTGAGGACCACGGTTCGAGGAATGCCTGGCGCACCAATAACCTACTGGTGGATTTGGATATCCACAGTGAGGGGTTAGGATCGATGCCCTGCAGGGCCAGCTTCGGGCCTATGGGGGCAAGCTAGCGGTGGGCTAGTGGGGTCAACTGGACGGGTTGTCACAATGACCATTTGTTTGTTATATTTAGTTTGTTTTGTTTTTGAGATTCTATTTTAATTTTTAATTGTTATAACAAAAAATTAAGAGATTTAAATACATATTAAGTAATTTATTTGTTGTGATTAAGTCACATTTTTCCTAATGATTTAATTATTTTACGTAACCTTAGTTAAATCAATTTGACTTTATATGTCACATATTCTAATATTTGTGCTATTGACAAATAATAAAATGAGGATTTAATCCGTGTTAGCACAAATTTAATGATATTTTATTAATTCCAACATGTCCTCTTTATAACTAATCTACTATATAACCATATTATATAGTTTTTTAAACTTTTTTAATTTTACATATTCGTAATATTTAAATTTTTATTAAGTTTATGTATATTAATCATAAACTTTAAATAAATGCGAATCGAAGTTCTTCTTACGTTCAGAATCAAAGGTCATAGGTTTTGGAAACAAAATGAGAATCAAATTGTTGTTTTCTTTGTTTGCAAAGGATTCAAAGATAAAATATCTTCAAAACACAATAGAATATGTGGTTAAATATATTATAGTTTCTGTTTCCATATTGATAACTGTAATTTTTTAAGTTGAAATGGAATATAAAATTTTTAGGAAAAAAAATCTGATGTAATGCTATTTTTGGAAATATTTAGGGATTAAATTTGTCAATAAGTTTTTAATAAGTACAAACAAAAGGTATAACCCAATGACCTACATTTTTGAAAGTATTTACTATTTAATATAGTCCAATGGGCAAGAGAATCTGTAAGACTCTGATAAAATACTTGTATTCCCGTGCTTCCCGTTTTGTTATTTGATATTTTACAAAATTAATGGAATCAATCCAAATATTTTGCACACATTCTTTAATTGTTTTTAAATTTACCCAAATTTCTAAAATATCCTGACGACCTTTCCATGTCCTTTTTTTTTTGGTAAATCAGAGGGAGTAAACTCCCTTTATTTATTAAAAACCTTAATCAAATACAAATACGTCTCATTGTACGTAGACCACGGGCACTGTCGGAGACAACCAAATCAACAAAACTTGGACTTGACTCAAACAAATGAAAACCAAGCGGCAAAGTGAACGCCTGGTTCGCTAACCCGTCCGCCAGACGATTAGCTTCCCGATGCAGATGAACAAACGGAACTATCTAGTCTCTTGAAACAAAGCCATGGCACAACCTTACCAGGACAGATAGCATATTAGCCTCGCTAATCCCTATCGTCAGAAAACCCACTACTGCTTCTGAATCCACTTCAAACTCTAAACATTCCACTCGTCTCTCCCACGCTACCACCAAACCGTAATAGACCCCCATAACTCAGCCACATGAGCAGAACAGATCCCAATGTGAATAGCAAAGCCCATTGTAAAGACTCTTGTCGCGTCTCTCAAGACACCCCCAACAGTCGCCCAACCTTTATTACCTCGAGACGCACCATCCGTATTCATTTTCATCCACCCAACTCTTGGAGATGTCCAGCAAATCAAACGATCTATCAGTAATGGTTTCCCTCTCCCACTCTGCAGACCTTGATAAGCTCTCATTCTTTCGGCAGCCAAGTCCCTCACAAACTAAACTCTGTCCCGACACTTGCAAAATTCACCAAAAACATTGATACATCTCCATTTTCTTTCACCATGATCAAAATTTGTGAGATTTTTAGAGATTGAATATACATATATCAAATTTTTGATCTAGTTATATTACTCGAAATGAATTTACATATTTCAATTTTTGGATCCTGTTATATTACCCGAAATGAATTTACATATTTCAGTTTTTGGATCCGGTTATATTACCCGTAATCCTTGTCCCATATGTATCATTTCTCATGTTTTTTTGGTGGGTTTTAAACTTTAAGAGCATCAGACGTGGACACAAAATCTTGACTGCCGAAATATTTTATTTTTAACTAGGGATTACACCGCGCTACACTCGGATATGTTTCATAAAGAGGTTTTTTTTCAAAATTTAAGATTTTGAATGGAAAATTTTCTTTTCTTTTATTGTACTAAATTATAGATTTTTTTTCTCTACATCTTGTGTAATTTTGGTTTGCATACAACCATATACTTATACATTTGTGGTAGTAGATATGGTTCACATGCTAGGCTATTGACGTCTTATCGTCCTTTGAATGTCTCTAGACACATAACACACTCATTAATTATTTTCTTCATCTTGGGTTAGCACTCTTTTAGAACTATCACTACAAGAAAACATGGATTTGCCGACTACAAAAATAGTCACTAAACAGTCGCAAACTTCTTAGTTACGACTGATTGGCGACTGACTTACGTAGTCGCTAAACAGTGCGTCGCTAAAATAATCAGTCGCCAAATAGTCGACACGGAGCTACTAATTAGCGACTGATAATTGTGGTCGTTCTTCCCTCGCCAAACAGTCGCTAAATTTGCGACTGAATTTGCAACTCTTTAGCGACTGATCTGGTTACTCATTTGCGACTGATTTGGTTACTATTTTGTGTACGTCTTGGTGACTGTTTTGCGACTGTTTAATTATCATGCTTTTTAAAAAATTCTAGTAAAAACAAATTATTTGATTTTGTAATAACAAAACTGATTATGAAAACTAAAATAAAACATAACAAACATGAAATTAAACAAACACATAAGTTTAATTTTACATCTAAACATAACAAGAGTACAAGTCACAAAGATTACAAAAGTCACAAGATTACAAAAGTTTTCATAAAGGAACGAGGGATAGTGAAGGAACCTAACTTAAACATCAAAGAGGTTTGGGTCATTGCTTTGAGACTCGAGGAAGGCGACATAGTTTGGGTTAGTCTTGAGGTAGCTCACCAAGCGTGAGATCTCTGCTTGTTGCTCAGATGCAACCCGTAGAGCCTTAGCTGCAACCCGTGAAGCCTCTGCGTCACGCTCTGCTTGTAGAGCTGCTTGTTGCTCTATTTTGCGGTTAGCTTCTTCAAGCTGTTGTTGCAGGCTTGTGAAAGTAGAAGACATTTCAGGGAACTTCCGCTTGCCCTTGATGAAACTCCCTAGGCTTCCAACCCCAAAGTATGCTCCTCTATCGTTTATGAAAGTAGACTGCATAACAAATCAGAGAAAAAGTTAACATCATTACTTCCCAATGAAAGTTAATGATGCATATTAGAAAGAAGTAACATTACCTGAAGAAAGAGTTCATCATCCTCCTCGTGAGATAGCTCCGATCGACGTGATGTACCATCAGCTTGGTCGTCATTGTCCAGTGCAGCCAACTTAGCTTCCCTTTTTTGCTTATATGCCTCATGAACTGCTTGCGCCTTCTTATCCACAAAAGTCCCATCTTTTTTGGTATGAGTCCTAATGAAAACTTCAGGAATAGTTGGCGGTCTTCCCAGTTCCATTTCCTGAAAAGTTAGACAATGAAAAGGTTAGATAATGAACTATCTGATGTAACTTATTAAACAATGAAAACTTATTAACTCACCATCTCTTGTTCAATTTGCAAGTAAGACTTCGGCCCTGATACATGCTTGTGAGGGCCAAGACCATTACGGTCAGACATTCGAGCTGCTGAAGTGATTGCACTCTTTGCAACGGCTTCTTCTGTGTTCCAATAGTCACACATTTCTTTCCAAAGAGTTTTCTCAATCCAACTCGGTTTTGCTTGATCTCGCTGAGCTGCTGCCTTGGAAACCATGTCTTTCATACGGTTTTGACAAATGGTATAAAACTTTTCTTGAACGACACCGGTTAGTGAGGGATCCCAGGTGTGTGTTTTCTACAAAAGATGACTAGTGTTAGTGATACAAACAATTCAAAAAAAACAAACTATAAATACAGAAATTAAATTGAAAGGAGTAGAAGTTTACCGCGAATTCCAAGAAGTAGTTTTCTCTTCTTTCAGTAGGAACACAACCCCAACTGTAATATGGCCCATCAAACTTGTTTGTAAACACTTTTGTAATCTTTCGGGTAATCTTACCCTTGTCCTTACCAAACCTTATAACACAAACAAATCGAAAGTTAAATTATAATCAACAAAAAACCTACTAATCTACTCAACAACAAATCGACAACAACAACAAACCTACTAATCTACTCAACAACAAACCTACTAATATAATCAACAACAAACCTTCTAAATAAACCTTCTAAACAAACCTTCTAATCCAATGAAACAAACCTACTAAAACAATAAAACAATCCTTTCAATTCTAAACACTCTAATCAATCTAATCTACACAAACAATCCTTACCAAGTAGTTCCACGCTCTAATGTGGGAGAGAGGACAGTGGTGTACAACTCACGGCCTGGCTGGACGAGCATGGCATGTAAAGAAGCGAGTACATCAGCTGGGAGTTGCGATTCCCTTGCACCGTCATCATCAGAATCAGCTTGGTCTTCTTCCCTGATGCGAGTTCTGCGCTTGAGAACTGTGGTGCAATCCAGAGCCAGCTCGAGGTTGAGAAGACGGTGGACGATGATTTGAGACATGAGGAGCCTGTCGAGGTAGCGGAGACTGTCGACGTAGAGTCGAGACCTGAGGAGACTGTCGAGGATGATTCGTGACTGATGGTTGAGGAGACTGTCGAAGTGGACTCAAGAATTCTGGTAGATCCGTCGCAGAGGCGAGAGGCTGAGGAAAAGGACGCCTGATTGGAGCTTCGCTATAAGGGGATGCTCCTGGAAAGCTCCTCGAGTTCTGGAAAAGGTTTGTCGGAGGTGGATAGTCTCCGTAATGAGGCATCGGTCTCGCTGGAGGCTGGGGGATTGGGACAGGAGTTCCCTGAGAATCAGTCTCTGGGTCTCGATGGTTCGCCGGCGTGAAGGCATATTGGCTGGGAAGAGTCGCGGGTCTTTGATTCGCCGGTTGTGAGGTTCCAGCGGTTCGATTTGAGGAGTTTCTTCTTCCTCCTCCTCTTTTCTTTACTCCGGCCATCAACAACAAAAGAGAAACAAGAACGGGATGAAGATTTAGGGTTCTCGATTGAGAGCAATTGAGATCTAGGTTTTCTCGTGGAAGAAGATAAATGAGGGATTAGGGTTTTCGCAGGATGAATATGAGATCGAGTTGGGTCTGGGCCGTCTTCTTACGGACCAAATCTGATTTAAGGCCCAAATTAAATAAATCGGTCGCTAAATAGTAGCTGCGTAGTCGCAACTTTTGGCGACTGCAAAACCGGTCTCCAAATTAGTCGCAAATTGGCGACTAAAATGAGACATTATAAATTAGTATCCAATTAGCGTCTATTTAGCGACTGTTTTGTTTTTGTAGCTATTAAGTAGCAAAACAGTCGCAATTAAGTCACTAAATTTAGCGACTGAATTTTAAGTCGCAAATGGCAGTAGGAAAATCCATGTTTTCTTGTAGTGTATGTAGCTGGGTAATGAGGACGTCGGTGTCTATCCTGGAATAAGTGTGGAAGTTATGTCTATAATTTTGAAGTATATAAATGGGTTGCCTCTTTGATGATTTGTTGATATTTGCACCCATGAAATGAGGGTTGCTTGCCATCTTTTTTGATGCATTGTCCTCTTTTATTCCGTGATATGTAAGAAGGTTCGAGAATGGTAACAGCTGAGCAACTTACCTCTTACAATGGTTTTTTAAAGTTTGTTGGAAAATATAATATCTTGTACTCCTCTGTTTCTTACAGGTTCATGATTCACATAAATAAGTATGAAGTTAGCATATTAAACGGAGAGTTGTAATATTAAGATGATCAGAATTCAGAACTTTAAAACTCTGGGAAGAACTCTAAGAGACAAATGAATAAAGTTTCATTCAGAAGTTTAGGAAAAAGACGAACACTTGATTGGAATTGATTTCTGGCGGAGCTAAGAGGCCCAATCCCACGTCACTATGATTAGTTTTTTTACAACTATCATCTCACGCAATCCGCCACTCGACCGAAGTTTTGCACTGTATTGAGAGTAATACATGAATTCAAGACTTCTAGTAAGGTATTGTATTTAATGATATTCAATTATTTAATGATATTCAACTAATTGTAACTTGTTTATCACGTGCGTGGTAATTATGTTTGCTTATATTCCAAGTGGCCTCTTCCACACCCTTCTCTGCTGATAACACATGAGCAGAAGTTACTTCCTATGGTTATCAATATCAAAGGTGCGGGCCTCATAAACTGTTAAAAGCATCTTAAATGACATATACGATAGATGACGGAAACATGTTAAAGAGCAAACTATGTAAAGAGTAGTAATGTATGATGACGGAAACATGTCAGAAGATTGAGAGGACTTTAGATAAACTAAAAGAACACATGTTTGAGAAAGAATAAACCTTCTTTTCCAAATAGATGAGCGGGTCTACACATGAACATATTCCTCTTCATATCTCAAAGTTTTCAATTCTCTAAAATGAAGAACTCTCTTGATTATCAGCATCTTTGGTCTTGGTAGAATTGCAGCACCAAATCTCTAAATGATGTGCATCAAATCACTACATATGAAAATGCAAAACATGTATTGAAGATCTACATAATTTTTTTTTTTGTTGGAAGGTTTTTTTTTTATGTTATTCGATTTCTAGTACAAAATTAGCTATCAATCCAAACCTATTCAGCGCTCATAATGTCGAAATCCTATCTTTATTTTAGTAGAAAGATTAGCGATTACAAACAAAACAGAAAGGTTTAAAATAAGGGGGAAGATCAAATAGACAAATTTTATTCAAAGTATTAAAAAAAGAGTGAACCTTATGTTCAAAGAAGAACTGGAAACGGTATGTGGCTGACTTAATTAGAGCCGCAAACCCACGTTGCCGGAATGACCTCGTAAAATGTTCCATAATAGTGATAACAACATCGTCTAACGCTCTACCAACTTCACGACTTTTTCGTCATTCTTTTATTATGGAGAGCATCACCGTCACTCGTTACATCTATATATCCTGAACAAATAAAACGGAAAATATGTAAGTCGAAGGGTTAAGGCGTCGCATTTATTTGGAAAAAAGAAGACGAAAAGAAATTTGGGAAGATGAAAAGAAGTTCCAGAAGACATAAATACAATTTAGGTTAGGAGAACATGAAGTTAGAAATCGTCTTTTTTTCTTATACCTTTGTTTGAAGAATGCCATGTGGACACTCAAGGCTCAAATTGTCCCTTTGAACGACACAAATTTCTGTTTTACACAGACCCGTTACAATGGAAATGGAAGAGAGGGCAGACAAATGGTGTCGAGGAGTAGGAAATATTTAATTCATTTCTAACCATTGCAACTTGAAAATGTGAAACACGAGAAACATAAAATGAAGCAGGAAAGGGATGCCCTGAAAGTCGCACATAGGAAGAAGGCGGCTAGGAGATATGGTTGTTGTTAGGGCAGCTTAAAAATTTGGGTTTGATATGGGTCTTTCAAGTGTTAGATTATAAACTGCTAAATTTGGGTTTGATATAGATCTTTCAAGTCTTAGATTATAAACTGCTTAGTGGATAAGTGTTTAAGAATATACCAAAAAAAATTAAATCAGGAGTTGATAACATTGCAGCACCAAAGTGAACTTTATTTATATAGATATGTGACACCGTCTATGTTCGTGGATGCTTTGAAAATTGAAACCGACGACATTAGTTTAGGATGGCCTTGGCAGCCCAATAATATAAAAACGTGTCCAACTGTAATAAAGGAGCTTTTTGGCTTCACCTTCTCGTAATTACTACACAACTTCGAGTTGAATCAGCCAGTTAGGGAAAATTAATTACTTCTATTCCCAATCAACGATTGTTATTTTAAAAGAAAAACCTAAACATAAAACAGAATTAGAAACGCTTAAAGTTTAACCACTTTATCCATTGGTCCTCTATTTCTTTAGTCTGGTTTGGTTTTGATCGAAAAAAATAAGTTTCATCTAGTTTAGATATCTGGTTTAGGATCTAAACCAATAAATCTGATACGTACAACCGACATTTTCTTTTTTTCTTTGATCATGTGTTGTATTTCTCTAATCTCAAATCTCTAGCCATCGACAACCACAATAGACTCGGATTCCACTTTTTTACTGATTTACAGTCCATATATTTAGTTTCACTATCTATCAATCGATTTAAAATCTGGATATGACTATCTTTGTTTATATTTGTAAGTTGTTCATTTTATATCCATTTCTTACTTCTCTTTGGTTTGTTGGTTACAAAAACATAGTATATCGAGCAATATGGGAAGTCAAAAAGAGTAGCTACTGGCGAATGGTTAAGAGTCCATTTTCTTTTTACTAAATACATACTCACAACTCAAATCCACTTTGATGAGCAAAATATATAAAAATGGTTATTCATATGGTTAACAGTTAGATAAAACATTTGATGCCATAAATAAATTAAAAATCTACGATTAATAAGATTACTTGAATAATTTGTTTTCCCTTCTGATTGCAGCAGTTCATTTTGCACCTTGACTCTATCACGTGTGGGAGTTAATGTTATCGTACCATGAGGTGAGTTTTAATGTTTTTAACACCTTCATATATAGTGTTTTGAATGCCCCTATAGTTGCTTATTTGTGTGAATTATGAGAATTAATTTCATAACCTAAAAAGACCAAGATACAAAGTTAATTGTATATACGTTTAACATGATTTATTGATAAATCGATGTAGGATAGAATACCACATAAATCTATTTCTACCTGAAGTATAGATTTAGGAGAAGTTGAAACATATACTTTGAGAGGTCATATACAATCATAATGTTGAAAGAATGATTAGATGCTTTTTCACATGATTTATTATAAACATAATTATAATATCTTAGAATATTTCCGTAAATAAATCCTTACAACTTGTTGATTGGTTGAACAATGTCGAGTTGAGAATTCTGATTTACAAAAGTATGAATTGCTCGAAATGTTTTTTGTAGTTGTATCTCTTTTTTCAGCTACAAAACTTTTAGAGGTACACAGTAGAAAACTTGTTGATGTTCTACATATGAAAAAACAAACATCAGTAAGTTATATATAATACATTCGTAGAGACTTACAGGTTCATATCTGGTATGCTTTGTGAATTGCTACCATGATTGGAGGATCTTGTAAATGGGATATGTTTATTATAGAAGAAAACTATCAGAATGCTAAATAATAAAAACTTAGTAGTACAAAAATGATCATGAACAGCTCACATGTATTTCTTGAGTCATGCATGGGTTTTTGAACAACGTTAAAATGTAGGCAAACACAAAGCAGATTCATACTAAGAAGAGGCGTTTACAAATAGACAAATAGAAAGAAAACGTATGCATACTATGAATCTACTTTTTGAGTTGTTATTATAGATATTACGTGTTCGGTTGTGTCTGACGTCTTGGATGGTTTTTATAGTAGTAGTGGAGGTAATTTGTTGCCATGATAGCAGATAAACATCCTCGAATATTCTATGAAATCTATTCAGTTAATATCTTCCCAAAACGGTAAGATTTTGATTGCTTTGAAAATTATTTCGGTTTGATATGGTATTATAGAGATCGTTTAGGGATATCATTATTCATTGCAATCTTTTTAAAAAGTTTTAAATGAATCCCAACATTATGGAGATGATTGATATTTGATTTGTTAGTTTTGAAAAGGAGCAAGTTTCGGGTTATTTATGATTGATAGATTGATTAGTTCCTATAAATGGTATTTTCGAATATTCTGATTATTTTGGGGTTTAAATGTCAAACAGTATTAATTGGTAGGTAGTTAATATCCGTAATACACGATCTCTTATTCTTAGTTTTGTTTTTACTCATAGATTGACGTAGAAGCTGTTTGGATACATTTGCTAGATGTACATGATCTGAATAGAGTAATGGCCAAACACTTAGATCTGCGACATTTTTATCAAGTTGATTACCTCTTTGCCTTTAATCTTTTTCTTTTTTTTTCTTCCTTTCTTTGGACCTAGAGACAATATATGGAATATTTGTTTTTTTTTTTTTTTTTTTCTGCTTTTGTACTTCCGACTAATAATATGGATTTCAGAAATTACCAAGAAAATTGAAGCCAATAATTCTATTTCTTATTTCATTGTTTACTTTCCGGTCCTTAAAAGATGCTGTATGGTGTCGGTTTCAAGTTATAAAGCAAGTGATTCTGATTGTCCGACCATCGTAGATTGCTAAAAGATTTCTTTTTTTCATATAGAATTACTTATTTTTCTTCTATACGTAGGGAAAAAAAAAAAAGACAATACAATAATCGAACATCACTTCAGAGGATGATAATGTGACATGATGATGCTTAACAAAACATAAAAGGATTCATATTAATATAAGTATTGCATCATATACCATACGTTTTATTTTTATAATATATATTTATCTGTAACATATCATATCGATATCGTTTTCTTTGAGTTATCCACCACCTCCGTTGTTATCACCTCCAGGTCCATAGTTGTTGAAATCTTGTCTTGGGATGTAATGGTGATTCTCCACGCTGTTTCTTGGGTGCTCTATTTTCTCAGCTGATTCTTCTTCTTTCCCTAATATCTCTCGGTATATTATTTCGTTTCCTTGATTATTTTCCAGGGGAAGTATATTCCTTGCAGCCAAACATGAGCTAACCATGAGCATGATCGCTATGATAAAAACCACAGTATGCTTCGGTTTTATCCCCATCACGGTTTAAATTATGAGCTGCAAAACAAAGAAAGGCTAATCTTTACATGTACAATAGATTTTAGTATTGACATGAAATGTGAAAAACTTACCTTTGCAACTAATTAAGACAAGAGTTGATGGGTTAGTTTAATACCCTTAAGAGAAAGAAGATGGAGAGTTTAACACATTGATATATATACATGCATGAGAGAATAGGGTTTTTGTTGTGGCGGGTTGACTATTTGAGATATATTTTAAAATCATACCATTTGGGTGTGATATGATGGTATTGGTGGTCAGGCAATCACAAGTGGAGAGGCCCCTTATTGGAGAACTAATTTTTCTTAAGGAGGAAAGAATTGTGATGTCAAAAATGATGAAGTTGGTTGGAAAATGGTTGTCTAGTATTAGCACTACGAATAGGGAAACCCCACGTTACTATTATAGATTAGCAATATACCAAGTGGTGCTTTTCAAAAAGTAATTATTTTTTTTTTCTAAAACACCTGAGTAATTAAGTTTGTGCATAGGATACTCTTCGGATTTAAGTTTTGAGATCCATCTCATGGTTGGATAGTGGTGGTGGTCGTCGTCCAAAATGTCAACATTTTTAGTATCTTAGTGAACCAAATAGAGTAGAGAACAAACGGGGAATGTTATCGTCTGATAATTGGAAACATATGTCTTAAGGCAATCTGTTCTTGGGAGGTGGCATATGGGAAGTGCCGACTAGAAACGAGGTGAGCAAAGGTTCTTAAACAATAACAGTGTCAAGATGCTTTCCTAGATAAGATGTTCTCCAAACATTTGTTACGCTGAAGACAAAATTAATAAACCATAATACCATATGACTCGTTAAAAATTCATAAGGTTCGAGATGAATCAAGTTAGTTTTTTTTATTACTTTTGTTTTTCATTAGAGTTTTAAGAATGAAAAATAGTCTTGCCAAAGACGGATTACGCGTTTTTAGGCACACGCGTGCTGGAGTTCAACCAGAGGTTTTGGTTTAAAGATTAAAAATTAAGGTAGGGAAGAATACCCCAATTTGATAAGTAATGTTTGAACATCTTTGTTAGGGTATATTTTTGCTGGTAGAATTTTATTCACCCTTATAGTTACAAGAAAGTAAGTTGATAGAGTCGTTATTGTTTCATTGATATAATAACATAGGACTTAGAAATTCTTATTGGCTTAAAATTCAGAAATATGGATTTAAATAACATGATTTACCAACAAATTTGAAATAACATGTAAATTTTGAAATCCAACACTAAACCATTAGACTAATAACACATAACTAGATTAAGACCCATGCTAACACGGGTTGAAATTCATTTTATTTATATTGTATTTTTATATAAAATATAATTTATGTTATTATTTTTTAAAGTTTTTTTTGGATAAAATATTATGCAATAAAATCATATGCTAAATATGAAACTTGAAAAAACACATTTTTTGTAAGTTTTATATTTTTAATGATTCTAGATAAGTACCCGTGCTATAACACTGGATAAATTTGTAATCTATCTTGTAACCCACTATTTAACTTGTAATATTGTTTTTAAAGATCTTTGGAAACAATGTGATATAGGACTAAAATCTTCCAAAAATACAGTTTGGAATATCCATGATTTTATTTGTTATCATTAATATATCAATTATCAATTTAGAATATCTCTAATATTTAGGTGTAATCATTAATATTAATATATAGATTAATCTATAACCTAACTATAACTTTTTTGTAACCATTGTAACCATTTGTAACCTAATATATAGATTAATCTATAACCTAACTATGTTGTGTACTTTCTTTTTATTAAAAAGGGGATTTTAATTAGTTCTAGGAAATCAAATGAATGAGTAATATATGACTTCAACAAATATTTTAGAATCAGTGACCCTTATAGTAAGATAAAATTTGACTAAATATTCGTTTGTGGAAGTTTACTTTGTTTTGATGCAAAGGGAAAAATGAAAAGTTCGCACTGTGAACTTTCTTCCACTACTAAAAGTTGGAATCCAATTGATTCATTCATTAATAACCCCTAAGGACTAAACTACAAAGTAAAACAAATTACTGAATTAGTAACAGTTTTCTGGCTTTTAGCTAGTACCAATGGGTGGCAACTTACATTTAATTAGCTTTTATCCCTAGGACAGTAACTAATCCGACCATGCTGTAAAAATGTCACCATTTTTCATCATTTCAGGGTTCGTTTTTGTAGAATGAATCATCAACTTCATGATGCTTTTGCCACCATCGGCTAAAATTATAAAATACGAAAATAAATCCAAATCACCTGAATTTAAGATATGCATCTTAAAAGAAAAAATTATTCACCCTCCATTTCAAGAAGTGTAACGTTTATTGACTTCTAAATGCTTGACAGCGTTTCTAATTGGTTACAGAAATTCATTCTTTTTTTTTGTTTTTTTTTTTCATTTTTGATCAACCAAGAAGTTTTGGGCCAATGTGACAATGTCCCTAGGGTCCCTGGACCAAAGACTAAAACAGAATATAAACATTTCTCAATAATTCAGGCAACTTTGCCTACTAATAGACAAATAACCATCTTGCTAACTTTAACAGTTCATGCGTGCAGTCTATCAGTAAGTACTGAACTTGGTTTAGTATATAATACAGTGGCTACAAATTAGAAAAATTTATGAAAATTTATGGTTTCAAGGCAATCTGTAGATGTTCCCGGTTTTTTCTTTTTTTTTTTGTGGCATCAAGTGTTCTCGGATTTTAAAACCTAGCTAGGAATTAGTAGTCTAGTATAAGATGCAAGTTGTGTATTGCGATCACGATTAGGCCTAAGGTTTCTATAACTCTAGCGAATTATAAAAATTAGCCTCCTCAGTGTAAAACTATAGTTTAGTACAATTTAAGTGTTAAAATACTCTTGATTTGATTTTCTATACGACGTTTTCATTAAACAAAATACTTTAAAATTTGTTGAAGACAAATATAAGATTTTGATTTGTAGTCAGCATTTATATATTTTCATATTCGAGTGAATGAAACTTGGAAAGAAAAAAATTGTTGCCGAAAGGCAGTAAGGAATCAACCGTAAGCTTAAAAGAAAGAAGAGGTTTGTAATTGGATTAAGGAATCAATTAATGTGAACTTTCTTAGTTACTTCACCATTCAGTTATGATGGATACCAAAGAGCCAAAGACGATATCTATAACTAAGTAAATGTACTACTCGTTGACTGACCTCCAAAGGAGTGAAGCTCCATAAATCTTGTTTGGGAGAGATTTCGATTTTGATGAAAAAATGTATGAACTCAACATATTATCCTTGACTAACCAAAAAGGAAAAGAAAACCCTTCGGCCACAAGAAAATCGCAGGCTTCCCTCATCTCAAAATCCAGACTTTAACCGGGTTCAACCCGGTTTGTAACTAATTGACTCGGTTTGTTTCCTTTTTCCTATAAATATTTTGTTAACCTACTATTAAGGATCTTATCCTTGTTTAGACTAAACTGTATATGCTTTTCTCATAATCATGATCTCTATTTGGATAGACATTGGAGACAACC
Organism: Camelina laxa; assembly: GCA_024034495.1. Taxonomy (NCBI): domain Eukaryota; kingdom Viridiplantae; phylum Streptophyta; class Magnoliopsida; order Brassicales; family Brassicaceae; genus Camelina; species Camelina laxa. The sequence goes on along the minus strand of CM043882.1, from coordinate 16,310,691 downwards.
AACCAACGCAAAACATTAGGTATAAATAGGAAATAGGATATTCTTTACAATATCCACTATTGCAACGAAATGTTTATTCTTTAAAAATATAAATTTCAGATCACTAAATTGTACCCTTGGGAAGTTCATCTACCATATACTAAAATAATATTATGAGAAACGATATGTACCAATATATTTATAACTTTTTTACTGAAAAAACAAATATTATCTCTTTCTTTGCATGTAAGTTTTATTTAAATAACATAACAGATAATTCTGTTTATATTACATATGGTACATCTGATCAAATTTCAAATTCAATTCATATGTGTGACTGTGAGAATTTAGAATCTATTTTTCATATTATTCATTTTTTTTTTATAAATTTTTTCTTCTTTAATTCAGTTTGCTAAAATATGCTCTGTAACATTCTAGTCTATCTTCCCTTATAACTTATCCAAAAGATTGACGCATATATATACACATAATAGAATTATCTATAAGGTTGAATTCCTTATCAAACAAGGAATCATGCCTCGAAAAGATGTCGTTGTACACGAAGAAGAAGAGGAAGATCTTAGAACTGCCATGCAGAAAATGACGATCCCTTTGGCCGAACTCAATCAACTACCCAACGATTCTGTTTACAATTTCGTAGATGGGGTACGAAAGATCATAGAAGATCCCAATTTACTAGTGAGTTACTCACAACACTCCTTTAGACATGTTTTAGTTTTGAATTTTTTTTTTTAAAAAAAAAAAAAAAAAAAAAAAAAAAAAAAATCATCATTGTTCTTTCTACCATGTAGTTCGAAGATTCTCGAGAGTTTGGCAATCTTCACCAAGACGAAAAATCTGTTGAGGATTCAAAAGATTCAAAACAGTTTGAAAATTCCACAAAGCCGCCAACCGCGTCAAGAGGTCGTTTCAGTGTACCGCCAAAACGATCTAGAAACAAGCGAGGAAGACCAAAAAGACAATGCGTAAAGAGTTCAGCAACTGTCGTTGATTCTAATTTCGTCGACATTACAGACAAGAGTTGTACACATTGCGGGACGAGAAATACCCCAATGTGGAGGGAAGGACCCAGAGGACCGAGAACGCTTTGTAATGCGTGCGGGGTGCGATACAGAACAGGTCGGCTCTATCCTGAGTACCGCCCTGCTTCAAGTCCCGAATTCAAACCTAACATTCACTCCAACTTTCATCGAAAAGTCATGGAAATCAGAAGAGAGAGGAACTCACCTCCCACACAATAGCTTTGGCCTTTGGAGTTGAGCGGTCTCATATTAAAGGATTTTTAATCACGGCCTCCGAATTGTTTTATTTTTATAACAATTCATTAATTTCTCTATCATTTTCCTTTTTATAGATGTAAAAACCTACAATTTCAGCTATAACAATTCACGTGTTTATACTTTCAATAAAAAAAAAAAAAAATCTTATAGCTTCGGAAAAAATTATATTTTATGAATTCAGTTTCAAATTTATAATATCACCGTATAAAAAGTAATAATAATAATAAATCTTTTATCATATCTTTTATCCTATAACTCACAAGTCACTTGTCCAATAAAAACATGTCACATAAGCTTTGTCCATGATTAAAAATAACTAAACCAAAAAAAATAGACTCAACTTCTCTGATCCAGTTTCTAATTTTTTTTTTTTTTTATCAACCACACATTAATAATTAAAAAATAACTCCACGGTTGATTGCCCAAACGGGAGGGTAATAATTTACAAATGAAAGTTCTGAAACTAAAGATCTTGAAGAACGAGCAAGGCAATATGCCCTCTCGTTTGACGAAAGCGGTATCCTGGTAAGAGTGAAGGATGGGAAGGAAAATCTGAGAAGGCTGAAATCGTCCAACAGATTGGAAAAGGCGGGTCATTCGTTTGGGGACTGCAGTGATATGCTCAAATTAAATCATAGAGCTACTCTCTCAAATTAAGAGATCAATGTAGTACTTAGGGGTCGAATTCCACAGAGACTCAAGTCTACACAATGAATTACAGAGTTATTTTAATTAAGCTAAACAAATTAATATGAATTAAATTAAACAATGCAAAATATTTAAATAAAAGCTTGTGAAAATTCAAGGGATCAAAAAGCTAGGTCGAGGGAATTTTCAGGAAATTACAAATTATTAAATCAATAATTAAATAGTATTTAAGCAATTAAGATCAGATCTAAAACTCTAAACACTTTTATAAAATAAATCAGTTCTTACTGCAAATATTATCTAAATTTAAAACCAGAAAATCTAAATCTCTTTGTAAAATTCAAGGTTAAAAAACAGCTTTAATAACAGGTTTAGATTGTTCATAAAATCACTTAATCAAATCTCTTTGCAAAAAGTAATTTTGCTCATCAAAATGTTTTATCAGGAAAATCAATTATATTCTCATATCAATTTATTTTCCTAGGTTATTAATTTTAGGTGATCAATCAAGAATTAATATTAAGAACAACCTATGATGAAGATCTAGCAATATAATTAATCCTAAATAAACAGATCTAATAATTCATAAAAACCCTATGAAAAACCCTGAACCTAACAAGCAAACTACTCAGACATATTCAATGAAGAACAAGACATAATTCTGAATAATATGCAATTGAAATTAAAAGAGTAAAAGGGAGTTCAAGAATTCTTCTCTACAAAGCATTTCAGATCTCTCTCTCCAAAGCTCTCAAAATCTCACAGAGTTGCAGAAAAACAAAACTTGCTAAAAAATAACTTAATGGTTTGTAAAACCTAAAAACACCATATATATATATATATATATGTCCTAAAACACGTCAGGGACTAATCTTGCAATTATGGAAAACTTTAGGGCAGATTTGTAAAATTTCCAAATTTGGCTTCTCTCGTAGACAAACAGGGTGGTGTCGATCGACACCATCACTTCTGATCGGCTCCAAGTTCTCTTCCTTAGCTGAATTGCTCAAATATCCCTCTAATTGCTCCTTTCATGCCAAAATCCTAGAAAATCTGTAAAGACTCAAAAACATCATAGAAAACAAATCAAAAGACTCTAAAAGACTCCTTATATCATGGTTAAAAACCACAAAAACCATGATATATCAACTCCCCCAGACTTAGCCTTTGTTTGCCCTCAAGCAAAACATAAACTTAAACCTGTGAAAGAGGTTAGAAAATTGGGAACTCACTCAACCCCACGATGATTCTTATTCGCACTCTTCATTTACCTAACTCAGGAACTTACTTGTTATACTTAACCATGATAAGCATCAACATTCCTTACTCAAATCCCACAATCTTATGGAATCTCTGAAATCTCCATTGTCATCTCATTACATAAATTAAAGCAAGTACAGGTGAGTTCTAACCTTGGTGTATCGATCAGTGGCATATGGACTCTCTTCAAGCCAAGACATTCTTCATACATCTCCTTTCCTCTCCCTTTTCTCACTTCCAAAGAGTTGATTTCTCCCAAATTGTTTTTTTTTTTAATCAAAGGTGTAAGCGAATACCGGGGCCATTGGTAATTTACCTACCCCTCGCTTCCAAGCTTTGTGTGATCATTTGACTCAAGAGTAGAATAATGAGGTCACAGGTAATTTACCTACCTCTCTAAACTGATCAAAATCATCTCATCTTTTATTCTCCTCTCTTCTATTTTTTAAAGTACTGAAGGGAAGAGAGAGGGGAGACATACTTTGAAAAATTGCACTGTCTTGCATGGCCCGAAAAAGAAGTCTAGTCCACTGATTTTCAACCCCAAAGTAAGAGATTAATTCCGGTTAAAATCCTGATAAAAGTTGAGATAACGTTAGATCAATTAGATATCCATTGAATAAGGGCTTTCGGGATTGTTGATAAGGCTCATAGTCTTTCTAAGCTTCAGTTCTGAGATCAAGCATAAACAAGTAATCATTAGAGTGTTAGCCAAATAAGAGAAATCATTAGTCAAGATCATAACTCCCAAAGACAAAAAGAAAATTTTTGAAAAATTTGACTCAAACTTTATGGTTTTGAATAGCACAATTGAAATGCAAAAACTAAAACGTAGTTAGTAGACACCTCCCCCAGACTTAAACAACATTGTCCCTAGTGTTATCAAGCCTAAGATTGGCAAAATAAAAATAAAATAAATAAAAATGAAAATCAAAAGAAAAAGAAAAACCTACTAGTGGGTTGCCTCCCACTAAGCGCTTGTTTTCAGTCATTAGCTTGACTGTGCTGGAGCTCAGGCATCCGGTGGGTCAGAACATGGCATTGAATGCTTCCAAGAGAATTTCCTCTTCATCCAAGGTGGTGTATAAGCTTTAGGTGCATGAGGTCAGCCAAGGATGTGAGGAACAGGACCAAGGCGGGATTTAGGGATGGGTTTGCTTCTTTTAAGCCCTGCAAAATCATTAACAAAAGAAACAAGCGCTCTACGATAATCTCGAGGCTTGGTTAACTGCAAAACCGTTTTTGTATCTTTGAAGGTCTTATTGATGATAGAAGGAATTTTAGGTAAAGGAGATGCATACCTTGGCCTTACCTGAGGTGTCTGAAGTGTAGAGTGGTGACTCTTCTGTTTGGGAACAGCTTTCTGACTTGAAGCATAGAAGATGTTCTGCGAGTCCTTAGTTCTGGTCAAGTGTGAGCTTGGTCGTGGAGGGGTGTCGATTGACACAGAGGAGGTGTCGATCAACACTGAGCTTGATGCTCGAGTAGGAGCAACTTTCTCAATAGAAAAAGTCTGTCCATCTCAAAGTTCATACTCAGACCTTCCATATTCAGTGTTATGTGCCCCTTCTGCACATCTATGATGGCTCCAGTTATAGCCAAGAAAGATCTTCCTAAGATGAGAGGGTCTTTAGGCTCTTTATCATACTTTAACACCACAAAATCAGTGGGAATCATGAAATCTCCAATCTTAATTGGAATATCCTCTAAGACACCTTCAGGAATTCTCTGTGATCTATCAGCTAAGAAATCACACTTAAACTAGATTCTTGAAGAATCCAAGAGCATGGCGGTGCTAAGGTTCATAGGGTGCATATACTTGGCGGAGCCGGTCAGGATTTGATTAACGATGATCCTATTGGCTTTCTCTGTCGGGTGAAACGCATCCCAAAATGCATATATGTCTCTATTAGGACACAAATTCGAGACTGGCGTGCATAGTCTTATGCCACTGTATGGTCCTTGTCCACAACATGCCACCTTTGATGTCACAAACCCTACAAATACACAGTCATAAATTTTTAGCTGGCTTGAATTCTGTCATCCCAAGTTTCTCAGCAACAGAATGTGGCATCAAGTTGATGCTAGAGCCAAGATCACAAAGTGAGTGAGCAAACCTTTCTCTGGAGATAGAACAATCTAACACAAAACTTCCAGGATCAGGTAGCTTCTCTGCAATTCTACTCTGGATCACTACACTCACATTCTTAGAAACAGCCACCTTCTCTCTCCTCTCTTTCTTCCTTTTAACAGGCTAGTTCAATAGAACTGCACTGACATCCTTAGTTAGCAAAGCTCCTTCCTCAGGGCTCAAACCATTTGATACCATTCTCTTCACATACCGCTTAAGAGGTGGTGAAAGCTTTATTGCATCAATCAAAGGCATCTCAATCATCACCTTGTCCATCATTGCCTTGCATCTAGCCTCCTCCATCTCCTGCTTGGATCTTCTTTTCTTAGGAAAAGGAATCTTAGGTCGGTACACCCTTTCAACTGTTGGAACCTGAGATTTTGCAGTTTCTGGTTTCGTTTGAGATGAGTGTCGACCGACACCCAGTTGGTGTCGATCGACACCATCATCTGAAGTCGAGAGATTTGCCGAATTTTCATCCTGTTCTACAGAAGCAACTTCAACACTATATCTCACAGATATAGCATTACAAGCATGCTTGGGGTTTGACTCAGTTCTTCCAGGAAGAAAACCCTCTTGTCGTTTGACAGACCCAACAGTCTGAATAACTTGATTCTCTAGCTTCTTGACATGAATGTTTAATGCATCTATCTTTCCATTCAGCTCAGTGTAGACATTGTCAATATTTCCATTGAATTTCACTATCAACTGCTCCTGACCCTGAAGAAGTTGCTCAAGCATGGCTTCCATTCGACTCTCAGAAATCTGTGTAGGTGGAGACTGATAAGATGAATTTCCATAGGTTCTTGTAAAACCGTTGTTCTGTTGATACTTCTGATACTCTGGCTTGAGAGTGTAGCCTGAAGAGTTTCCACTTGTAAGGCCTGTTACCTTGCTGATTACCAAATCTTTGTCCCTGATACCCAGCTCCATACACATAGCTGACATTCTCCTCTGTATTCCCTAGCTCTGGCTCAAATGTCTCAACCTCAGCAGCAAATTGGACTGACTTCTTGCCCACAAGGAGATTGTGCACTGAATCCAGCTTAGCATTAACAGAAGCTAACTGGTTTGAATCAAATCTTCCATGCAATCTCTTCCTTTGAGCATCTGCTCTCTTAGTGCTATTGCTAGAGGCCAAATTCTCAATCAAAACTTCAGCATCTTCTGGAAATCTTGTTTTGTGATTCCCAGGACTTGCAGCATCCAAAGCTAACTGATACTTCCAGTCACATCCTCTGAAAAAGATACTCAGCAGTTGTACCTTTGAGAAACCATGGTGTGGACAGTCCCTCTGATAAGCTTTGAATCTCACCCAAGCTGCCTTGAAAGCTTCATCTTGTCCTTGCTTGAATGAAAATACCTTAACTCTCAACTCATCAGACATAGCATCATCATAAAAATAATTTAGGAAAGCCACCTTTATTTTGTTGCCAAGATGTCAAAGATCCAGGTGGCAATTGTTTTAACCATTGAGATGCTTCTCCTGCAAGTGAGTATGGGAAGAGCTTGCAGTAGATGTAATCCTCAGTCACTCCATTAGCCTTGATACTGGTCACAAGATCCTCAAAGTGCTCAATGTGGTCCAAAGGCTTCTCATGGGGCAGGTTTGAGAAAGGTCTCTGCCCAACTAGCTGAAAGTAAGCGGGCTTCAGCTCAAAGTCATTCTTTTGGAATGGAGGAGGAACAATAGCAGACCGGTTCTCATACACAAGATCAGCCCGGTTGAAGTCAGCAATGGTCCTAATCAAGTCCTGGTTATGTTCCTATCTTCGAACCAGATTATTAATGTGGTTTGCAGCTCCACGTTCGTCTGCAGGAAGGGGATGTCGACCGACACCATCAGCATGATCGTCGACAGCAACAATTTTAGCAATAACATTCCCTTCTGCATCAAGCTTTTGGCCCTGCTCATTGTGCTAGTGGCCCTCTTGATCCCTCAAAGCACCATCCTCATCACGCATCAAAATAATTGTGTTAACCATCTTCAAGGATTTGGCTGCTTTTCGGTTTTCACGCTCTAACTTTCCCAACTCTTGGTTTGAAAGCTTCACAGTAGGACCAGTATTGTTGCTCCTAGTGTTAGGCTTATAAGGCATGTACCTCAAACATACAAGAGAGAAGAAACAAAAACGTGTTAGTAGAAAATAAAAAGAAAAATTTAGACAAAATCAAAAATTCAAATCTAATGGTAGATCAAAGAGTCCCCGGCAACGGCGCCAAAATTTGTTATGCTCAAATTAAACCCTAGAGCTACTCACTCAAATTAAGAGATCAATGTAGTACTTAGGGGTCGAATTCCACAAGGACTCAAGTCTACACAATGAATTATAGAGTTTTTTTAATTAAGCTAAACAAATTAATTTGAATTAAAGTAAACAATGCAAAATATTTAAATAAAAGCTTGTGAAAGGGATCAAAAAACTAGGTCTAAGAAATTTCTCAGGAAATTACAAATTATTAAATCAATAATTAAATAGGATTCAAGCAATTAAGATCAGATCTAGAACTCTAAACACTTTTATACAATAAATCAGTTCTCACTGCAAATATTATCTAAATTTAAAACCAGAAAATCCAAATCTCTTTGTAAAATTCAATGTTAAAAATCAGCTTTAATAACAGGTTTAAATTGTTCACAAAATCACTTAATCAAATATCTTTGCAAAAAGTAATTTTGCTCATCAAAATGTTTTATGAGGAAAATCAATTATATTCTCATATCAATTTATTTTCCTAGGTTATTAATTCTAGGTGATCAATCAAGGATTAATATTAAGAACAACATATGATGAAGATCTTGCAAGATAATGAATCTTAAATAAAAAGATCTAATAATTCATAAAAAACCCTATGAAAAACTCTGAACCTAACAAGCAAACTACTCAGACATATTCAATGAAGAACAAGACATAATTCTGAATAATATACAATTGAAATTAAAAAAGTAAAAGGGAATTCAAGAATTCTTCTCTACAAAGCAGTTCAGATCTCTCTCTCTCCAAAGCTCTCAAAATCTCACAGGGTTGCAGAAAAACAAAACTTGCTAAAAAATAACTTAATGATTTGTAAAACCTAAAAACACTATATATATATATGTCCTAAAACAAGTCAGGGACTAATCTTGCAATTATGGAAAACTTTGGGGCAGATTTGTAAAATTACCAAATTTGGCTTCTCTCGTAAACAAACAGGGGTGTCGACCGACACCAAGAGTGGTGTCGATCGACACCATCACTTCTGATCGGCTCCAAGTTCTCTTCATTAGCTGAATTGCTCCAATATCCCTCTAATTGCTCCATTTTGCTCCTTTCATGCCAAAATCCTAGAAACCCAGTAAAGACTGAAAAACATCCTAGAAAACAAATCAAAAGACTCTAAAAGACTCCTTATATCATGGTTAAAAACCACATAAACCATGATATATCATGCAGCATCGCCACTAACTCTGCACAGTTTCTAATTCTTTTTACATATATATTTTTTTTTAAAAAGTATAGAATCCCTAAATTTTCTCACACACTACACCATCATCTTGGGAATTTGGGGAACCATCTAAATTTTATAAACCATTTCATAATCCATCTTTTGTTCTCTTGCTTTCTCCACATTTCCATCATTTTTTCTTAATTTTTCTTATATCCATCGAATTGGAATTGTATTTTAAAAAATAATTTTAATCGGTTCAGGTTAGGCATAACCAAATTCAAACTGTAACCGTATTTCGGACCGTAACCTGACCGTATCCAAACCATAACCAGACCATATCCAAACTGTAATCAGACCGTATAAAATGGTTAAAAACCGTAACCATTAACCGTAATTATATGATTAAATTATATTAACCATAACCGCTAATTAACCATAACCGTATTAAAATCATTGGTTAACCACATAGTTAAACCGTAATTTTTTAACCGTAACTGTTTTTAAAATATAATAATAATTATTTATTTAATATAAATACATAAAAATAGGAGTACACTAAAAGAACATATCAATAAAAAATAAATTATATCAACCATAATATATCATTAATTAATATCAACCGTATCATACTATCAAATAACCATAACCTTATAGAAACCGTAACCGCTTTAACTGGAACCGTATTTAATCGTAACCATTTAACCGTTTATTAAAAGGTTATTATTAAGGTTAAACAAAACTTCTAACCGTAACCGGTGGTTAATAAACTGTAACCGTGATCCATAACCGTGGCCATGCCTAGTTCAAGTTTGTTGACTTCTCTATATTTTAGATTTATTGATCTTTATTTCAGATTCATTGTCTTCTTTTGTTTTCTTTTTTAATCTTCAAAGAGTATGATTAACTATGATAGTTGGATTAATACCGAGAAACTTAGAGGTTTTCATCAATGTTTTCAAATTTTAGTTAGGACATTAGATTTTGATTTTACAAAAGAAAAAACAAAAAAAAAATAATAATAATTACGATACTGGTATTTTAGACCATCTCCAATTTATTTCTTTATTTTTAACTCCTACCTAAAACCATGAGATTTAGATTTCTGTATTTTTAACTAAACAAATCGTCTTAAATCCTCTAGAATCCATAAAAGTCATTAGAATTCAAATTCACAAACTGTTTTAATAGACGTTTCAAAATCTATAATTTAATAACATATGATTTGTAAATTTTATACGAATCACTTAAATGTCAAGTTGAATAACATCCCGTCGCAATTATACGTGGTTAACTCGGAAAATCCCCAAATTAGAAACCCTAGATTTATCTTTCTCTTCTTCGATTACTCTAATTTTTCTTTGATTTCTCTCTGATTGACTTGTCTAAGGCCTTGATTGGAAGAGCATATGAAGAAGCTTTTTTAATTTTATCATCCAATTAATATTTATTAGGAGAGCATATAAGAGAGCATTTAGAAGCTGCAGATGCTCTCATATGCTCTATTCCTGTAGCTCTCATTTGAAGCATTTCCCAAGCATTTAACTCTAAAATATTAATATATATTAAAATAATTTTAAATAATTAATTTATTTTATAAAAATAGAAAATTTATGATTTTATAAACGATAAATTTATTTGTTATAAGATAATATATATGAGAAACTACTTGATGTTATTATTTAAAATAATATAATAATTTATTTAATACATTAAAATATTAATGTGGATATAACGTTTATAATATATATTATTGTTTTATTTTAGTTTAATGTGTTATATTATATATATTTCCAAAAGTTATTGAAATTTAAAATGTAAATATAGATATAATTTATAAAAAAATTATAATATATATTAATTATTTGTAATTAATGTGTTACATTATAAATATATATAATTAAAATTTATTAAATTACACATTATATATATAACTATTTATAAATTTATTAAATGTAAAATATAATTATAAAAAAATATATAGCAATGAAGGATAATTATTTTTTTTAATAAAACACATTTAAATTATATTTTTTAATTAAATTATATATTAAATATAAATATAATATTTAATACTCTACTACTATACCAATCAACATATTAATCAGAGCATATAGTTTATGCACCTTAATGCAGTAATGCTTACGGTGCATAATGCTAATACTCTACTATATGTGGTTCCAATCAAGCCCTAAAAATATAGTTTCTAACTTTCTAGCATGGTCTAGCTGATACGAATTGATTCGTAGAACCGTTAATCATGACTTGAACAACAATAGTACATCTCGGGTATGTTAGATTATGTTTCGTTGGTCTCTATCATCTAATAGGCACGGGACGAGTAATCTTTCTGATAATAGACTTTTAGTATCCATACCCCCAACTGGAAAAAATGGATATACATCTAGACGAGTAACTTATAGCTACAGGTTTGACATAAAAAAAAAAGCTTCAAAACCGTACCCTTAGACATTAAATTCAGAGTTTTTTATTATCCAAGAAAGTGCAACCCTCACGAAAGTCTTTACAACAAGAGTCCCAATAATCAAATAGTCAAACGTAATACGAAAAACTGAGTAAAATAAATCCTTGATAGGCATATAACAAAAGCATCCAAATTTGTAAAAACCTAAAAGAGCATATAAGGCACTTGGTAAAATATGCAGAAAAAAAAAAAAAAAAAAAAGATGACTTAAGACTTCGACTTAGTAGTACTGTACATTCACACGTACCTTCCCTTCCCGGTCTGTCTGGGAAATCCTTCAGACAATGATTGTCCCACGTCATCAATCCTTCAAACAACGATTTGTATCACGTCATTCAACTACAGTCACCTCCTGATCAACCTTCCAGTAGTTAGTGTCGTTGTACTCCTGCATACTATCATCGGGGCTCTCCTTTCCAGGGGAGGCAGTTGCGGTGTTCCTCTTCATTGGCCCTGCTTCTCCCACTATGCCTTCCTTGAGAGCTTGATCCATTGCCCTTTCAGTTCCTTCTGGCTCAACTCCCACAAACTCAACGTCCTTTCCAAACAATGAAGGCACAGGAGGTGATCGCGGGCTGATATCACCTTCTGAAGATGAAGAACCGTTTGGAATTCTCACATCAGGCATCTTCACGTCGTCTTCCGGGAAAGGATCTACTGTGTCTGGTGCAGTGGATGAAGAGGAATCACCACGTTTAACCCATTCGGGAGACAACTCATCTGAACCCACATCTTCATCAATCTCAATATCGGCGTCTACAAGGACTGCTTCTGAGGTTGAGGCTGTGGCTGCAACTGAGTCAACAAAAGGGTTCTTACTTTCTGTAATCAAACAGTCTTCGTCTTCTTCACCTCCACCACCGGAAGAATCATTCAAGCTTACATCTTCCATTGTTTCCTCAGAAGATATTGCTCCTGTTCCTGTGTTTTCGCCCAATTCATCTCCTTGGAACGTGAACCAGTTCGAGTTTGTAAATAAATTGCTGCATCAAGAATAAACCATTTCATTGTTATTTCTATCTGATACATGGATTGTATAAATCAGATTTGGAAGCTTACTTCGCCTGTTCATCACCAAGCCTTAGAGATGATATAACAACTTCAGCAGATTCGTCATCAAAATAAACATCCTGCAGAGAATATTACAGTCAGGCCTATTGTAAAACAAGCAATATTTTCTCTGCATGTAGAACATTATAATGAAGTACCTCTTCATCTCTGTCATTGGAACCTTGCTCCTGGAACCATAAACATGGATTTCAGATACGAACAAAATTATAAGAAATATTAATCAGAGATATAAACAACTACCTCCGCAGCACCATTGTTCTCTTGCATGTTGTATCTGAACTGGTTTAAGTTATTAGCTAAACCAGCAAGATCATAATCCCTGTCATGAACTTCATCATCGTCACTGTCCCTAGTCCTATCATGTAATGCAGTTGGGCGTCTGCATGCGAAGGAAGTCAAAACAATGCTTATCATGAGACACATTCAACACTAGCACAATTAAATACTGTGCCATCTTTCCTTTAACCAATTACTAAAACAATATTGCATGTAAATTCTGGGAAGTATACGCATCACTGATCATTGCATAGATAGTCGTGACAAGAAGCCGTAAAGGTTTGAGAAGAGGAATACCCGCAAACCCAGCGATAGACATTCTCAACTGCATTTCGATCATGCAACGTATTCGCTTCCCACTCGCCCCATTCGTTATTTTCCTAGCAAAGAAAAACTGTACACATCAAACAGTTGTATCTACCAAACAAAATGCAAATATATGTACACAAGTTTGACGTAAAACAATGCCTAAATACAAAAATAATATCGATACGTGGGATAATTCATTATGGACACATCTTGATGGATTTCTGAAGAGAGAATCCAAGTAATTTACATTGGTTGACTCCCACGAGTACGAAATCAGAGTGGTACAGTAGATGCACATAAATAGGTGTTCGAAAACACCAGTTAACGCAGTTATTTAACGATTCAAATTGTTATATATATTTTATGTAGAAAGACGATAAACTGCAGACAACAGTAAAACTGCAATCATTGTAACAAAAAACGTTACTATAGCTGAAACACAAACCTCAAGTATAGTCTTTATCTGGTTACTGTTAGTTGACAGCTGAACAAGCTTGTTTGAAATTCTTGAGATATGACCAACATTTCCCACCCTTGGAGCTTGCTTTCCAGGAGCAGCTAATGTTGGCTGCATGAAATCAGAATCAATTATATAATACAACTCAGTGCATCTTTTTCATTAGAAAAGTGGAAAATTGGATCTAACGGGTTTTTAAATCTGATAATAAAGAATTATAACAAGAACTAGAATTGCTTGGCAAAACACACAATCTGATGTTCTACATCTTGCCTCACCGAACCAATGGCAGAATTTCCACATTTTGTCTCACAGAACTGGGGACATTGTATATTCTCTCTATCTCTATCTCTACCTCTATCTCTATATCTCTCTCGACAAACTTTGCTCACCAATATGCATGTGCGAAACAATTCATACCTGCTTATCACCAGAAAGAATTGGCTGTTTCTCTGTTTTGAGAATTTTTCCAATCAAATCACATTCTTGGAGAAGATGGTCAACAATCTCATCGTTTTTGCTTTCCAAACACGATACTATTATACTCTCCACCTGATGGTGCAGTGCATTATTATATGGGTACCTACACAGTTGGAATAAATAGTTATAAAATGATTTCACCAAAAAAAAACATAAGAGACGAGCAAAATACCGAACAATTCCGAAATTTTGTAATCGACCCAGGGAGAAGTATTTACTCAAAGAACAGATCAATGACTCTTCTAATAGCTCCTGAGCTAGCTAGTTCTTTTCCTGTTGCTTCACTTCGAGTTTTCATCAAGACAGCAATGAACTCCACAATCTAAGACAAGTCATCAAGAACGCAAATGAAATCAGAAAAAAATATATATACAGAAAACCCTCACAGGAGCACATATGTAGTACCAAGATCTGATCCCAGAAGCATCTTATAACTAAATCATCTTCCAGTTGGCAACAACTAAAATTTCACAATGAAACCTTACCTTCAGACGATGACTGCCAAGAGGAGGCTTTAACTGCCCATAGGTAGTAGGTAAAATTTTTTCATCAGAGGTCACATTCAAAAGTGCAACAAAGTCACCTGCACCAGAAATCAGAGCAGTATACGAAAATTCAAATAAGTGGTCCAAGCACATAAGAACTGAGTCAAATTAAGATATATGTTCAACAAGAATGAGAGCTCAAATATATCCAGCTAGGAAAATCAAGCATATATGCAGAAGCAACTATTAAGAAAGTGGAAGAAGCACGAAATTGCAGCAATAAACAATAAAATAAAAAGTTTATCATTGTTTTGCAAGCATTTCTTGTCATTAGGATCATTATGAGATGTAGCAGATGTATGGATGACCAAAAGAATCAGAACCTAGCAATCAGTAAAAGAGCTATTACAATGTTACACTAACCAAGTCTAGGCAGCATGGTGGCAATCGTCTCCGGATTTACAGAAATTGGAGACTCGAAGATTTGTTGGCCCCTGAATGAATACATAAAGGGGGAAGAAACTACAGATCTTCTTGGGCTCAACAACGAAATGCAAACTGAAAGCGTGTGGACAAGGCTAGATTTGGACTGGGGATCTCCGAAAGCATGACCAAATATCCTTGCAACAAAACTGCAAACAAAAAGGCCACTGAGTTAGCTTAACTACTAAATAGGTTTCAACATATTCAAGAGTAAGACATCCTACAAACCTTGAACTAGAGAGTTTGGTAGCCAACGGTGACGGTGCATTTTGAGCGATAGTGCAGAGTGTTTCAGCAGCATTTGCATGAACTTCAAGAGAGTTCTAATCCAACAGAAAATGAAGACAAACTTTCAGAATATTCATGTCTGAACTAATCAAAATTAAAAAAATGCAAGTCTTGTTGTTATTTGACTGAAACAATAACCACACGCATTAAGGCTCTCTATACTGGATTCAGGAGTTTGAAAATAGGAAATGAACAACCGCACCAATAAGATAAAACAGAGACGTGCAAGTGCAGGAGAGTCTCTCCAACTATTCTATATTGTTTTATAAGCAATGAGCTTTTGAGTAGCTCTACAGTAGCAGTTACATGAAGAACCAACAGATCCCACTTTTTATTTAAACAATAATAACGAGAAGAAATCAGATGTAGCTTAAATACGTCCATGGTTCCTATATTTCAATCATTGGAAGGGATGCATACACGCTTTAACAAATGATACTTACTGTTGGGCTAAGCTTATCCACAATCATTTCAAGCAGATTGCTATCAGCTAACCATTGCATCACATCTAGGTGGTTGGGATACACATGATCATCCGCACCAACCAACCGAATTAGAACCTACGCAAATCACATATAGATGAGCTTAAAGGTGACTACCAGAATCAAATTTAAGGATAGGAGAAAAAGGACGGTTTACCTCCATAATGGACGTAATCCCTATCAAATCAACCAGTTGCTGGAAAACATTCTGATGGGCCTGTATATGGTATTTGTAAAGATTACTTGCTACTTTTATATCGAGTGTACACCACATAATTCACACAGTAACAATTTTCAAAGAACAGGTGCATCTCAATGATATGTCAGTCTATTCAAGGAGTTTCTGCCACAATATAAGTTTACATCGACTTAGTACAATTATGAGTAACGGTAGGTTGAAAAGGAATTATTGAACATAGAAATTAGAAAGACAGGGCACATCCCCTTAGTACGCTTTCTACCACACAATCTCATTTTCAATCAGAAAATAGGATAATTTTCGTGCTATTAGCAAAATTTTCGAATAAATATCCAAATAAAACTTACTTTTACATAGTTCATCAGCGGGACTGTCTTCCTCAACATGAGGCATATGACGACCTATACCCGAATGTGATAATATACATTGTTAGTAAGTAACAAACTTGTGGAGACATCAAAACCAAAAATCGTTTACGAACTAGAATTCTAAAATGAACTATTAACAGTGTACAAACCTTGCTGAAATACCCAGCTAGCATCACACTGTGGGAACGGTTTGGTTCCAAAAAAGAGAAAAGTAGGTTCATAAGCTGCAACAGGAAGTACAAACCAGTAAATGAGACCAGAGGAATAGAAAAATTAAACTCAAACTAACAAGGTTCCGCATTCATCACAATAAAGGAAGAAGAAAATTAGTACACTACCTCCTCCTCGTCCACTAAAGTCTTAAGAATAACATCAATTTCACAGGTCAAAACTTCAGAGGAGATGAAAGGAAACCTAATAGAAAAACATGCTTTAGAGTTTATAAATCAGGTATAAAGATAATAAGCAAAAGCAAGGGAAGTTGTCCACAAGACCACAATGCACATACTTGAAAGCACGCTTGCTATCAGCATCTTCAGGAGATTCTTCAACAATAAAACGTAATAACTGTTCCACTTGAGCTCTTTCTCTCAGACTGCAAATGAGCATATAAAATAAGAGCATAAAAGGCCAACATTCCAACCCCTGCTACTACTATGAGAAACTAAAACTTCCATAGTAAACCAGGGTGATCCTGCAAAGAAAACATAAAGAAGTATGCAGTAATGCTATCTACTTTTCGTGCAATATCTGCTAGATCGCATATCCTCTTCAATCTTTTATAAGAAATGGTTAATAATAAAAACAGAAGAAACATGTCATAGTACAAACTAAAAACATAATAAAATCTACACATAAACAACAACAAGGTTAAAAGAAAAAGGAGGACGCCTAAAAAATGAATTTACAAATTGATGAGCCGGCTGTTCAAAGCTCTGCATTCCTGGATTATGTCTTCCTCATCCAAGAGTTCTTCCAAAGTGAAGTCTTCCTTGTCTAATATCGATTCGACCTGTCAATCGCAAGTAATAAATGAGGAAAACAAAAGACTGAAAAATGAATAAGAACTCCACATTGGCAGCAACTTTACTATTCCCTATCTGATTTCTCTCTTCTCTAAACTACATTACCAGCTTCCAAGAACTGTTTCCCTCAGAACCTCAATAGAAATGAATCATAATGAAGCAATAAGCAAACATTTGAAAACCGAAATCAGACATCACCATGACTATGAAAACAACAAATTCGAAGCAGTAATCGTAATCTGAAACCAAAACGGAGTAAGCAGTTAGCAAAACAACTAACATCCACATCAAATCAGTTCGGAAAACGAAACGAAATCTCAAAAACAATCTCAGCCAATCTTCACTTTGCGTACGAACAAAGCAGATTCAGAAAAGAGAGAATCGAAGTCAGAATAATAATTCCGAATTCATAAGTAGAGAGAACTTGCTGTACTCACCGGAGAAGCAGCAGAGAGAGCAGTCAACTTCCAGAACATGGTGAAAGAGAAAAACAAAGAGGATGATGAAGACGAAGAAGAAGAAGAAGAACACGGGAGCTGCTAATTAGATCTCTTTCTTCTTAGAGCCAAACTCAATTACTAAAATCTCAGGGCACTCGTGTAAAGAAAAATGAAAACTCGCCTGAAAAAACCCTAATTTGGTGGTGGTGGTGGTGGTGGTGAAGAAGGAGAGGCCGCACAAATGAGAAATCACATAATTTTAGAAAGCGTCCAAAAAAAAAAAAAAAAACTAATCTCGGAGAGACATAATCACCAAAAAATAAAAATAATAAAAGGAGTAAGAAAAAAATATTATTATTTTGGTGTCTCATAGAATTAGATTATGATGACGACTAACTTAAAATTAATCGAAAAAGACGGTTTAGTTTGCCTTCATTCTCGGTTTAAAACAGACATTAACCGAAATTTTAACAAATTTGGTTCAAATCAGTTTTTTTTTTTGTAAAATTCGAATAACTCGGTTCAGTTAAATTCAGGTATTAGTAAAATCGATCTAAGTTTAAAACAATATCCGAGAAGACGATCGGTTTGACCCAAACTTAACCAGAATTTTCGGATATCTATTATATTATTTAAGCAACCCTATAAACAAATAACCTTAGTACAGGTAAGATATTACACAAAATACCACTGTATTTTAATACAAAATATAATAAGATAATCTTAATATTAATCTTTATCAAAAAAAAAATTAATATTAATTTGTTGTAATCAGAAAATGATTACCTAAAAAATAGCAACTATTAATTTATTAGATTACAAGAAATTATTAATAAAATAATTTTCTTATTTAATAAAAAAATTTCGAATATTATGTAATAAAATAATTAAACAGATTCTATTTATTGTTTCAGAAATCTTAGGAAACAATAACAAACTATTTAGAATCATTATAAAACTTAAATTGATTTATAAAACTAATATTAAATATTTACATTCAAATTAATTTTTATCTAAGTAGGCATTATCAAAATTAAACCGTAATCGTATTTTGGACCGTATCCGAACAATAACCAAACCATAACCATATAAAATGGTTAAAAACCGTAAGCGTTAACTGTAAATATTTGGTTAAATTATATTAACCATAAACGTTAATCAACCGTAACCGCATAGTTAAACCGTAATTTGTTAACTATAACCGTTTTAAAAACATAATAAAATATACTAATAATTATTTATTTAATATAAATCATGTAATACATAGAAATATGAGTACACTAAAAGATTAATTATAAACAAATAATATCAATTATATTATATCATCAAATAATATTAACTATATCATATTATTAAACTAGGTAAAGTCCCACGCGTTGCGTGGGTTATATTCATATAATAATATTGAATATATTAAAATATAGTTATTTAATTTTAATTTTGTATCAATAGTACTTGGTTTCATTTTTTATAAATTAAGATACTTACACATATTTTTAAAATTATGTAAAATCCGTAAACCTTTTTTATATTATTAAAAGTATATGGTAATTTTTCTTTTTATTTTAGTGTTAGTGTTTGAGATATTTCTTATTATAATTGAGAATACTTCAGTAGACACTTATTGAAATATTAGTTTTTTTAAAAAAATTACCTTTATTTCCCTCTTTGATGTAATATGGATTATTTGTGATAGGTGTGCTTATCTTTTGTTTTTGTTGTTTCTTTTTGTATGGGTATTTCTACGGTGTTCTGTCTGTTTGTTTGAGTTTTTTTTTTTTTTTTTTTTGATCTTTGTGGTTTTTTATTTAAGGAACTCTGCTTTTTTTTTTAAAGAATATTATATTTTGTAAATAAGGATTTTGTGTATATTTAGTTTGATGGTGGTCATATAGTTGTTTGTAATGACTGGGCATTTAATTGTGTCTGTTTTGTGGTTTTAGCTGAATTTTAATTCCAACTAACATAGCTGAACTACAAAAGCTCATAAAGGTATTTTACAATTTTCAGAACTGTCCATACACGAGCTCATTTAGATCACTGAGAGATGGTGTCCTCTTCAAAATCCGTGCCTATTAAGAAAAATCACGTTTTAACAGTCTTAGTTGCTGCATATATCATAGAAGAACCCAATGATACCAACTAACATGATGAATATTATTACCAGTAGTGCGAATCAATTCTATTTAAATTCTCTAATTAACGACATGACTCATAACTAATAAAATACACCAATGCACATTGACGGTCATTAGAAAATATAAAAACGCACACTATACATATCATACCTTGACACCACCACGGAAACAGAAAGTTGCTAGATTCTCTCTTCCACGGGCTTCAAATTCATTTTCGGATGAAGCCCCACTATGAAAAAATGTTCAAATAGTGTCCTTGGCTCCTTTACTTTTCCTTGATCCTATAGTACTTAACAAATGGAAAATATTGGTTAGCTAATATTCTATGCAAAGACCAGAACTGATAGAAGATTAAGGAGAAGAACTACGTAGCCGAAAATGTGTTTAAAAGGTTTGACAGGACACCCAGGAGAGATTGAATACCATAGCTTTAGAAGAGTGAAGCTGGTACCACTGTCTTTTTTGGTTACCTAAGACCTCAGGATTGAAAGTGGGAAACGAAGATCTCCTAGACAGAGAATGCGCTCACCATCAGTATCAAGGATAACTTGGATGCCTATCTGGGGCCACTTCTTCAACAACTCAAGAATCTTGCCCCTAAAGAACAGACATTTCAACTTAGTGTTTCAAAGAAAGAAAATTGAAATTGACACGGTTAAAGAGATTTTTAAAACATACTACTCTTTCAAACTGATGTGACTTGATTTAGCAGTCACGCCATCATTAGCATCGGAACTACAAAGACAAAAAATCCTAAAAAACTCAGAAAAAGATGAAAACTGGTATACGCATTTAATCGAAGACATAGCATGCATACCAAAATTGAAATGTAAAAACAATTTGTTTTAAACAATATCTGCAGCCCTAAACTAAACCATACGCCACATACTTGCATAAGTCAATTCCGCTTATTCAAAATCGACCCAAAATCAGCGATGAGGACCAATACATTTGAGATTCTAATGTACCTCTCCTGCAAGTTAAATAAACTTAACACCTTCATAAGGGCCATAACCTATAGCTACTAAGCCAACATTCCAGGAGCGAGGAATGCCAATTCATCCATCGGAATATAATCGAGAAAGAAACAATGTCATACCCACAAAGTTGTCGAGGTTGAAAATACAACAGGAATTTTAAGAAAGTGAAGAGGGAAAACCTACGCATCAGAGGGAAATAGTGGTGGCAGATCCCGTAGTCTCACAATTCTTTAACTCCAGATGTATGTTTCTGTTTTCACCATTCAGCTGAAAAGGTAAATCATTACTTTCAACATACTAACTAAAGAATACATATCAGAACGCAATTAGGCTTACCTATTTTCTTCCAGTGCTTTCCGTCAAAAGGCTCAACCGATCATAATAAGCATAGCAAAATGGTGGAAACTGAAAACAAAGATAAAACAAAGGCATTAGCTCAGATATATAACTGTGCCCCCAAAAAAAAAAAAAAAAAAAAACCAGAAACAAAAGCAGCTTTATATTATGAATTTGGATCCAAAAGCAAACACACAAACGCATTACACTTGACATAAAACTTAACCGTAGAATAAAGCATAATCGAAAGAAGCTAGAGACTGAACATAAACAAACAAGAACACATTGACAAGAACATAGACAAAGAAAAACTTAAGATAGAACATAAAGAAAGTAGCAAAAACATTTAAGAACATGAATTTCTGAAAACTCATCACTTGTGACATAATGAAGTGAAAAACTCTTCTTTTGATTTCTTTGTCAATGCCAACAAACCAAAGATACAGAGAGATGAGGGAGGTTGTTACAAATATTGTCAGATCAAGCAGCTTGTGATGATGAGCAAAATACCTCTTTTGACCACGGTCCTTTCAAAAGCTCCAGGTTCAAGACCTATTGCCATCAATGAGAAAGAAACAGGGCATCAGTCTGATCCGTAAATCAATCAGTTGAAAAGGTGAATCATTACTTTCAACATACTAACTAAAGAATACATATCAGAACGAAATTAGGCTTACCTATTTTCTACCAGTTCTTTCCTTGAAAATGCTCAGCAGATCATATTAAGCATAGCACAATGTTAAAAACTGAAAACAAAGATAAAACGAAGGCATTAGGTCAGATACTCAGATATATAACTGAAAAAGAAAAAAGAGAAACATTCCCAGAAACTAAGGCAGCTTTATATTATGAAATTGGATCCAAAAGCAAAAACATAAACGCATAACATGACTGGAGTAGATTCATAATCTCCATGCCTGATCTCGTGTCCTTCTTTTTCTCCATTAACACTTGGTTTAACCTCTACTAAAAAGGTTCAATTTTTAAATTAACTAAGATTCGACCTATACTGCAAACACTTAGAACATGTTGTGTAAACCCCTTACCCGTGGGACTATATATACTCCTTTTCTTTCTTCTTCGTTTCATGCTGTCATACACAAACAAAACAAAAATGTTCAAAGAGGCATTGCATCAACATTCCCAAATTCTTCGAGACAATACACATTACAAAAAAACTTATATATATTATAAGAGATCCAAGAAGAGTTTCTTGAAGCATTATTATTTAAGCTCACATATAGACGTGATTGAAAAGGAAAGGGATCTAGAGAAGACCTTCTTCACGGCTTTCCATGTAGAGAAGTAATGATCCAAACCTGGTTAGAAAGTTGAGCCTCGCCTTTCAACTTTTGCCTCAAGTCTCACCATGTCAGATAAAAGTCTGAATCAAACCCACAACAAAAAAAACTATTATGCCACCATTCTTTTTTTTCAACAAAAATGGATTTCACTATACCACATAAAACCCAAAAACAGTTACAAAATTAATAATATCCTACATAACATTATCTAGATCACAGTGGCGATCTCTTTCAGTACAGTAGAAGAATCAAGATTGAACACTATCATAACCAAGCCACTAAATAAATCCACAATGCAATGCAACACAGAGAAAGGAAAAAAAGGTCACATTGTCTCTGATCATTAGAAGGTTCTTTGAATTCCACACCTCGTCCTCTCTGTTGAATCAAAGCGTATATACAATTGCAATTTCTAGTAATCGAAACCTAAAAATTCAAGTCACATCCAATCAGATTCATCAAACAAATCGATAACATGAAAACATGCCGAGGGACATAAACAAACATTCAAGGACATAAACAAAGGGAAAAAGAGTTACCTTGCTTCAAGGGCATGAAATGACAATAGGCGAGGAAAAGGAGAACACGAATCTCTATGCAACGAGCTTCACTTCGAGACGGCTAATTCGGAATCTACCAGAGTTGAACAGATAAGAGGGGGGGGGAGAAGTGGGGAAGAGAGAGAGGCGAGGAAGGGAAGAAGACTGAAGTCGGAGATCCGTCGGTTTTGGTTTTGGGAAGGCCATAAATTTTGTGTGGCCTGACATTACAAAAGGAAGAGATATGAGATAAACGTCAAGTAAAGCCTATTAGAAATAGGATGAGATCGGTAATAAAAATTAGAGAACATAGGTGTGACAGGTGGCAGATAGATAGGGGTGTTTTTAGAGGGTGTAAGTCTACTTTATTATATTAGATAATTGTGACCGTATATAACCTTAACCGTTTATTAAACGGTTATGGTTAAGATTAAATAAAAATTTTAACCGTAACCGGTGATTATTAAACCGTAAACATGATAACCGTAACCGTGGTTATGACTATATTCAAGTATTGAGTTTCAGAATGTTTAAAATAAAAATAAAAACCAAACGTGGTTGGATCGTTACATAAGACCTTTGACTTATTAGACTACAACATAAGATAGAACACTTTTGGCATCACAAAGGTAACACAACAAAAGAGAAAACAAAGATTTTGTTTTGCTTTAATCGATCAATTAGATAGGTTTGTCCTATTCTTATACTTACGAGCCCAAATGTGTTTTCCGTACAACTCAAACCTTCTTTTCATCTCGCCGTTGAGTACGCGATCCACACTAGCAACCGAATCCAAGATAAGCCTCGCGAATAGTGATTGTTCCTGCTGCCAGCTGCTGCCATTCACATTTGCATTTTTGGAAGCGTTTCTGTTGTCGTGTTGCATGATAACGCTCTCAACACAATTTTCTCCGAAATTATTGGTGAAGAGTTCATATACCTCTGCATGAGTTACTGGAAACCCACGAGAAAATGTAAGAAACAAGGTGCGGTCATTCTCAGTTGCGATGCAGTTAGCATTCCATCCCCATAGACCATGAGGGATGAAAAACAAGTTGTTGTCAAGCATTACGTTGATGCTCCCAAAAGTCGGATGAGGGAACCCAGGAATGCTAAGAGGTTGGCGAAGTCTTGTACTGCCGAAGGAAGATGATGATGAAGAAGATGGGAGAACTCGTTGAAGGATGTCAGAGAAGATTCTAGAACAAACGGTGTTCAAGAAGTTCTTGATTCCTGTGATAGCGCTATACCGATTCTTGTAGATTAGTTCGATCGATAAGTCGTTTTTAAAGTATTTTGTACTGAGAGGGATTTGACTTGAGCCATTTGGGGGATCGGTAGATTCAAGGCACTGAAAGCATGAGACAGCCTCATCAGCAAGAGCCACAATGAGTGGATCTGTGAGAGCCTCGATGATTGAGAAGATGTTTTCAAACTTAAAGTCCTCAAGCCAAAGCCATGTGGCCATGACAAGAAGAGACTCAGCTGGAGGTCTTGAGTATTTCAGGACCAATTTAGAGAATATCTCTCTATCTTGAGCATGAAAAACATTTAGTTGTTCGGTGTTGAGAGGGGACGACATAGTCGAATTTGATTGTAGAAAAAAACGTGAAAGCAATTGGAATGTATTGGTATTATCTAATCATCTCGTTTTATACACATAAAAGGCTCATATTTTTTACAGGTTATTTAAGATAACAAATGCAAGGATAAAATCTCACTAGCCCCACTAACAAGATTTTTTTCTAGTTTTGTTAACTCTGCGCATTGAAGCATAACGACTACAATAAAAAAAAAAAAGTTAATTTATAGGTTTATTATATATATATGTGCATAATACTATAATCCTATAAACTAAGATATTATTTTATCTTTAGCAAATCATTCTTACTGTATGGGTCTCACTATAAATAGACACAAAACTTTTTTTTCTGAAATAAGTTGGTCAATAAGATTTTTTTTAACTCATGCCTTTGTTCACTGTATGCAATAATGCATTGTTTTTTCCATTTTCACATATAAATTTTTTTTTATCTATAATGTACTAAAAACCCTATCTATGGTATCCTTTCCTTATATCTCACCCCCTTTCTTTCTTTCTTTTTTTGTCTAAGTGAAGAAGATATAATGTTTTAATTTATATGTACTTTTATAGTGGACTATAAATTTTAAAGTTGGTAAATATACTTTTAATAATTTTGAAATATAGACAAAAATATTAAAAGATTATAATTATTTTATATACTATTTATTACCCTCTTTGATAGATTTATTACTCTTTTTATAATTCATACTAGATGAATAGCCGCGCTATGCGCGGGCTTATGGCTTACCGTTTTTAATGTAGAGTTTATCTTTTATGTAGAGCTTATCTTTGTTTTTTATGTAGAGGTTATCTTTGTTTATTATTTTAATTGTGAAAATCTTGAAAATATAATTTAATGTTGATTGTTTTAATAATTCAGATTCGTTTTCTCATTTTGTAATTGAATTATTAGATACATGCATGAACAATTTTGTTTTAAGATATTTAAACATTCTACAATTTTTGTCTAAAACTTCAAAAATATATATTTTAAATGAGACCTTGATCTAAGGATGCATATTTCGTAACAAAGAGTTTTTTGGTTAAATGAATGTAACTTAGAATTTGGTTTTTAATAAGAATTTCATTCAGTTTTCTTTTTGACAACATCTAATATTAGAATATGAAAACCAACAGTCATTAATTTATTCAAATATATTTCTCTTTGTCTCTTTATTTTTCTAAACCAACATTTTACAGTTTTATTCAACTATCTTCCATTTGATAGTAAACAAAACCCAAACTATTTATTTGTTTAGAGACAAATTTTCATAGATTTCTTTACAATATTAACCAATATCTCTATCACTGCTGTAACTCTTCAAACAATTGACAAAATTGTAACTTCTAAACCATATGTTCATATATTCATGGTTTATACTACGAGGATGAAGTGGCTCTCTGATTCACATCTGATGCCCTTTTGTCTTTCGGTGATGCATCTATTTTCTTGGGAAATGTTCTAAGCCTAAGAAACTGCCAAAATCAACCCAGACTATTTGTAGAACGCTTTTTCATACTCGAACTATGATACCATGCATTTCTCAACCTGAACTGACTAAAATTTCAAATTTTCTACCTAAACTTTATAAATATAGCTGTTTTCAACATCTCCGTAAACGACGTTGTTTAGCCATTTAACGGCGTTGAGTCACATGCCAACAAGGCGACCATGTGGCACATGGGCTTATCAAAACGACGACGTTTTAGTAGCTTAAATCAAAAAAAAAAAATCTAGTTGTGGGATTCAAACCTGCGTCGTAAGTAGAGCTAATTAAATGGACTCCTTAACCACTCGGATACATTGATTTTCTATCATAACGTAGACAAAGATAAAATATATTATCATTTGTATCTCTTCTTCTTCTAAAAGCATATATAGGCATCTGACCATACTTCTCTGGTCCGAGCCTCGACGGTGTTCTCTCTTCTCTATCGAAGTCATCTGTCTCTTCTCTTTCTCACTTCCGTTTGAGTAATTCATTTTTTTCTACTACTGACGATCATGCTGCTCCTAACCAGCCCTTCATTATCGGTAATTATTGATTCTCCTTTACCCTCCCGCGCTTTGATTCTTCCTTAATTAACAACTAAAGTTTCTCAATTTATAGGGATTAGTCTTAGTTTCCTTTCATTCAATTTAATCTGTAGGATTTAATCTTTTCATTTGGGAACATTGTTAATTCATCTGAGGAGTTTTTGGTGAAGCTTAATGTCTGTATTTTTATGGGAAGAAGAAGAAGAGAGACGAAAGACAACACTATATATTACATCGTTGTTCATGGAATCCTAACATATCGATGTGTCCTAGTGGTTAAGAAATAGTTTGACTGACCAGGCTGACACATGTTTGAATCTTGTTGACAGCATTTTGTTTTTACGTTATTTGACCTTCATATGCCACGTAGTTGCCTCGTTGGCATGTGACTCAGCGCCTTAAATGGCTAAATAACATCTGAAACAACTCGTCCCGTGGACCCCGCTAGCCTCACTGCTAGCCCACTAGCCTCACTGCTAGCCGCCCAAACAGACCCCAAGCTGGCCCAGCAGGGCATCGATCCTAACCCATCAATGTGGATATCCCAATTGGTGACAGCTTGTCATGTGGGAAGGTTGTTAAAGGGTGGGGACCAGGGTTCGAGGAACGCCTGGTGCACCAATAACCTACTGGTGGATTGGGATATCCACAGTGATGGGTTAGGATCGATGCCCTGCAGGGCCAGCTTAGGGTCCGTTTGGGCGGTTAGCAGTGAGGCTAGCGGGCTAGGGTGAGGCTAGCGGGATCCACGGGACGGGTTGTTACAACATCGTTTACGGAGATGTTGAAATCGGCTATATTTATAAAGTTTAAGTAGAAAATTTAAAATTTTAGAAAGTTAAGATTGATAAATGCATGATATCATAGTTCGGGTATAGTGAGGACCAAAGCTTTGACGACAACATACTGTCCTGGTCATCACCTTTAAAGTTTAAACTACAACATTTGGTCTTTCTGTAATCTAAGAATCGACTTTTGTCCAGTGAAAATGGAAACAGAATAATACTTTCATTCATCATCATTGGAAGTTAAAGCTCACATGAAGCCTATAAGTCATAAGAAACAAAATTTTGCCCAAAAAAAAAGAAAGAAAGAAAAAAATTATACTACTACTACACTCGTTTTTAGTTTGATTTCTATGCTAATATTCACTTTGATGGTCTATGCCGAGAGTGTCAATGACCTTATAGAGTGTCAACTAAAAGAAATTTTTATATGTTGTTATTTATAATATTATATTATAGAGAAAAATGTCATAAAAATCCCGAAGTCTACATTTCGTTGATTTAAATCCTGAACTCTGATTTTGGTGGAAAAAAAAAACATCAATTATTTGTTGACTTCCAAATAAATCGCAAACTTTTGTTGACTTAGCCTCTTGAGTCACAACGTTAAGTGGTCAAACGGAGAAATTAAACGGGGTTAATTATCTGTTAACGAGATCTGTTAATAGCAAAAAAATGCTATTTATAACACCCTAAAACCCCCAAATTGAGAAACCGTTTCTCAATTTCCCCAATTCACAAACCCTAATCGATCTAACCTTAATCGAACATGAAATCTTCGATGATGAGAAGATTCCAGATCTTTTTTTGTTATACACCGGAAGAATGGTCGACCAGGATTCTCTTCAGTTTTCGATGTAAAGATCATTACACCGGCTCCACAAACACACTTCAATGGCACTCCACAGTCGACCGAAGCTACCACCGATGTCTCTGAGCTAGAACTCATCTGGTCAACTCGAAGAAGAAGAGAGAAATCGAAGAAGAAAAGAGAAATTGAAGAAGAAAAGATAAACTGAGATCGATTAGGGTTTATGAATAGAGGAAATTGAGAATTGATTTCTTTAATTTGGGGGTTTTAGGGTGTTATAAACAACGTCGTTTTGCTATTAACGGATCTAATTAACGGATAGTTAACCCCGTTTAATTTATCCGCTGGATCACTTAATGTTGTGCCTCAAAAAGCTAAGTCAACGAGAGTTTGCGATTTATTTGGAAGTCAACAAATAACTGGTGTTTTTTCCCTCCAAAAACAGAGATTTAAATCAACTAAAATGTTGAAAATTTTATATGTTGTTATTTATAATATTATATTATATACCTATACAATTTTTTTGTAAATCATTTTATTTTCATTAATTATTTAATGAATTTCAAGTTGATTTATATTCTTCTTCATTTTAGCTATCTATTACATTTAAAACAACTACCTTGAATATTCTCTAATGTAATCATAATAATCCTACAAATTTTTAACAAAAAAAAAAAAAAAAAAATCGTCAACATCACATAAATTGCATGCCCCTTTGCTACCTCAACAACAAAACCCTTCACATCATTTCCATTCCACAACTTCAAGTCAAATTTCATTTACATCCACACTTCAAAACAAATTTATCAATTATGAATTACATATCTAAAACTATTAAAAAAAAACATATAGAAAAATTGAATAAAATTGTCAAATACATCTGAAATGCATAACTCATCTGTGGACACACACATGTCAAACGAACAAACTTTGATGGAATTGTCCATTCTAACTTAATTGTTTTTTCGACATCGGTCTAATATCATTTTCATAAGAAAAATGCATAAAAATATCTTTAAAATTTTCAATTATCACAGAATAATTCTTTTGTGTGCATAAAATATAAATAAATAAAATTGGTCACTTTCATGTATGAATGTCAAAATGATTAACTCAACTCAAATCAACTCATTACCTAATGAGTTTAGATTAAATGAGTTCTAAATGAGTTCTGAAACCTGTTTGTAAATTCTTCCTCCTCTGTTTGTTAAATGATTCTCTCTCTTTGTCTCCTCTGTTTGTTTTTTAAAGAAATCTATCTTTAAACTTGAGATTATCATGTAAGCAAATCAATTCAACAACGGCCAGAGACTCACATTTGCAATCAAAATGGTGGAAATAGACAAGAAAGAGTTTGAATAAGATGTATTCAAAACAAAAGTTGATAGAAATGAAATAAAAACCATTCAAACTGTCTAGTGACATTGCACATCAAAGACTCACAAGATAAAGATTCTGTCTTGAGGATCTCAATTCTTTTTTGGGATCACCAGCCTTTGTCTGCAGACATTGAACAAAAACCATTCTTAAGGATTCAATCACAATTTTTAAAAAGGGAAAGCAAGATATTAAACATTTAGAAACCAGTAGACTCACCTTCTTAACACCACATATCTTCTTAGCCCTATTCTTTTCAAGTAGAAGTTGGGTTTTCCCGAATAACAACTCTCTCCTCCTTCTCATCTACATCATGCAAACCAGTTTATAAGAAGCAAGACCGCAAAATGGCATCAAAATGACAACTCTACATATATGAGCATAGTCAATCAAATAACAGCAATACACATGTACATGAGCTTGGACAAGAACGATACACAATAAAGCTTCATCTTACCAGAACGATACACACGAGTACAAGAACACACATCATACAAGAACAATACACACGAGTACACAAGTTTGTCTCTTACCTTCATCATTAGTCGGATAACCATATAGCCAAGAACGAGTACACAATAAAGCTTGGACATTGCTAGGAAGGAGACGACTTCGATACTTATTTATTACGTGAGCACCTATGCTAAAAGAGGACTCAGAAGCAACGGTTGTAATAGGGATACTAAGCACGTCCATTGCCATGTATGTTAGGGCACCAAAACGATGTCTATTTCTCTCCAATACTGCAAAACATTCAAACTGGGATGAGATTTTGGGTCCTCCAAATACATTCTTAACGCTGACTTTCCTTCTTCAACTTCTGGAACATCATCTAAGTCGAATAAATCCTGTATCATATAAAAAGTTATATTAACAAGACAACAAATCCAAGTCACAATCTCAAATTTAATAGAAGTCAGATCATTATCAGAAACTTACATCTAGCACATGATCATCCAAATTCTCACTTCCTCGTTCTGAAACACGGGAATTTGTTCTGGTAGAACTCACAACAGGGGTCAAAGGAAACGCTTTTCTATATTCTTCAAAAAGCTTTATAAGCTTACTTTCAAGGAAATCTATCTTTTCCTGTGAAGTCGATGGATCAAGCTCATCATAACAACGCTTCCGAAGTTTAAATTTCATCCTAGGATCCAAAACAGCCCTCATTGCAAGAATAACACTATATTCTTCCCAGTATTTATTGAATCTCATCTTCATTTTATAAATCATATCTCGAATTGTCTTGTCTTCGTGTATTGGTGCACTTCCAGCAAACACTGAATCTTCCAAACATGTTCAAAATATAAATTTGAAGTTGAGTAGCTTCTCCCAGACATCAAAGTAGTAATCTTGTAAAATGGCATCAGAATCTCATGAATAACCTTTGCTCTTTTCCATTCTTCACTTGAGGGACAATGCTTGTAGTTTTTATCAACTATCTTAAATCTATTCAATGCACGCTGATACTTCAAAGCTTTTGTCAGTATCACATATGTTGAGTTCCATCTCGTTTGTACATCTAAAGATAGAACCACTTCACCTTCACCTTCTACACATTCTGCAAGCGCAATTCTCCTAGATGTTGAGCCTTTAATATACTTAACAGTCTCTCTGATCTTAGACAATGCATCATCAATCACAAGTAAACCATTTTGCACAATACGGTTTAAGATATGTGCACAGCACCGCACATGAAAAAACTCTCCTCTACACAGAAAATTATCATCAAGATTAAGACGATCTCTCAATATATCTTGCAAACAATCGTTGGCTTTAGCATTATCCAAAGTAAGCGTAAAAACTTTTTTTCTATTCCCCACTCCTTTAAACATTCATAGATCCTACTAGCTAATGCATCACCGGTGTGGGGAGGAAGAATGTCACAAAATAACAAAATTTTGCTATTTAATACCCACTTTGCATCTATGTAATGTGCCGTTAAAGCAATATATCTATCTCCATCGAGTGAACTCCAACAATCAGAAGTCAAACATATCCTACTAGGAATCTTTTCTAGCTGAGACCTCATAATCTGTTTTTCCTTTTCCTAAGTTTTAACCACATCAACTGCAGCAGTGTTCCTAGTATAAAACTTATAGTCTGGATTCATGTAATGCATGTAATCCCTCTACTCTTCATATTCAACACAAAGAAAAGGCAGATCATGTCTAATAATCACTCGACTAAACTTTTCCTCTAGCAACTGCATGATCAATCTTTGCTCTTTTTCTTTCAACCCCCATTGAACATTTATCTTTATGGCGAATCATATTAGATGTTCCAGTAGTGGGCAACATCAAGTAATTCTTTGAGCAGTTCTGACAATATGCTCTCTTATCACCATTATCTTCCTCTTCTAGTCTAAAGTAATTCCAGACATCTGATGTCCTACTTCTTTTACGAGAAACACTTACCAGGCTTTTAGATTGTGATGTATCCACTGATGTTTGCCCTTGCCCACCATCTCCACTACGAGTATATACATATTGACTGTCCATTGATCTAGAAAAAATAAACAAAAGTGTTTCTTTTGATAGGAATTAAAGGATAACAAAAATACAATAAACTCAGTGAAAGAGAGATAGAAAGAGAGATCGATAACAAAGCTCACCTCTTGAGTTAGTGGCACCAACTTGATTGTCGAATTAAGAGCTTTTTGCAGGTCTTTGCTTTGGACTATGTGATGATTTGAGCTACCAAAACTAGAAACAAACATATAGAAACAATAGTGGGATCGAGCTGGTGAAAGATTATGATCGAGCTATTGATTTACCATCCAAATTGACAACCTCCTTTAACAAACAAAAAACAATTTTCTAAACTAAACCACTAGACCAACGTTTCCACCTCCATAAACCAAATCAAATAAAAACAATTGATACACGACAAACCATAAGCTAAGAAAACAACACAAAACCATCGAAATAATGAACACATACACAATCAAGATAACGAGAAGTCGAGAACAATCATGAACCCATATACGAACATGAAAACAATCATGAACCCATATACTTAAAAACAAAACCCAGAAAAAATCAACTTAAACCCAGCAAAATACAAACATGAAAAGCTTAGGGATTGAAGCGAACCTGAGAGGGTCGGAGAAGAAAGAAGCTCAATTATAACATGGGTTGAAGTGACCTTAAGCTAGAGGATTGAAGAGTCTATGATTTTTACTCAAACGCTTCTAAATCAAATTTGATTTTTCACAAATACACGACAAAGCTCATTCACGACGATGCTGTTAATTTGGGGAAAACGATTGGTTTACACATTTTGACTGGTTTAGTTGTTTTAATAATTTTGAGTGGTTTTAGCAATTTTGACCGGTTTAAGCATTTGATGGATTAAGTGAGTTAAACCATTATCCATTATAACATAACTCAATTGATCCATTAAACCATTTGACCCACTAACTCAATTTATTCATGAAATCATTAGGATAAATTTTTTTAACCCATTAGAATCTATGGGTTGAGTTGAGGTTATCCATGAAACTTGACCCATTTTAACATCCCTACTTTCATGTAATTTGTAACCTCTACTTTTCTCACCAACCCCACCACCCACATCAACCCATAAACCCCACCAATAATAATTCTGTTTTCCATAAAAAAGTAAAATAATAATAATAATAATAATTCTGTTTTCCCCTATTTTCTATTATTTTCGTTTTTACCCCTACAAAATGTTATGTTCATCAAGTACCCTCAACTTTATCTCGTACGAATTTTCCCGATTTGGAAATTTCTAGTACAATTATTATTACAGTACAGTACTCTACTTACTTACAAAACTTCTTTGCTTGGCAAATAAGATAAAAATCTCATAATCTCAAAAATATTCAACATTGAAAACTGAAAAGTTTGCAATATTCCGAAAATTACAATAAAAAAAAAAACAAAAGAAGGGCATAATCTTGAAATATTATATGCCTTCTTCTTCTTCTTCTCGTCAAGTTATTTAGTATAAAAAGTTTAACAAAAGTAAAAAAAAAAAAAAAAAATCAAAAAAATCAAAATTCTCCAAAAAGAAAAGAAAAAAGAGAGAACCTTATACTTTAAAGAAATTAATCTAAGAACCCAGTCTTTTCCAAAATTGCATTTCTAACCCTACTCATATCTCTCCCTTTCAAAGTCCTCCCAACACCTTCATGCACCGAGAACGAAGCCATTCTCGTCTTCGCCAAATACTCATGCGGCGGCAATAACTCTCCTCCTCCGCCGTCTTCGTCGTTTTCGATGCTTCTTCTCCTGACATGGCGATTATGATTCTCTTTCCCTAGAATCTTAGACCAATCCGGTACGTTCACCGGAAGCGAAGAAGCTACTACCGTAGTGGTTTTCACGGTCGCCGGAGACGGAGACGATCTACGGTTCGATGATGAGAAGAGTTTACGACGAAAATCAGGTGGATCGGAGCGGGTGGAGTAGAGATCAGACTCGTCGAACTCGAATTCTGAATCGTTGTGAGAAGACCGATCTGTTGGAAGGAAGCGATGACTCGGCCTTTGGTAATAGCTCTTACGCGTCGCCATTGATGAAGATTGAAGAAGAAGAAGAACCTTTTTTTTTTGGTTGTAAGAGAAGTCTTTGAGGAGTCAGTCTCTCTCTTTTGCTTTTATAAATATGCTTTTGAGCTTGTGGAAAAAAATGGATAAAAAGACTTTTGTGTTAACTCACAAGTTTGGTTTGTGGTGGAAGAATATTAGATTTACATGCGGCAATGTATAATGGTTTTAATTTTGTGGCATATTCGCAAAAACCTTTTTGTAAGTAAATATCATTTTTTTTAGATTCTTAAAGAATATGGAGAATATTCTAGGTTAATATAAGTTTGAGATCATATTTTTTTGGTTTAAGATTTGTTTCTTAAACTTCGGCGCAGAAATTTCTAAATCAGTTCTTACTTTCTCATATATGGTACTGACATGTATGAAATTTATAACAAAAGAAGGATATCATTCAAAACCTGAAATTATACATTACTATGTAAGACATGTACATAATGTAGATTTCTAATGTAAAAACTTTTTCTTTTCTTTCTTTTCACTACGGTTCTTTTACAGGTACCGTACTTCACATTAGTAAACATCTTTACTTTTCATTTTCACTAAACATGTAGTCGCAAAATATTGGGTAGTTAAGATCCTAATTTTATTTAAGCGTAACCAGAATGTAGAACCCAACCCATCAATACAATAAAAGATGAAGGTGTTTCTTTCTAGAGACTGACATATCAGTTAAAATGAATATCCAATCAAATTAAAACGATTAATACAGCTAACCACAATATTTGGTGGCTCACAATATTAGAAATAGGTCGTATTTCGATGTCTCCCTCAAATCTCGATGTCTCCGTCATGCGAAATGCGATCCCGTCACGGTGGTTCTTCTTCTTCTTGTCTCCCTCAAATCTCGATGTCTCTGTCGTGTGAAATACGATCCCGTCACGGTGGTTCTTTGTTCCCAGATAAGAGCTCACAAAGGGGTATTAAACTAACTCCCCTTTTGATAACAAAGTTGATTGCTTTTGTGGGTTTATGTTTTGAACTTGATGTGTGATTGCTACGGAGATAAGCTTAGAGATGGATCACATATTGTTTAGTTTTGATTTGATTCTTTAGCTTTAAACCACATATCTCATCATAAAACAATAAGAAGCTGCGGAGGTTGTGAGTACAATACAACAAGCTTCATAGCATTCACTAGACCGAGTTGGTGTGTCTGGTCGAAAACTGAAATTCAAACATTTGAAAAGTTTCAAGTGTCCTTGTCCTTAATCTCTGACAATCAGCTTGAGGTCTGTTCTAAATCCAGAAAATTGTAATATCCAAGCAAATCTGTTAGTGTTATGATATGTTAAGTGTCAAAGATGTAAACTTGTGCTCTGGATAAGAAAACAATAAGTAAGTGGTTTTGATACTTTTATAATGATTTGCTTATCTGAAGCAATATGAACTATCTAGATATTAAAACACTCTCGTGGAATGATTATGGTATTTAATTGTGGATACTTAACTCTTAAGGTCTCTTTGTTAGCACCTATAGCGGAAGACAAGTCTGTTTTGTTCTTTTTTTGTTTTTGTTTAGGTGATTAACTTGGTTTAAGTGCTTCAGGTATTACTTGGAGATGTGAGCGCTGGAAAATCAAGTCTTGTGGTACGTTTTGTTAAATATCAGTTTGTTGAATTCCAGGTTGGCCGATCTCTCTCCCTCCCTCTCTTTGTGTCTATGTCTTGTGACATTTGGTTTTGATGCAATATGATCCCTCCCTTTCTCTCCGCTGATTGTTTCTTT
This sequence comes from Camelina laxa, assembly GCA_024034495.1. Lineage (NCBI taxonomy): Eukaryota > Viridiplantae > Streptophyta > Magnoliopsida > Brassicales > Brassicaceae > Camelina > Camelina laxa. Next base: position 16,274,900 of record CM043882.1, on the reverse strand, counting down.
AATCTATTTTCTGAACTCCCATCAATATATTCAGAGGTTTGTGTAGAAAATTGCTCTGTATTATCACCTAATAAAAAGTAACTTTGTTGAAGAAGGAAACTATTGCAAGGTTGGTAGTTTACCTCGTCTCTGTTGTATACTTCCATGGTTTTCTTGTGTGGATTGTTTTGATATTATGATATAAAACTAACAAGAGATGGAAATTATATTCCTTCTTACGCAGGCGTTTCAAGTTCACCACAGAGGGACCAGAAAGAGGTTGCACAAACAACTAAAGAAGAAAACATGAGAGAGACAGTTCACAAACCAAAAAAAAAAAAAGAACAATTAAGGAGAATTGATTCATGAGGGAGCAAGATTACTCACCACTAAGCTGTGACAATGTCATGAAATATATTCGTGCATTGAAGAGGTGAATCACAAAGGAGAAGAAGAAGCCTTGGGATCAAATTCCTGAATTGGATTTCGCGGATTAAGCAAATGAATCAAGAAGGAGTGTTGGAAGTTGATTCATTGCAAAAGATAAAGGAAAACTAGAAGTGAAAGATGCTCTGATGATGAAGAACAAAGAGGAAGCATGACCAGATGAATTGGTGGTGTGGTCGCAGAGGAAGAAGAAGACGAAGACGCAAAGGAGAATAAACATAACTTGGTCAATATATGTAAATGAGAGTTTTTTTTTTTTTTGGTTAAATAACTGTAATTCTTTATTTAAGTCTACAATTTTTGACTAATTTTATGTAATTGTTTATTTAATTCTATAATTAATATTAACAAAATAAATTAAATAGACTAAAAGACAAGAACAATTGTAATATGTTGTAATAAATTATGTGAGATTAAGGAGACAAATGTTGAAGTGCTAAACTTAAAAGTCTAAGATCCATAAAAAATATTTACAATGTAGATATCAAATAGTAATCTCTGTTACTATTCTAAAGGGTTTGAGAGTGAGAAACAAAACAAAAACTAAGTCTCTGAAATCTCTAAACTTATTTCTTAGGGTAATAAAATTTAAAATATATTCAAAAACTGATTTTATGGAATTAAAAATTCAATTATCATATGATGATGTAAATTATAATAATAATAATAAAATATTACCATTGAAATTATAAAAAAATTATGAAACCTGATTTTAAACTAACATATATTAAATTGTGAAATCCAAAAAAATACAAAAAATATAATAAAAATAAATGAAAATCCAATCCCGCGGCATAGCGCGGATCTAACCTGGTGAAGATAATTCGTAGTGGGCTAGGCATGTGTGGGTGTGTTTGAATTTTTGGATACTCGTTACCTGCTTTAATCTGATTGATGTATAAATATTGGTAGCACGATTTAAAGTTGGCCCCAACCGAGCTGAACAGTAAAATTCAGTGGCTGTTTTACAAACCAAATTCAGTGGATTATACACACAAAATACAACAAATCAGTTCGATTAGTGTTTTGAAGGATCAAGAACTTGACCCATGAACAAAATCACTCCACTCTTCTCTTCTCTCACCGTGAATAGAAATGGATGGTCAGCTACAAAATTTCCCATCAGCAACATGTCTTTTGTCATGGAAGCAACAGAAACGGCTGCAGCTTCAGTTCCCTCTTCATCCACCTCAATGAAAGCTTTGTGAATAATTTTTGAGACGTGCATATTCTCAGCAATATTGGAAGGCGATTCAACCATCTCAGTTAAACTACCATGTGTAAATGGTAAAGTCAGCCCCATGTCCTTCAAAACATCCGAAGCGTTAAACTCGAAAGAAAACTTAAACTTTGGAATTCTGAAATCTTCAACTAATATACGTCGGGGTGGAATATGGTTATCAAGAAATCCCGGTTTGGAGGCTATGTCCTCAAGAAGATTAGGTAATCCATCTTTATCATTAGGAAGATACATGTACATGGCGAATTGACGTTGGTCCTCTACATAAGGAAGCCGCAAAACTTTGAAACCATCATAGTATTCTAGGTATTGCTTCTTGTAATTGGTCATGAAGGGGACTTTAACAGTGGTGCCGTCAAGAAGATGGAAATCGTTACTCTTTGTTAACTTTGCATCAAATTTTTTGCTCCAAGCTCCTTTGAAGTACACTGCATTTGCAAGTATTAGCCTACTTTCACGGATACTTTTGATAGAATCGTGTGAAAGAATCTGCTTGATGAGTCCATTAGTGTGGAGTTCAGCCCATGTATTCACTTCATCAATCACTTCAGCAGGCTTCATTCAACATAAGTGAACAACAAATTAACCAATCATTCCAAAATTCAATGTAATATAAATAAGATGGTACCTATAAAAAGTTATGTTGTAAACATTTAGTCATCGTAACCACTAGAACTTTTTTTGTTATATAGGTGATGAATTAATACATATTAAAGCAATTTTGTTATTTTAGCTATATATTGATAAATATTAATTGACGGGTATCGTAGGTTGTAGCATATTTGACACATGTAACAAATTGCTAATTAGTTTCAAGTTGGAAACTCATGAAACCTTGATGGTTACCCAAGAATCCGAGGGAAAAAATTTCAATAAGAATTGAAAAAGCCATAGAGAAGTTACCTTGGTTGCGAAGTCAACTTGACTACAAGTAGCCTTATAGGAGTTCCCCAAAAGCTCTTTATAGGAAGGTTTGAAGGAGAAAGATTTGTCGATCCAGACACCATAAGCCGTAGATAAGTGCAAGTCACTCCTATTCATTCCATCAGCGAAGGCAACAGATACGGTTTTGGCCAAGACTGTGTCGAGGTGATCCAATGAAGGCGACATGAGGAATGATAGGATTTGTTGTTTGGTGACGCAGTTGGAACCAGCGGCAATAAGGCAGAGCAAAATGTTGATTGACATTGGTGAGAAGACAAGGTTGGAGCCGTTGGCAATGGTGGCGATGACATGCTTTGCTAGTAATATTGCAACGTCGTTTTGATTCTCCATTGATTTTCCCAACTCCATGTGATGATGAATAGTACTAAATAGGCAGAGGGAATGAAATATTGTATCTTGTTTCAAAGAAAATAACTAGAAACTTTGAAACAGTCAACGACTCATCACCTTAGCACGATAACGGAGTAATTCTTATTTTAAATATCTTATGAAAATGTCTACATAATAACTTAATACTAAGTCTAAAACTATTCAAGTCACAAATTGAAAACTAAGAGTTCTGTTAGTATATTCTAACTCTAAAAATGGTTTTTCCAAATCAAAAAGACGAGAAATATTTAAAATAAATCAACTAGTGCTAATGCTTGCAGTAACTTGTTTCAGGAAAGAAATCAACTAGTGCTAATGTATTAATATTTGATGATAATGATCGAACCAATTGAACTAATCTTGATTTGAATACTTCAAATATATATAAGACCGTTTCACAAATCTCCCATTGATGAGATGGATGTTACCATACCACACGATAGACAAAGTAATGGTTTACCGATGTCTAGTGCATAAAAAAGTCAACCAATATTGTTTTGGTTCATTTTCTAAAATCCTTAATCATCTACACAAGATCTGTGTAATCCATCAAATTACATAGGCAATCTTTGAGAATTACGTAGGCACAAATACTGAAACACATGATGTAACTGTTTTCATGAGAGTTTGTCTACGAGAATTTCTTTAAGAGAATTTGTAACTGTTAGGAGAACAAAGAATGAGACAAAATTTAAAAGAAGCTTGGAGGACAAGTAGTGCCAGCTCAAGGGATGACTCACGTTCAGGAACACAAGCTGCAACAAACCAATTTTGCTGTCGAGCCTGTAAAAGCAAAAGAAAAAGAGGAATTTCGTCTTATTTGCTCCCTGCAAAGAGACCGAGTGATGTCACTACAATAATGCCAAGGAAGAGGCAACTTGTAGAAGCGGCTAGAAGGGAAACCAGTGTTACTGAGCAAGCATCTATTTAAAGAAGTGTATGCAGTGAGAGAGAGATAATAAGGTTAAGAAGAGAGAACATAAACAAAAGAGTAAACTTGTGTTTTATGTTCTTGGGGAAATAGAGAGACTAGAGAGATTGAATCGAGTGAACTTGTAAGGGGTTCAGAGGGTGAGAGATCTCTTTGTAGTAAACTCTGTGATTAGTGGATTCCGGGAGTCAGATCCCGGCCCAGACGTAGCTTCCTCGTTAACGGAAGTAAACTGGGTAAACATTTGTTGGTGTGCTCTGTTTCGTTTGCTCTGTTTTGGTTTCAGTTGCGTTTTGAGTTTGTTGAAACAAACCTAAACAAGTTCTCTAAATCCTAGACATAAGCTTATTCAAGCTAAAGACTTCAACTTTAGCCTCTGTTTAGCTTGTCAAATTGGTATCAGAGCGTTGGTTACGTTGTTTGGTGGTTCTGTAAAGTCCGCTTAAGCAGAGAAACCATGTCGTCGGCAAGGATCGAGGTAGAGAAGTTTGATGGACGAGGAGACTACACGTTGTGGAAGGAGAAGCTGATGGTTCACTTGGATATCTTGGGTCTAACGGTGGCTCTCTCGGAAACACAAGTTTCAGTCTCAGATCCAGAGGAGTCTAAGGGTGACGAAGGTGGAACCAAAGAAAAGGGGAAAGAAGCAAAGGAAATAGATGAGCTTCTAGAGGAGAAAAGAAGAAAGGCGAGGAGCACCATAGTGTTGAGCGTTTCAGATCAAGTACTGAGGAAGATCAAGAAAGAGAAGACTGCAGCTTCTATGATCACAGCTCTAGACAACTTGTACATGTCTAAAGCTCTTCCTAACCGCATCTATCTGAAACAGAAGCTCTACGGTTTCAAAATGAACGAAAACATGTCTGTTGAAGGTAATATCGACGAGTTCCTTCATCTTATAGCTGATCTAGAGAATACCGGAGTAATAGTATCAGATGAGGATCATACTATATTGTTGCTTATGTCGCTTCCTAGGCAGTTTGATCAGTTAAGAGACACCCTGAAATATAGTACTGGAAGAACTAGGTTAACTGTAGATGAGGTTCTAGCTGCTATATACTCTAAAGAGTTAGAGTTTGGGTCAAATAAGAAGAGTATTAAAGGTCAAGCTGAAGTATTGTATGCAAAGGACAAAACTGAGAACAAAGGAAGGTCTGAGAAGAAGGAGAAGGAAAACAAGAATAGGTCCCGATCTAAGTCCAAGAGTAGAAAAGGTTGCTGAACTTGTGGTGAAGAAGGACATTTCAAAAACGCATGTCCAAACAAAGGCAAGTCGCAAGGAAACAAGAAGGATCAGGGAAATGGCAGCAAAGGGGAAGCTGCGATGGTGAAAGGAAACTCAGCTGATGGGGCAGGGCTCTATGTGTCTGAAGCGCTATATGGAAAGAAACCAGCTATTTATGGGAACAATGGAAGAGCAAGGATTAGTGAACAAAGAATGAGACAAATTTCAAAAGAAGCTTGGAGGACAAGTAGTGCCAGCTCAAGGGATGACTCACATTCAGGACTACAAGCTGCAATAAACCGATTTTGCCGCCGAGCCTGTAAAAGCAAAAGAGGAATTCGTCTTATTTGCTCCCTGCAAAGAGACCGAGTGATGTTACTACAATAACGCCAAGGAAGAGGCAACTTGTAGAAGCGGCTAGAAGGGAAACCAGTGTTACTGAGCAAGCATCTATTTAAAGAAGTGTATGCAGTGAGAGAGAGATAATAAGGTTAAGAAGAGAGAACATAAACAAAAGAGTAAACTTGTGTTTTATGTTCTTGGGGAAACAGAGAGAGACTAGAGAGATTGAATCGAGTGAACTTGTAAGGGGTTCAGAGGGTGAGAGATCTCTTTGTAGTAAACTCTGTGATTAGTGGATTCCGGGAGTCAGATCCCGGCCCAGACGTAGCTTCCTCGTTAACGGAAGTAAACTGGGTAAACATTTGTTGGTGTGCTCTGTTTCGTTTGCTCTGTTTTGGTTTCAGTTGCGTTTTGAGTTCGTTGAAACAAACCTAGACAAGTTCTCTAAATCCTAGACAGAAGCTTATTCAAGCTAAAGACTTCAACTTTAGCGTATGTTTAGCTTGTCAGTAACTCATTCAATAATTGACAAAATGATGAGTGTGGAACTCGGTCTCAGCATGCACGTGGGTGAGAGACTTTTTCTAAAACCATTTTGACTCGAGATTGATTGTCGAAAAATATTGACAAAAATAGTAACATAAGCTAATATTGGAACCAAATTTTCACATTTGGCTCTGGCAAAGTTTCCCCATAATTTCCTTTATTAAATAACTGATTTGTTTAAATTATGGGCTATAAGCCTATATATATATGAACCATAGTCTTCCTTATCAGGATGAGCTACTTTGTAATTTCTTTTAAGAAAGCTGATCAGAATGTCAGAGAAGATGCATCGTGCCCAATTATATGGACCGTAGTCTCATATATGAACCATAGTCTTCCTTGCCAAAATTAGCTATTTTGAATACCTGATATAAATCATGTTACTCGAATATCCTCAGGTTTTAGCTCTTAGATTCCTCTGTTCTTCATGACAGTTAAGTGCTATATGTGGAGCAGAGAGCAGCATACTATTTAAGAAAGTTCAGATCTTTTTCCACACCTAAACTCGACCCATTCCATATAGACGACAATGTTAGCTTCTGTTCCAAGTAAGTGAATGTCTTTGAACCCTTTAGTTGCGCTTGGTTACGAGGGACGTTTAACAAAGAGATAACACACAGTTAGATTATACATCTTAGGCCTATATTTGATTCCCAATACGTTTAGCTCTTGATTATACAATTTTGTTTAGTTTCTTCCTTAGCTCTCTGATTAGCTTTAACGCCCAAGGCCCAAACAAAGTTTTCAGTGATTTTCTTACAGTTTTTATTGCTTTATTACTTCTTTTGCAAAATACATGGTGAGTGTGAGTGCCGGTGAACACGTGCCCATTTTCACGCATTAGCTCTCGCTACCGTTCAAATTTTACGCGAATTTTTAAATAATTAAATTAGAAACTACCATGATCTGATCCGCTGTTTCGCTCCTTTCTCTACACCCATACGCATCTTACGTGTCAGAATCTCGTTAGTCGTACACTTTTCGTAGCCGCAAATCTAGTGATCATAATATGATTATTTCTCTTATTCTCACACTCCAAAAAAAAAAACTAACTTCTCCAGATCTCTTCCTCTTCTTCTTTACTTACTCATCATCATCATCATCAGAGAAGAAGATCTGAGAAACAAAAAAAAAATTGAAAATGAAGCTCGAGTTCATCATTGTTGCTATGACGCTAATGCTCGTACTCGTCTCCGGTGAGATTTTAACTAAATCCTCACCAGCTCCGTCACCGGATCTAGCCGTAAACCCAGCAGATTCGCCTATGATTCACCGCGCACATCCGCCGGAACTCGGATCTCCTCCTTCTCCAGCGCAATCTCCAATTGAATACTCTTCTCCTCCAGAACCTGAAACGACACACTCTCCTTCTCCTTCTCCGTCGATCTCTCCGCCATTACCGAATGATTCTCAGTCTCCTTCGTCTCCGTCTCCGTCTCCGTCGCAGGAAGCTAGTGATATCAACCACAGCGATATGACTGGAATCGAAGGGAAAAAATCACCGTCGTCCGGAGGAGGAGGAATGAGTGGAGGGAAGAAGGTAGGGGTAGCTTTCGGAGTGATTGCGGCGGTGTGTGTGGCTGGAGTCGCCGGATTTGTGTACAAGAAACGGCAAGAGAATATTCGCAGATCTCGTTACGGTTACGCCGCCAATGAGATTCTGTAGAGAGAGAGAGAGAGAGAGAGACGGCGACGAAAGGGCTGAATTAAAATTTTGATTTTTTTTCTTTTTTCTGGTAACTTTTAAAAATTTGAATTCGAAAACATTAATTGATATATTTGTTTTTTCGTTCGTGTTATCTGTATAATCTCTGAAGTTTATGATCTCCGGGTGATTAGGTTCCCAGTCATATGTGATAACTTATGTTTAATAATGCATTCTAAATTTCTAATATACAAATAACAACAGTTAAGTATTTTTGAATTTTAAAAACTTTGAAATATGTTGGAGCTTTGCTAAATTTGAAAGAAATATATAACTTTTTTTTTTTTTTGTTTTTGACAATATATAACATTTTCTAAAAATGTTATGTTTTGACAAAAAAAATAAAATTACATAAAATTCAGTAAAAATCTTTTATGAGATATTTAGCACAGATGATGCTGCTAAAATTATTTCGTCCTCCATGCTAAGACAATGAACATAAAGATCGACAAATTTAATGTTCCTCCAGCTGCTTTACCGATTGATTCAGCTTTGTTCATGTTGATTCTTTCCCCATGACAATATGGTTATCCCATTCACAAGAAGAGTAACTAAATCCAAAATGGGGTTTCACTCATTTGCAAGTAAGCGCTAGTCCGATTGCTTGACTCAATGGAAACCTTACCAATTCCTTTTCTAAGATCACGCTTCAGTGTATGTTTTTTTTTGGGATTAGCTGATCTATCCACATTAGCTGGAATGCTAGATCACATAATCACCTTCTCTAGGGAGCTACATATGCTTTCATGGGCTTATTTGCATTATGAATAATGTTATATGGCTTATAGAAAACCTTAAACCGTAACAGACAATGATGTTAATATCTTCACAAGATGATATAAATTTAAATTAACATTTTTGTGTTAAATGATTTGAATGTCCATGTACCACGCTTATTTACACACAATCACCTTCACACAAAATTGTTATAACTGAAAATCGAAAAAGCATCACATATCATACTCACCGTCACCGTCACCGTCTCACCGATACACTTTTTTTTTTTTTTGGGGTGCAAAAACGTGAATATGGATGGTCAACGACGACTTTGATATTCCTTTGTTTTTAACTTTTTACTAATACAATTGTGATCATTGTCTCGACGAGCATGCTTAATTTCACCCGATTTGAATCTAGTCTTTCGTGCTTAACCTTTCCTAGGTCAATGCCTTATATATTGCAAACATTGGTAACATAACCAGCGAGCGACACTGATGGCAGCTGACCAATGTTTAAGCTCCATTGCCGAAAGGAAAAGTTTGAGTGAAATGTCTCAAATTCTTTTAAAGTTTACCCCACACACACAAAAAAAGAAAATAAACATCATTGGTTTATACAAGATTATAACATTTCAAATAGCAAAGTAGACCCAAACATGTTTCCTTTATAACAGAAAGAAAAAAATTGAAGAGAGCAATCAGAAAAATAAGACGATCAAGAGCCTCAAAAGATGACAAAATGCCACAAAGAATCATATTACAACTTAACACAAACGCTTCTAATTGCTGACACACAACGATATGATTGCCTTTGCCATGTTCAAGTATACTTGGTCCAAGCCTTCAGCTACATTTTCGATACCATTAGGTTGTTTCCTCTTCTCCATCCTTGCGTTTGCACCAACAAAAGTATTCCGAAATAGCCCCATCTTCTCCAGTAACCCATGGATGCTCCGCAACAGCTTTCAACGTCATCCTCTGGTTGGGATCTGCCACAAGTGTATATCGTGAGCAACATTGTACACAAAAGGTGATATCTTTAATCTACAAAGGGTAACTTTTATTTGATCATAACGGTTCATTTGCATTTACAAAACAACTAATAAGGACTCACCTTTGCAAAGGAGACCTTCGATCAAGTTCTTGAGATGAGGATTCAGTTCATCCGGGATTATCAACGGGTTGTGCACGATCTGCAAAATTAGTAGAAAATAAAAAAACCCAAGCCGACTGCATTAGACAAATTGTTTCTAGGAGATGTCTCTAAACCTTGTCATAAGTATCCTGAAGTGTATCACCCAGAAACGGGTATAGTCCTACTATCATACGATACAAAGTAACTCCCACTGCCCATGTGTCTGCAGATTTGCCACTGTATGTTATACCTAAACAACATTCCGGGGCAGTAAAGACAGGAGTCCCGGGAGATCTACGGAGTTGATCATCATCATCCTGCATCAAATGTACACTTTTATGTTTGATCAGGTCAAATTACACATTAAAGAAACAAGACTGAAATTGAGATTATCACTTTATCAGTACCTTGAATACTTGGCTGACACTGAAATCTCCTATTTTCACCCTCCCGGTACAAGTAACAAACAAATTGTCTGGTTTGATGTCCCCATGAATTACATTCTGTTTTCATCCAAACCAAAAAGAGAAAATCATAATGAGTGAATCATAGTAGCTTTAGTGTCGATTAAGAAGTAGTTGACGGTGCAGAACATACATGAGCATGAAGATACATGAGGCCAGCAACTACATCCCGCAAGTACTTTCTAGCAGTATTTTCTCCGAGAGCACCAGAATCATCATAAGCCCATTTTCCATCAACATATTCGAGAACTAGACAAAGAAACAATGCAGTATTAAATGACAGAACATTCACCAAAGAGAGGACTTGAGGTGAAAATATACAAAAAAAAAAAAAAAAAAAAAAAAAAGAAAGAAATACCCATGTAAAACTCATCAAACTCAGGGTCGTCAATCACCTCAATGAGATTAACAATATTAGGATGCTCCAGGATTTTCATAATCATAACCTACGACCATTAGATTAAAAAAACATATACGTAACTTTTCTGAAATGAATCCTATTCCAAAATTCTATCGGCATTGTATCATGATACCTCACGAAGAACATCTCCCATAGCAGTTTCTGAAGGTGCAACCCGTAGCCTTAGTAAATGTGACTTGTGAAAAGCCTGGAAATGTCCAGAAATTTTTAATCCCATCATGTGATCAACTAAGGATATATTAATATAATCTACTCTATGGTGATAAAATTTCAAATGAGACTAGCAAAACAAAATAAGCTTTCAAGTGGTGCCATGATAACAAAACGAAGAGCATACCTTAATAGCATAATACTTGTCATCGACAGTGCTTCGGTATAAAACCTGATATACATACAAACAACAATGTTACGAATCTGTAACCCTTGTTGAAGATGTGCTCAAGAGCGAATAAAAGAGTAGCATTGAACTTTGATTTCACAACTTACCACTTTCCCATAACTACCAGCTCCAATTTGACGCTCACGAACAAACTCATTTATTGTCTTCTTTCCATCTTCATCCTGGAAATGATATAAGAAACAAACTGGTATAATAACACCATTCGACAAAGCACATTTAGTCATGCGAACAAAAAGTCACATACCTCTCCGCGTACAAGTTTGTATGTTTCCTTAACTGGAAACTGCCTGCAGATTAATCCATTTTGTAATTTACATATCAAAATCTCTTCAGATCGTTTGGAACGGCTCAGCTCCTCCACTTCCTCTTCTTCTTCTTCTTCTTCTTCTTCTTCTTCTCCTCCTCCTCCCGCATTGCTGGTTTCATCACCACTTCCTCTATCATCATCATCATCATCGCACGGATTTGGTGAATGTCTTGATCTCTCAGAGCAACCAAAGCAACCAAAACAACCCATCGCTTGGGCAGATGAAAAAAAACTATCAAGAAACATTATCTAACTCCAACAACCTATAAAACTCTCAAGTTACCTGCAAAGAAACATTAAATACATTATCAAAAACCTGACTCAAGAGTAGCAAACCTACTTACCATAAAGATCAATTTCAAAACAATACAAAATCAAAAAGTCTTACTCAGAAAACTAACAAAGCGGCTTCAAAGCCCGAGTAAGCTTCGTTATTCCAAAGGATGCCATTCAGCAAGATGAATACAACAACTTGAGATATCGAAACCACTACTACTGAAACGCAACATGTCGAAGCTCCACTTTATTATTCTAAAGATATTCAATTGATCTCAACTCTTCCCCCACAGAGTAAGTACGCCAAATCTTTAATAACTATTAGATAGACATAGCAATATGAATTCCAAAGCCTCTGCAAAAAAAAAAAAAAAAAAAAAAAAGTCAACAAAACAACATTAAAGATCACAAATTTGATGTAAAAGATCAAAATTTTCCAGAGAAAGGGATAAACTTTTCCAAACCCATATGACCAATTCACATGACACAAAAGAGAACCGATGAAAAATTCCATAAAAGAAGAGACTTTTAAGAAACCCCAATCATTCTTCAAAGATAAAAATCTTACATTCAAATTGATTTGGGAATTAGATTTCGAAATCAACCAAGAGGGAACAAGAAGAAGCAATGAGAAAAAGGGATTTGCCGCGGAAGCTAGGGCTCTCTGTCTCTCTCTCTCTCACAGAGGGCGTCGTGCGTGAGACTTGACGCCACCCCAACGGGATTTGTATTATTGTTATTGTTGTGTTATTTTATATTTATTTTATTGTTTTTGACAACTTATTATTTTAATGGAGTAAACAAATAAAAGACAGTTAAAAAAGAGACTAGTACTAGCAGTAGGACCGACGTACTATTTTTCCCTCGGAATTATCATAACGTGTTAGTTTCTCATCGATCTTTGACTTTTTACTAGTTCTCCTTCGGACTTATATCCTCCGTCTATTTCTCCCCAAATCCATACATCTCTGCCTATTTTCCCATCAAACTGGGTTTACACGGTTTTGGGTCTAAACCCAATAAAAGTCAATATTAAACTAGTATAAAATCACTTTATACCTAAAAATCGAAATTGAAAAGCCTAGAATTTATCTCACCCAAAACCTCTCTATACTCGAATCGTCTTGGTTCTGATTAGCATCAATAGACTCAAGCAGAGTGGTGTGGTACTGAAGCGCATGGATCACATTGTTTGGAAATGGCGCGTCGTTACGGTCACAACCTCTGTCTAAGCAAACGACGACGTTTGGTGTGATTTGTTTGAGGAAACGGAGGATCAACGGGAGGTAACCGAAGACGATGGAGTTTATCGGGAGATTCACCGCAATTGCTTCTTTTTCCGATGAATGGAGAGAGAGAGGCCAATAAGCCGGGTTTAGAAGAAGCTCGATGCTTAGTAACTCGATTTCAAACGGAACCTTGGCTTCTCCGGCGAAAGTTTTGAGATTTTTCTCTGTGAATCGAAGCTCGAACTCGTCGGAGACTGTTGAAGGAGGAAGAGCAACGTCTGTTAATTTAAGAGACGATGCTCTGTTTCTTCTTCTTCCACCGGAAGCGAGTTCTTGCATTAGAGACGACCACTGTCCTCCGTAACCAACATCAAAATCGATAATGTGGATCTGATCAAACCCTGAATCGTTACACGGTTTTGTTTGTATAGAATCTCATCTTCGTCTAGATTGTTGCTATCGCTCGACATGTTTTGGTGGATTTCAGATGATCGTTTTTAAGCCTCCTCCGCCTTGAGCTATCGTTATAGAGATCTGACAAGAAGCAAATTAGGTTTGGGGATTTCCTTTTCAATTTCCAGAGAGAAAGGGGAAAAATGATTTGGGGATTTTTTGATTTTTAGGTTAAGTTATGTTTAGTTACGTAATCGGGTTGTAATCTGGTTTAATTTGGTTAAGAAGGTTTGTGGTTGGTTTATCAAAACAATAAACCGTTAAAACCAAGACGATGGGAAATTAGATGAGAAGTTTAAGTTTGATGGGGAAATAGGCGGAGAAGTACGAATTTCGGGGGGAAATAGGCGAAGGATATAAGTCCGAAGGAGAACTAGTAAGAAGTCAAAGATCGATGGGAAACTGGCACGATATGATAGTTCCGAGGGGGAAATAGTACGTCGGTCCCAGTAGTATCAAACAAACATAACCAGCTAATGTGAGTTCGTCCCTTCATTACTTTTCTTATATCTTTTCTATAGCTCTAATTTGGTGAACAACTGATAATGTAATAATAAACACATTTTTTCAAGCTAAATCATGTTAAACTGGTGAACAGAATCAGGTTGGATATAGAGCAATAAAATAAATTTGGAGATAATTTTTTTAAAAAGTTAACATTGAGTGAAATTGAAAAAGATAATAATCGATAAATTAAAAACATTGAAAATGATTTATGGATATCGCTCATACTTAACACACTGGGGGGTTATTGTATCCTTGATTTTAATGGATTTAGAAATCCAAGTTAAATCATGTGTTATTCAATCATTCTTTATTAAAATTCTGTGTTATTGGATCTATGAATTCTAAATCCTAATCAAAATCACCCCTTATTCATTATTAAAGATTTGAGTATGGATTTGATTTCATAATGGATTTGGATGGATTTGAAAATATGTTTTACTTATAAATATAGAGATTGAGATCCTTGGTCTCCACCTAGTTATTTGGGTGGATTTGGAAAAAAAAATCACAATACGTAATAATGAAAGAAAGAATGACATGATAATAATAATAAGCACAAAGAGTGTTCATGCACGAACATAACAATACGTAACAATACGTACGAACATGATTCAACTTATAAATATTGGAAAGGATAAAGAGTGTTCATGCACAAACATGATTCAACTTAACAATACGTAAATATCGTGCATGAAGCACCTAATAATTATATTAGAAGACAAAAAATCATGAAGCACCTAATAAAAGTAATTCAACTTATAAAGAGAAAGCAGAAAGGGTGATACCCTAATAATAATTAGCATTCCATCACGTTACGCTTAATACAACCATAACGCTCATCAGTGGACATGCTAACAAAGACTTCTTTCATTCCTAATTGGTGAATCACTTTGATTTGGTATTTTCAAATCTCGATTTGCAATCTTTAAGCACACACCTCCTTTTCCTTATAAGACACAAACAAAGCTTGTACTTGCATGTGTTGGTTTACATAATTTTCCGCGAAAGTTTTGTCGAACGGATATTTTTCCAGAAGAAATCGAGAGTGCAGAAGAAGTTGTCGAAGAAATTAATGACGATGATAATGCTGAAGTACTTACAACCCAAGAACAACAAAGAGAATATGCCAATGAGTGGAGAGAGACAATAGCATCAAACATGTGGACTGATTCACTTGAGAATGCTACATGAGAGATTATTTTTATAAGTTCTATTTCTTTTATAACTTTTGAATTCTATTCTCTAGGATTTTCAAATCCACTTTCTTTGACTTTCAAATCCACATTATTTGATTTTCAAATTCATATTATTTTATTTTAAAATCTATGGATTCCATGTGGATTTCCAAATCTTATAAGGATTTCTAAATCCATTAAAATCAAGGATCCAATAACCCCCCTAAAAGAAATAATAAATCTAGAGTTTATATAACTCTAGCTTTCATTCTTATTTGACCAATCGTAGAGTAAGCTTCTTGAGGACTGTTGAATTCTCGAGGAAATACTTTATTAGTTCTATTTCTACTCCAATTCCATCAATTGGCGTTCTCATCTCGACACTCTCCAGGCTTGACAACAAGCACCAAGGCACGTATGACAAACTAATTTCCTCTTTCTTTTTAGTAGAACCTTTAAGCTCCTGAAAATATACCACAAAATAAACAAATATAAGATGGATAGGATGATATTTATATATGAACGAATCTAACACACAAGACCAAGAAAAACCAGTACCAAGATGAGCGTTTTAAAATTGGGGGAGCTCCACAGAAGGTTGGGCAACATTTCCAAATCCGCAGCAAAGATTTTAGCATGCATCTGGGACATGCATGATTTGAAACTGAGGTAGGGATTCTAATTAACCTGAAAGAAAATAAAATAAAGTGCATAAGGAATATAATTTAATTGATGAACCAAATTAACGTTCCCATGTTTGATTCATTGACATTATATAGTATAGTATATACCTTAAGAGTATGGCAACATATGATCATATCCTGGACACTTGAGATCTTGTTGAGGAAATAACCAGTGCTATTTCTCTTTTCATAGTCATTTGGATCCAGCACACCTTTCACATTGAAATCAACAGTGAAACTTGAGGATTTGTTATCTTCAAGACTCAAATCCTTGAGTTTAGGGGAAAATCTCAACTTCTCACTTTTCAATATCCTGATGGTTAGTAACAATATAATCACGAACCAGACTGAAACTATTTATTGTTTAAGAGAACACATGTATGACCTTCAAATCATCTTGAACTATGCTCAAATCCTCAAGAACTGGGCAAGACGCGATAAGGGTCTCTATAGCCGCATGGTTGGTGGACGAAACTTCTTCCAGATGCATTGTCTTAAGACGCAGTAAATAAACATTGTACGACACATTAAAGGTCACATAACGAAGTGTCAAGCATACCAAAGTCTGGCAGACAAAGAGCCTTATAAGTAGAAGCTTGAAACCAATATATCTCTTAGTATAATTAACCTAAAGATGTTGAAGTTTACGGGTAACGTATAACACCCCGACCACCATCTCTTAGTGGATCCCATGTCTAATTCCAGTCCATGGACCCACCTTCTTTAATGGGTCTCACGTCTTCTCACCAGGCCTGTGAGCCCAACCATATCCGACGGCCGGTTTGTTACATCCGGGAGGCTTTAAAGACTTGTTACCGTCCCTACAACTAAATCACCACATGATCTTTCCATGTATTTTGTCCTCACTCGCACAGTTCCGACAGTAACTTTCCAGAAGATCACCCATCCTGAGACGACTCCAGCTCAAGCATGCTTAACTCTAGAGTTCTCTCTGGACCCTTAACCGAAAAGATAAGTGTACTTTGGTGACATAGGTGGTCAAATCAATTCTTTTAAACCTCACTGCAAGTCTTTGAAACCAGGATGTCATAATTCACCCCCACTAAAAGATCGCAACGTCCTCATTGCGTACCAAGACCGTCACCCGATGGTGTGAACCCACTCGACTCCACACTCGTCTGGGTTCAGCTCTGATACCACTTGTAACGCCTCGACCGCCACCTCTTAGTGGGCCCACCTTCCTTAATGGGCCTCTCATCCTCTCACTAGGCCCGTGAGCCCATCAATATCTGACAGTCGGTTTGCTACGTCCAGAAGGCTTTAATGACTTCTTACCGTCCCTACAAATCGCCACATTATATTTCCTTGTGTTTAGTCCTCACTCGCACATTTTCGAATGTCACTTCCCGAAAGGTCACCCATCCTGAGACTACTCCAGCTCAAGCACACTTAACTCTAAAGTTTTCTCAGGACTCTTGACCGAAAAGATAAGTGCAATTTGGTGACATAGGTGGCTAAATCAATTCTTCAAAACCTCTACGCAAGTCTCTGAAACAGGGATGTCACATAACCGCTGCATCCACCCATGACTTCATAGCCATGGGATCACTCTGGTATGTCTTGGAAGTAAGCTTTAGCTTTGCAATGGGTGAGGTGAGTCAGAAGAGAACTTAACGAAAATACCGATAAAATTCACAAAGGAACTATAATCCGAGAATTCATCATCATCAAGATCTAACCCGGGAACCAAACGCCACACTGATCTCCATCTAGTAGACAAAACACTTGTCTTAACAACATCTTTTGTGGGAAGATTCAAGAGTACCCGGGACAGAAGAGGATCTGGTAGTAAGCTTATTCGATCTTCCCTACCAATGATACCATATTTTCTTTTATCATTCTTTTAAATCTCTTTTGAGAAAAGTAACATCTTTCACAACAAAAAAGATGGTTGCAAAAATACTGATATTTTTTATAATCTATAGTAACATCAGATCCCTTTTTTTTCTGAAAATCATTCAACAAAAAAGTCAACTCAACAATAAGGCTCCGAATGGTAAAAGCAGTTCAAGCGTTGCAGATCAAGCAGATCATGCTGAACAAGTGTAAATCATGCAAATCATGCTGGAAAAGTGCAGAGTATGCTGATTGTGCAGTCCAAATTATATGTTTGAATGGTAAAAGCAGATCAAATACTGTAAATCATATACTAAACTGTAAATTATTTAAAAAAATATCTAATTCAACAAATTTATTTAAACAAATGATAAAATTTTTATAAAATAAACATAATTTATTTTTAATATATATTATTTTCTAAATAATGTCAAAGTTTGAAAACATTAAACACAAATTATCCAAATGCAACAAAAATAAAACTTAGAATAATTTAATGAAAATTGTTTTGATTTTCCCATAACATATCTGCAATATTTTCTCTAATGTTTGCCATTTGATCTCCATCAGCTATAGCCGTAGTCTCCATATCACATTCATCATTCTCTGAATTTGTGTCGCTAATATTAGTATGCTCCATTACTTCAGCAAAATCTTCATCAAAATAATTTGAAATTCTGATAAAGTTATGTAGTCCCATTGTACCCATCACCACTCTTTTTTGAACATGAGTGTTATATCTAGGAAACTCACAAAGGATCCTCCATTTCTTCTTCCAAACTCCAAATGTCCTCTCAATGACAGAACGTAGTGATGCATGACAACGATGAAATAGTTCTTGTTTATTTCTAGGAGGAGGACCATTATAGAACTGTGACATATGATACCTAACAACCCCATTCCGTGAAGATCTATATGGAGCCAAAAAACCTTGTTTATTTAGATAGCCAGAATCAACTACATAATATTTGTCTGCAGGAGGCAAAGGAAATTCATCATCACTATCTTGCGCCATCGTGAAAATTGCTGTATCGTGACATGATCCCGATGCTCCATTCCAAACATATGTGAACAGCATATTCAAATCACATATCCCCATTATATTAAACGAGGTTCTATCATGGCGATTCCAATACATTCCTTGGAGTTCAGGTTTAAATTTTGCACATACATGAACTCCATCCATGGCTCCAACAAATCCACTAAAATATGGCCAATATCTTCGATCCATTTGTTGTCGTACAGGAATTCGACATAGTTCTTGTCTCGTTGGAGTCTTGATATTATCACAAGCAAGTAACTCAGTTGCTCTAAGGACTTCAAAAAAATTTCTTTGCACTGTCTCTTGCGTTCGTCCAAATCTCAATCCAACATCTCTTTGAACTTCATTGTGGCCACATATTCGTAAAAACATGGCCACTCCCTCTTTGATGCTTACATTCATTGTAGGTTGTAATCCATAACTCATTTGTAACTTGTCACACAATGCTCTAAAAACATCAAGTGACATTCTTAGTAACTGAAGACATGCAGCATTATCTTTTTGGACTCGACGCCATATATTTCTCCATCCTAAACCGTTATCTGTTTGCATTGGACCTCTTGCAAAATATCGATTATAATATCTCAGTGACGGTTGAATTATTAACTCTTCAAATTGTTCATTTTCCAGATTCCACAACTTAAGTCTCTCATCGTAGTTTAGATTGTGGGCACCTTGTGATCGCAACTGACATATACGAAATGCCTGAAATTTTATAAAGACAACATAAAACTAAATTAAATTGATGAAAATTACATTATTCAATAATAATAAAAACATAACATAACTTTTAACAACAAACTACAAATGTTATAACTGATCATCAGATCCTGAATCACTTTGCTGATTTTCATTTAAATTTGGTCCTTCTTTATTTCCCCAAATGTTGAATAATCCTCCTCGTCTGCGTGATCGTGATGTTTGCTCTCCTGATGCATAATTCGTGAAACCGAGTTCTGGTGAAACTCCTCTAAAACCATTATCGCAAGAGGGTACTTCTACTCCATGTGAAACTCCTTATTGAGCATTTGTGGTAGTCTTTACTTCTGTTCCTAGTGAGAATCCATGCTGCACATTTGTCGTAGGAAGACATTGTGGAGCATTTTGTGATGAACCCCATTGTTGAGTACTTGGTGGTGAAGTCCATTGAGGCACATTTTGTTCTGTTCTCCATTGCTGACCAGTTGGAGGTGTACCCCACTACGAACCATTTGGAGGTGTACCCCACTGCGGAACATTTGGAGGTGTACCCCACTGCGGAACATTTGCAGGTGTACTCCATTGTTGAAAATTAGAACCCCATTGTGGTGCATTTTGGGGTGGGCCCCATTGTTGAAAACTCGGACCGCATTGTAGTCCATTCGGAGATGTACCCCATTGTTGAAAACTCGGACCCCATTGGCCACCAGAATTTTGACCCCATGAATTATTACTACCAGATGGACTACCAAAACTAAAGTTGCTTGGAATAGGACTTCCACCATTTTGCCCGGAGACTAACCGCTTTCCCACAAATTCGCTGTCCCATGTATATCCAGTTAAAGCTTGTAAAAAGCACAACTTATCTTCTGTGGTTCTTTCAGCTCGATCAATAAAGTACTTACGCCAAAATCTTTCTTCTTTAAATGCATGAATGCAAGCCCAATAAAAATCTGTGTCACTCGGAAGCTCCAACAATTCAAATATCTTGACAGCATTATCAAATTCTTCGTAATCATCTTGGTTGAAAAAATTTGGACGTAGTTGTTGTAAACTTTGGCGCTGAAACTCTCTGAAACCATTCATTGTATCTGTTAGAGTTGCCTCAAATGACTGTTTTCTACGACTTCCTCGTGAACCACTTCCAATAGAGATTCGTGAGCGTCCTGCCCCTCTTTGTGAACTACTTCCCCGTCTTAGTCCACCTTGTTGTTGAACTCTTGAAGCAGGAGTATGAATTGGAGGAGCATGTGGAGAATTATGTTGTAAATGATCCTGGGTGAATTCATTTGAGGGACATGTTTCATTGTTGATATTAACGCGATATACCTCTTCATTCTCTTGTGTCTCAGGAACTTGACTTTCATCATCATCTATACCCTCATTCATTAACTCCTCTCTTCTTTGGTGCACAGATTACTGAGACTGTGATTGTACATCATGTAAAATGAAACAACGTTGCATCACATCCCGAAAGTCAGGCGGCTTTCGTTTAAATGGTTTTACAATCTTACATACCTGTTAATAAGATTACAACACTTTAGTATACAAGTTTAATGTATACTAAAGTTACTAAATTTGTGAAAGATATTTTAAATACTTACTTCATGATCTTTCCACCATGAATCAGATGCAGATATAACGGATGTAACAGGATCAACTGTAATTCCCGTAGAACTTTGCATAAGTTGCTTGTACTTCTTGTATTTTCTTTTTAGTTGATCAAGTTTTTCTTTGAAAAACCGATAGTTTATATTTTGATTGAACTCCTTGTTGAATTTTTCAACTAAGAACTCTCTTCCAAGGGGTGTAGGATCTTTGAAGCGGTAACCATTCATGGCAATTGCTTGATCGTACAAATCAATAAATATTCTTTCTCGACTATAAGTCCATTTGAAAGTTTCTTCAATCTACAAATTTGAATTTTTTAAAAAATTTGTTGTACAGAAATACAAACTAAAACTTAGAAAAGATGTAATTGTTTACCCGTGCTGATGTTTCTGTAGGAAAATTTGTATCTTCTTGCACGGACGAATTTCTGTTTTGTCTGCGGTTAGCCATACCTAAAAATACAATTTTAAATTGATTCTTAGTTATTATATATATGAAAATTTTTAGAAAATACTAACTAATATTTTCTCACCAAAAAGTTGATGATAACTTATTTATCTTAACTTAGATAAACTATTATATCTAACAAAAATCTTATTGTAAATTTTACTTATGATTGAAATAAATGATTCCAAAATTTTTCTTAGAACAATATTCAATATTATACAAAACTAAGTGAGAGTTATATATATATATATATATATTTCATAAGCTTTAAAAGTTTTGAGAAAATAGATTTACAATATTCTAAATAATTATCTAAATAGTAATTATTGAGTTCATAACATATTTTTTAATCTATAATAAGAATAATTATCTATCTTTAAATCTGATTAAATATGTATATAAATTTTTCTAAACATGTAATCCTATACAATATATATTCATATTATATATTAATATTAGGAGAAAATATACCCAACAATTATGAATAAACATGATAAAGTAATCATAATTCCATGGAAAATATCTAATAACTAAGAAAATATTTTATCAAAAAAAAACTAAGAAAAGTATTAAGCACCACCATATATGTATACTTATATACAGTATAAATTAAGTTATATTTATAAATAATCTACAAACTAAGTGAGATTTATAAATAATCTACAAAATTATGTGAGACATATATATATTGAGATTATAAACTAAGTGAGATTTATAATTCAGTACAAGAGAGTTATATATATATATATATGTACTTAAACATATTCATAAGCTTTAAAAGTTTTTGAGAAAATAGATTTACAATATTCTAAATGATTATCTAATAGTAATTATTGAGTTCATAGTATATTTTTTAATCTATAATAAGAATAATTATCTATCTTTAAATCTGATCATATAAAGATTTATGTATATAAAATTTTCTAAACATGTAATCCTATACAATATATATTCATATTATATATCAATATTAGGAAGAAATATACCAACAATTATGAAGAAATATGATAAAGTAATCATAATTCCATGGAAAATATTTCTAATAACTAAGAAAATATTTAATCAACTAAGAAAAATATTCAGCACCACTATATATATATATATATATATACATATATACAAATATAAAATCAGCATTCTTATTACATAATTGTTTGAAAAATAAGATCAGTTTACAATAACTATTATATAACATAAATAGAACTACTAACATATTATATAGTATAAATACATTTACTTATGAAATAAAAATACATACCTTTCAACAAAAAAATATGGAAATAAGAGGTGATAGGTAGAAGCTTTGATTGTCTTTTGAATTCTATACAAAAAACAAATTGATGTTACAACAAATATTATATAGCATAAATAGAACTACTAACATATTATATAGCATAAATACATTTATTTATGAAATAAAAAACACACCTTTCAACAAAAAAATGTGGAAACAAAATGTGATAGAATAGAAGCTTTGATTGTCCTTTAAATTCTGCACAAAAAAAAATAGATGTTACAATAAATAAAAAATAAAAAATATGTTTATTTATAATAAAAAGAAATACCTTTGATGAAGAGAAGATGAATGGAAATAGAATTGAGAGGAATTTGAAAATTTTGTTTTGTGTTGGTTGTAAAAGGGAAGAAATGGTGTGTTATATATAGAGGATAAATGTATTGAATCTGTGGGCAAAATTTTTGATCTGCCGATGGACAGCTTCAAAAAACCTGTGAGTGAATTAACTGGTGTTTCTCTTGCATTTATGGGTAAAAGACAAAAAAAAATTGGACTGTGTACAGAAGAACTGCATAATTTTTTAGAAAAAAGAAAAAGGTTGAATGGTGTTTTTAAGACAGATGAACTGTAGGTACGGGTCTCCTGCCTTTAATCAGCCACGCCATTCAAATCGAAAGTGACGGAGTGTGCTAGTAAACAGATTGCTGCAAAAATACTGATATTTTTTCTAATCTACAGTAATAAAAATTTCAATAAATAATTTCTATGGTTGCCAATACCACACACAATACTTTCAATAAACTTTCAATAATCTACAGTATTTTAGATTATAGGATTTAGTATAATTAGATGTTTTGAGTTTACAAACTACAAATTAAAAGTAAGGTACCTCGGGTTCAACAATGAGTCAATCAAAAACTGCAGTTGAATAACCAAAACTTCCGATCAATTCCACGAGCTTTTGTATCTATTTATATGTTTTACTTGGAAGAGAGGAAGAGAGTATCAACCAATGTCCATATACTTTGGATTTCGTGTATTTATATCCAAAAATATTTTGTTAATATAACAATATTCAAATTCTAAATTCAAAGAACTGAAAGATAATAGGTAATACATTTAAAAAAAAATCATAAAATTAAATTCAAACATTTTGTTGTTTTAGCTACTTTCAAATTTGGCTTGTTATTTATTGCTATTAATAAATTATTTGGTGCTATTTACTTTTGTTAACAAGTTAGTAATTATTAAATAGTATTGATTTTTTAAGTTGGAGATGTAAGTTTACATTCTTTCCTAAAAAATTATAGGATAAGTTGAAGATGTAAATGCAAAATGTTTGGCACGCCAGACTCATACATCTCTGCATAATTTTTTATAAGTAAATAATTTCTCATCCAATTCGCTCATTTTTGTTTGTGTGGAAAGGTGACAAAGCCTCCTTGAATTTATTAAAATGAAAACTTAAAGTTACAAACGAACAGAACGAGATAACGCAGTCCCACTAACATCCTCCATGAAAATCGAAACAACAGAAAAGAGACAAACCTCTAATAACTGCAACCCTAACGGTTGAGAGAATGCATAGTTAGTCAAACCGTCAGCAAGACGGTTCGCCTCTATACACATGAGAAATCCAGACTGTGCAGTCCTTTAAAAGAAGGTCATAACACAAGCATACTAGGAATGACAAAGGATGCGTATCACATATCCCTGTCGTAAGAAATCTAACCACCAACTCTGAATCGACCTCCAACTCCAACCGAGTAATCCGTCTTTCCCAGGCGATAACCAAACCATAGTAGATACCCCATAATTCCGCCAATGGTGCAGAGCAAATACAAATGTTAAAGAAAAAACCGCAAATCCAAACCTCTTCCTTATCCCTCAAGATACCACCAGCTGTAGCCAACCCAAGGTTGTCTCGAGAAGCACCATCAGTGTTAATTTTTACCCAGTCATCGTACGGTCTTGTCCATGCAATGTGTTGCACCATCTGGTCACCAAACGGGCTCCTCGTACCCGCCAACGAGTGAGCTTGAAACAATTCCAGCGCCACATCTTTAACAAAACGAACTCTATCACGACATTTTCCATTCTCCCCAAACACAATCTGACATCTTCATTTCCATCCCCACCACACTGCCATCCCAAAAATGGTAGCATGGGGCAATGCAAACCACAACTCTGTGTCCCCAAAGTTTGTATGGATCCACTCCAATAGGTTTGGTAAAAGAACAAGGCACATCTATTAGGGCATCTGCATTGGGTTAACTGATCTGGGTGTTCTTAGAGTAAAAATATTATGAAAATAATATAAGATCATTAGTTTAGATCTTTTGTTTAAGGAGTTGGTTATTGGGAGAACATGTTTAAGATCATAAAATTTTAAAAAGTATAATAATCTAAAACATATTACAATTTTAAAAACTTTAAAAAATAACATTTAAATTGCAAACTTAAAAAACTTATACTAAAATTCAAAATACAATACCAAATTTTTATGAAACAAAAAAAATATGAAAGATATAAATAAAAAAACAATCAAACATATTACTTAATTAAATCACACAAACATTTTATTTAATTAATACATAGTTTAATGTCCAAATTTATTCTATATATTCTCAATCAAATCCTCTTTTAATTTGTGAAATGAAATGTTTTCTCCTTTGCAAAAAATCGTATCCAATCACGGGTTGCCACGTCATGCTAGAACTGGACCAAAATCAGTTATACATAAAGAACCAAAAACATGTTCTTAGGCCACTATCTCTTTATTTTGGATTTTAAAAAGGCTAAGAACACCAAAGGTGTTCCCCCGATGCAGATGGCCTTAGGTGCCACAATCCTTCTCCACAAACCCGACATCGCTGGACAATCTCTTAGAACATGGAGAATTTTCTCCTCTCCATCCTTACACACTTGACAAATCCCATAATCACTCAAATAACGCCTTGCTCTTTCAGCATTAATCATAATCACCTGGTTTGAAACTAACCAGAAGAAAAACCTTACCCTCTCTTGAAGAACTGCCTTCCACAGCCGCCCAAAGAAGCACTCCATACACAACTGTGGGACCTTAGTCCGAGTTAAAAAAGAGTAGGCTGAACTAACTATGAAGCGTTCGTCCTGACTCACATCCCAAACAACTCTATAGTTGTCTAAAAAAATTTATAGGATACATTATCAAAAAGTTACGGTTTTTGCATTTATAATTTGTTTTGAAAGATGCTTGGGTCTCAATTCATACTTATGTTTAGAGCATCCACCCTCTTATAGCCACCTTTGTCTAGCTATTATACATTTTTTTCAATTTTTATAAAACTAAAATATCTAGTAAATTCATAAGATTTAACTAATATACAAATTTAGAACATAAGAACACAAAATATGGTGTTACAAATGTTTGCATAAATTTTACCTTTCTTTTATTACACTCTCTAATAAATGGTACATATAGAAAATATTTTATTTTTTTAAAATAATTGATGAAACAAAACAAAAATTTTATGTAATTTTAATATGAATATATATTACTCAATTATGTATTTTTTGTTTTTATTGAAAGGGTATTAAGTTAATCTATATTATTAAGAGTTAATAGCACCCATACCTTTATTACGTGAAACCTCTTACAAAAACACATACTTTAAATTCTCCCTATACATTTTCATGTTTTTTGTTTAGGTGTCCATTTCTTTGGACTAATTTGCCTTGCAACTATGATGGAGAACTAATAAGTAAAACTTATATGGGTTTTTGTGGGGACAGCTCATGATGTTCATATAAATCTATTATGCGCCTCTGCATTTAGCATTAGATCGTACACAAGAGTTAATATCTGAGGGCTGTGGTTTTATTCGGAAAAAGCTGTGCAACGCGAAACAAGTGACGAGCTTTGCACTAAAAAACTTAAAATTGAGAGTTTTTGTGGATAAGAGACCTTATGCGAGGGTAGGGTTTTTGGTCCCCTTGAACGAGACATGGCTGCGCAGGTTGGTTTCTTTGTGGATTGGGTTTTATTACTTTTATTTGTATGTCGTTTGTGGATGGGTGTGATAAAAATCTTTGATTTATGATGCAGGCTGAATTTCCGAGAGTTTGTGTTGTAATATCTGGCAATTGGGGCTGCTATGCGGATAGCGTCTAGGAATTTAAAGTGGACAATAAACTGTTGTTGCGGGTTGTTCCATTGTCTGTTACGACAAGGTGTTATTAAAGTTTGAAAGTTCAGTTGTGGAAGAATTCGGTTTGGTGGAGAAGAAGGCAAATCTGAGTTATTGCATCCCTACATTTATGCAATTGACGACTGGGGTGATGATGCCTTCGGTGATTGTGACAACGAATGTTGGTCTAGAGTACTATATAGATATGCTTTGTAATAACCGTAGTTCGAATTTGTTTGTCACATTTGAAGAGGTAAGGAAAATAGGGAAGTGTGGCGATCGACGGGATGCAGATAGAGTGCAGCGAGGTTGCATGGAAGTAGCGTAGCTGTGGCCTGCCATCTGGTCTAAGTAATATTGGTAGTGAAGAGGGTGTTTTTAAAGAAGCACCAATGACAAGACTGACATAAATTATTGACACCACTCATGTTGATGATGAATATCTGGCTGAACTGGCAGAAATAGAGGGGAAGATAAAGGGCGTTAGTAGTAAGAAAGTGGAAAATAACGTGGAAGATGTAGCAGTGGGGAAGAGTAGTACATAAGAAGGGAGTGAGGTAGAAGGTTTAGGAGTCGGAGATAGGTTTGAAGAGGTAGGGGAGAAAAAAGAAGCTAAAGAAAGAGAGATAGTCATTACCCCCAAAGACTATGAGAAAAAGTTTTGGGGAAATTTCAATGGTGACCAGTTGGGTCGAGTTAATGTTATGCAGGTTATGTGTAATACCTTTTCTTGCTTTGATCATATTGTGGTAGTTAATGGAGTTATTACTTAAAAAAGAAGATAAGGGTAAAACAACTGGTGGGTTGAGAAGGTCGGAATCAGAAAATGGGTGAACAAGAAAATGTACCTAAATGGTCAGATAAACTTGGACATAGAAGTGTGCCTGCTGTGGACGGTAGGAAGCTAGAAGATATTGATGACGAGGTGAAACAACCACACCCGGATACCCAATCCTCGCACAAGAACCATGGGAAACGATTTCACCGGAACCTCATAATTCCGACGAAACAACCGGCGTAGAAATCGCTCCTTACCAAAACTTCCACAAATACACCAAACCCCACCTCATCTAATTACTAAGTCGTACAACCAACAAACCCTAGTGACCGAGTAACAAGAGAGGTGAGAACAATTCCACCAAACCCCACCTCATTTGATTCCGTCCAAGCAAGAACAATACTTCCTCACGAACTCCTCGATTCACTATCAATTCCTCTAGTGTCGATCGACACCTCCAGCTGGTATTCATCCGAACCTAACTCCAGATGTTCACCTATGACCCAAACACATATCAACATGCTGGTATCAATCAACACCACCTTGGTGTCACTCAACACTCCAAGATTGCCACCACACGTCCATGGAAAACGTTTAAGTTTGTGACATCCTGGTTTCAGAGACTTGCGGAGACGTTTAAAATAATTTATTTAGCCACCTATGTCACCAAAGTGCATTTATATTTTTGGTCAAAGGGCCTGAGAGAACTCCAGAGTTAAGCATGCTGGACCTGGAGTAGTCTCAGGATGGGTGACCTTCCGGTAAGTGACTGTCGGAACTGTGCGAGTGAGGACAAAACACAAGGAAAGATCATGTGGTGATTTGTAGGGACGGTAACAAGTCTTTAAAGCCTCTCGGAGTAGCAAACCAGCTGTTGGATATGGATGGGCTCACGGGCCTATTGAGTGGACGTGAGGCCCATTAAGAAAGGTGGACCCATGGACTGGGAGTGGACATTGGAACCACTAAGAGGTGGCGGTCGGTGCGTTACAAGTGGTATCAGAGCCCATGGACTGGGAGTGGGAGTGTGAAGTCGAGTGAACTCACACCGTCAAGGGTAACGGTCTTGGTACGCAACCAAGACGTTGCGATCTGTTAGTGGTGGTGAATTGTGACACCCCAGTTTCAGAGACTTGTGCAATCAGGGCACGCGAGTCTTGATTTCGATCAGGATCGGTTGGACCGAAGGCGGGTTCGATTTCGGGTTCGGTAGCTCATCAGGTATGGCCGGTACGATCGGGATGTTAAGCGCTTCTACAATTCAGGCTCGCAAAAAAGTGTTCCACCGAACTTGTCCTCCCCATAACCTCTCTGTTAAACTCTAGAGTGATGGAGTCAGGGGATGCTCTCCAGAATCTGTAAAAAATAATCAAAGAGTCAATGGGTTAGTTCGAAAGTTCGAAGGTCCATTAAACTTGGAGTCGAGGAAAACTAAAAATCAATTAAATTTTCAGAGGTCGTCCTAACCCACGCATACGGACCACTACGTCAAGAGCTGTGTGAAGTTTGAACGCCCCATAGAGGCGGGGGTAATGCAGAAGTAGAAATACTTCTCCCTCCAACGGTTGTCCTTTCCAGGAATCGCGTGAAGGATTTCCCTGTCCTGCCGCCGAGACATGTAGAATGTCCCTTGGAATCCAGAGTTATGTTTGATTAAACATAACTGAAGGATGTCGTCGACACCAATGAGGAGTCTTTCCTTCGACCTCTGACGTATAGTTTGATAACGTGCCGAACAAAGTTTGGGCATATCTATGGAAACACCATTTGAAGCTGCCAGAGGATCAGGAAGATAATGTCGGGGATGGGAAAAACTATCCCGCATCTCTCGAAGTATGTCGTGTACGCACAACAGAAACCGAGAGGAACAGTCTTCAGAGTTTACAACTCTCCAGGGGAGAGCATCATCTCCACATCGGGAGGAACACCAAACTTCTGATGATGATCAGTGAGGTGCTTGTCGGTAGTAACCGGCGGGATGTGATTTCCTCAGAGTTCTAGCTTATTTGTCATGATGCGAGTTTACAAGAATTGACTTCGAAGTCGACGAGAGTTGGTGGAAGAAGGTTTTAGAAGAAAAGCATATACGACAAAGATGAAAGCCTTAAAATTCTTAAAAAAGAGGGGAAAAGGAAAATTACCTTGAAGTAGTAGATGAGTGTGCGGTTATGACGAGACGTGTGATTAATGATTTATAAATCATAATGGCCGCGGTTTACAAGATCCCACAAATTTCTCTTTCTCGATCTGAACCGTTTGGACCTTTCGTGATACGCCCAAATTCGAGGATCTTTCAGTCGGATTAGAAAGGATAGGAACTCACCAAGGTGCAAGGTGCAACGAGGGAGATTTAATGGATTGAGGGGTCACACAGCAATTGCGGAAGGCTGCTGATAATACCAACTCCAATCGCTGCTAGATATGACACATTAGTCCTGCAAGAGGAGGCTGTTTCTTGGATATTATTACACACCAAAAAACAAGGAAGTGTTCTAGACAAAGAACAAAGAGATAGACTCACAAAATGAAAAGGAAATTGATTGATGATTCTCAAATGAGATTACATTTATTTATATAGGGATAAGAAACTTGGTAACAAAGCTAAGTACTCCCTCTGTATCAGAATATATGATTTTCTATGATATTCACCAATATTAAGAAACTAATTAATGATGTATTGTTGTTAGCTCAAAGTAATAAATTTTTGTTTTAGGGAAAAAAAGTAAAGAAAAAGAACACACGATATGAAGTATTATATAGAGAGATAAAGTAGAAGGTTAACATTAATTTAGCTTTGACTTGGTCATTTCATTGCAACATTGCATGTACACATTTAATACTTCTCTATTGTAAAAGTAAAATCATTAAATTGTTATTTGATATTGAAAATAAAATTGCACTAAATACACTAAGGAAATCATCTTTAGTGATACAAAAAAAATTTCTAAAACATCATCTATTCTGATACAAAGGGAGTATTGATTATTCTTGAAACTAACAGACAATAAATATAGATAGTTGAATGTAGACCCAACTCTTGAAATTTTCCTTTCCAAGGTGAGTTGAACTTCATTTTCGTCACCCCTCTTTGACTACAACATAAAGTGATTATTTTGGGATTTGTTGGACTTGTATTAGGCTCAAAGTGGACTTCCAAACAAAAGAGTAGACCATTAGTGAAGTGTGAGTCCATTGCCTCATTAAAACCTTTCATGGACAATCCATTGGGACAAAACCAAAGATAAGGAAAACGAGTAAAGTGTCCACACACCCTTCGGTCCACTTAGCTCTTCATTGTTGAAACAACCCTTCCCGTTTTTTTTTTAAATAATAATATTAATTCACTAGTGGTCCCATACCCACTAACAACCTAGCAACAATCAACAACAGCGGATAACAAAAAAATTCCATTAAACCGAAATAAATCCAACAATAACAATCCAATAACCAATAATGCAATAATCCAAACCAACAATGTAATAACCAAGTTCCAACATCGTACAAAGTTCTATCAACTTAACACTAGCAACCCAACAAGCGCTAGACCACAATCATTCAAGTCTCTAGAACATCCTCCTCTTCATCGCCCTGATTCCACGATCACACTTTGCCTTTACCTGCACACAAAAAACAACAATTGAGATGCATAAATATTATCATAAATACTTAGTGAAGCCATCCTCCCATCTTCTAGGTTATACACACAAGCATATGAGACTCTCATGTTTAAGCAAGCAATCAAAACACAAAAAATACATCAAACCAGGAAAACAAGTCTCGGATGAGACTGGTGTCGACCGACACTAAGTCTGTGTCGATCGATGCTAGAACAACATGGTGTCGACCGACACCACTTGGTGTCGATCGACACTGCCTCTGCAACCGCGAACTGCACGAACATGAACATCGATCCTCCATTTCAAATCAACTCGAAACCGTCCCAAACTCACCCAAATGCCTCAGAAACCTATGGGAAACACGAAAACAACGAACCCAAGCAAGCAAACACCACAAATAGACAAAGAACAGCCAAACAAAAGAGATTTTATGCTTAGATCAACCATGGTCAAGCACTCACCTCTTTTACAGGAAGATTGGGTTGAGAAACGGTGGAAACAACAGCTTAGGAAGCTTCTCCTTCGTTCCCGGCAACAGCTCTCCCTTCTCCAGCCACATATCCCTCCAAAAATGCCAAGAACAAACCCATAAACTCACAGAAACACTCTCCAACCCTTTCTCTCCTTTTTCTCTCTTTTCTCTCTTAACGGCGACAAGACAAAACACCCAAAACCCTTAATTCATCGCTTCCTCACTTATAAATGCGATTTAGAGATTTCTTATTGAACCAAACCGAACCAAACAGCAATTAAAACAAACACGACCAAACCGGAACACATGTTGTCGATCGATACATCAAGGGTGTCGATCGACACCCAGACCAAAAATGCAATATTTGGTTTGCGGATGTTACAATTGTGTTCAGATCAAGGTTACGGTGTTGTGTTGTACTTGGTTGTCCTCTTTGTTCCAAATATCGTCAAACATCAAGTGGACAGCTCCAGCATGCTGTTTGGTCCTCCCCCTTGCCATTGATCCAACGGGTACAAGCATAGCATCTTCCTGAACAAGCTCAGCTTCCACTTGATCATTCTCAGTGCTGCCAATTATCATATCATTTTGTATCCACCATTGGATTCTCAGGGAGGAGAGAGGAGGTAATCATCGCGAATCGCGGGAATCAAGATTTGGCATAATCCCCCAAGAAAGATTGCAAAGCCAAAACATCGAAATATTCCTCGGATATCTCCCCTTCGACCTCGAGAATGAGGTCAAAGGGCTGGGGAATTGTTGGTGTTGGGTTTTGCCGATCAAAAGACCTTGCACGAGGCCCACTAAGCGACGGGTATTAAGAATTCAGTGTGGGCTGGCATAGGGCCGAGAAGGCATTCGTTTGACCTAGAGGAGTGCTGAGTCGAACGAAAGAGAGGATCTCTGGGTGAGTTGAGCGGATCACGGATGGACGAGGCAAGATCATTGGAGAAAATCTTGAAGATCTATGTTAGAGCTCGTTAGTATAAGTATCTCGTGATAATTGTAAATATGTAATTGTAACTTTCCGATTAAAGAGTTGAATACAAATCCAGTTCGTCACTTTCTTCATCGTTCTTATTGATATCTACCGAGAGCCTGACCCGAAGTCTTCCTAATCCTATTTTACTTAGTTAGTTCATAGAATTGTGGTTTTTAGCACCTTTGGGTTTATAGCAAGATATAATTTTGCTATAAAAGAAATATAGCAATAGCAGAAAATATGTATATGGGTAAAATACTTTAGGTAAAAGTAGGTGTAATTGCTATATTCCCTAATATTAATTAGGCTAGAATAATAAATTTTTGTATATCATCAAGCTTACTTATTTTATTTAATAGAAAATAATTGTTTCAATCATGGGAAGGTAAGATATATGAATAATTGAAAAATAATATGTGCATAAAGTAAAAAAAATAATGAGTAAAGATTTTAGATTTCTAACAAAAATAATCAATCATCCAAGAGTTATATATATATATATATATAGCTTTGTGCATATCTACAAAAAAAATACTAATACTTCTCTTAGTATTTATAACTCTTGGATGATTGATTATTTTTGTTAGAAATCTAAAATCTTTACTCATTATAATAGATGATTGATATATATATATATATATATATATATATATATAATTTTGTCAAGAATAAGCCCAAAGTTGTACAACATAAAAAAGGAGTAGAAACATGCAAATCATGTGGGCAACGATCATCTTAGTTTTGATAATAGTATTATCAAAATCTATACAAACAAAGGGAAATGAGAAAGTAAATGATCTTGCGCGTGCTTCATCGTCGGCACTAGCACCTCAATCACAGATGGGAATATTGCCTAAAAACAATTACAAATTGTACAAACGCATTAAAGCACTTTGAAATCAAGAAGAAAAGTGTGTTGTAAAATCCTACTCAGTCTTCCAGAAGATTGTTTTGGTACTTTGCTCCCTGTGCGGTGGATCTATGACGCTGTACTTAAAACTACCTGCAAAGCACTAGGTTATCCCAAATAAGATTTTTGTGTCTCTTGCTTTAACAAATGTCAGTAACATGTACGCTATTATTTGGATACCATAATTATAAAGGTTATCATATTTAAGGCTTGACATGCATATAGATTTGGATACCATAATTATAAAGGTCATCATATTTAAGGCTTGACATGCATATAGATGAAGACCTCCATAACCTTTTTGATACAATATGACTATTAGTGGGAAGTATGAATGACGTATACATAGAATGACTGGTGTAAAAATAAGCCTCCTTTTTTTAATCATCCAATTGAGTTGCAGATTAAGTTACACATCAATTGTTAGGACTTAGGTACCACTGATTATACATTTCGGTATTTGTCATAGTTTATACTAGGAGATATCCCTGTTAACAACACATGATTAAAATTTTTTACTAAACTTATAATATAATAATAAAAATTATTATTATATATATTTTTAAAAAAGTTATTTTGTTTAAGAGAGTATTTACTTTTAATATTATAATTTTTTGGTAAATCTATGTATATTATTTTAGATACTAATTATTTTTGAATTTTATAGTATTTTAATTTGTTTGATGTATATTACAGTTTTATATTATTTGTTAGTCGTATTTAGATCATTATTTTGTGAAATTTTAAAGTAGTAATTATAATATTGTAATTGTAAGAAAGTTTTTTTTATTAATTTATCAATCACATAAATTTCGTTTAACCAATTCACCATTGTGAAACATTAAACACACATTTTTTTTTCTTTATAAATTGAGTCATATATCTTTGTTTTTTTGGTCAACTAATATATTTTTATTTTTAAAAACTCAACTTATGCAGAAAAAATTCTACATATTTATTAATCTATGTGATAATTTAAAACAATTTGTAAATGAAAGAAAAAAAGATGATAGTAGAATCATAATTTAAAATCTTAACAAAATCTTCCAAATATAGTTATTAAATATAATCTAAATGTATAATAAGATATAAAATGATAATTCAAAACAATTTGTAAATGAAATAAAAAAAAGATAATAGGAGAATCATGATTTAAAATTTTAACAAAATCTTCCAAATATAGTTATTAAAAATAATTATATTGTATACTTAGATATAAAATCTTAGTTTTTATATTCTAATCGGTTTACAATTTTTTTAAAATAAGTTAGTAATCTTTGTCCATAACTAATTACCGAGAGAAAATATATATTTTTTAAAATTAATAATTATGTCAAAGATTGTATTAGTCTAATACTTAAATTACATATTTATCCTAAAAAAATAAACATTTATCTTATGACCAATAACATGAAAATGTAATTTTTTACACTTGATATGGTTTGTTTTATATTTGTACTTTTCAATCCTCTTTATAATAAAACGGAAGTACACAACATTATTTGGTAGACTATATAATTTTAATAGTTGGTTATAAATAGGTTATAGATTAATTTATATATTAATTGGTTACAAGTTATATGGTGGGTGCAACCTTAATTCATTTTTGGAAGATTTTAGGAATAAATCACGTTGCTTTTGAAAATCTTAACGAGAATATTCTAAATTGATAGATTAATTGGTTACAACATAAATAGTGCATGATACCAAAATATATCATCCAAAGATTTTATTGCTACGTCACCTTGTTTCAAAAAAAAAAAGAAGGGAATAATACAAATTAATTGTCCTCAGATTTTATTGATAGAACACAATGTTAACCAACTTATTAAAGAAATAAAAAAATACTGGTAAGCATAAATATGAACAAAATCTTAGCAAATAGCACAGATTATAAACAATCATATAAATTATATTTCATTATAGTAATTATAAAATAAACAAAATGAATTACAACCTGTGCTTTAGCAGGGTTCTAATCTAATTAGTATAGTAAAAATTTAATAGTCCGCGAACCTCGCCACATATTACTGCTGAAAAATCCTGATACATAATCTTCAACATTCAAGTTATAATCAATCATTGCTCCATAAGCATGTTCACATGGAATCCCACTCATTTGTCATTTACCACATGTACATGTTTTTTTTTTTTTTTTTGTGTTCACCGAATAATCTAATATATTAAAGGAGAAGTCGAGAGGGCTCACAGCCAATCTCACAAAATTTGACCTCTCTTGCCCTTAATGAAAATTACCCCTAAAAAATTTCGGACAAGCTTTTGATCTCTATTTAGGTTGCTGAAACGCACCACATTCATCCTCAGACTTAAGATTACTAATTTGCCATTAATGAGAATCCAATCTGGACGTTTTTACCCTTCAAATTAATTTAGAAAATTATAAAAAGTTTAAATAATTTAATATCTAATCTATATAATCGTCAAAACGTGATTTAATAAATTTTAAAACGCTAAAACCTAAAATAATGGGCTTTCAAAAAAACCCAACCAAAATATACCGACCTATTCGAAACCCTAAAATTATAGGTTGTAAACATATATATATATATATATATATATATATATATATAGGTATAAACTAATCATTCTCCATAATCCGAAATCTTTAAAATAGAGAAAACCCTAATTTTCTCTCATGTTCTTCAAATTATATATTATATATATATTAGATAACCCTAATCATTCTCCATAATCCGAAATCGTTAAAATAGAGAAAACCCTAATTTTCTCTCATGTTCTTCAAATTATATATGTATTATAGTTTTGATGATCCCTTATATAGTTCTTCGTATTCGTGTTCGTGTTTTAATGATTCATGTCCTCTTTCTGTAGTATTTGTTTGGAACGCAGGTTCGAGCATTACCAAAACTTTGAGTATGGTTTCATTATTACTTCTTATATTATATTGTATAGGTTTCTTGATTTATTAAATGTTTTGTAAAAACGATTATACTAATTCTTATGTTTCAGGTGAGTTGGTACATAGTCGTGATCTTAGTTCTATGTTCTCGGACAAGAAATCTAGGTTTTTTATTTATGAATACTTTAAACTTTAATCTTTATAGTTTGATGATGCTAAATAGAAAGACTTATTTCTATAGTTGCAGGAAAGCTTCTGAAGATGATCATAGTGATGAGAGATGTTTGGTAATTTAAATTTTAATAGTAAATTATTCTATCATCGTTATAAAAATTAATTTATAAGTATGTGGTTCTAACAAATAAATTTATAAATGAATTTTTTATTTGAATAGGTGGAGGTGGCAAGGGCTATCGAAATTTTTTATTTGAATTCTGTATCTTCAAATATATTGCTAAAAGGTATGTTGCTAAACTTAAAATTCCTTATAATAATATATTTCTAATGATCAAATTAAATTTAAACATTGTTTAGATGAATCTACCAATGATCGTATGGTGAAAAACAGGTATTTTATTTTAATAGGAAAATTATTTATATATATAAATATATTTGATTCAGAAAATCATATTAACATTTGCATTTACTGATTATTATTGCAGAAAGACTGTGAATGGTGTTGATAATATCCTTGAAGTTATGGTATATTTTTAAAAAATAAATTAATAGTTATTGTTTTAAATTAATAACTCTTATTTTCACGGATATAACAACATTTAGTGTGATTAATCAACAGATTAGAGTTTCAGAGTCAGCAACACAACGTCTTTCGGCTATTGTTCGGTAGTAATTCTATGTTAAAAAGCGGTTTTGACACTAATTATTTGTTTGGATCATCGTCAAACGTTTGTTAATCATTTGTTTATTTGGTATTATTATGCAAATCAAAAGTGTTTTAAAGTCATCTTGATACCAAAATTTAATGAAACAAATTATTACCATTTGTCTGTAAATTCTGATCTTAATCCTATTTTTATGAATATTTGCAGAGAAGCTATTGATCGCAAAAAAAACGAAGTCGTTTCCGTTCCTTCTAAAATACACGGTAATTATCTTCAAATAATCTCAATCAAATTCCATTATATATAATTTATAACATTGTTATTATTTTTAAAAATAGGCAGCGTATGGAAGAAGATATGATTGGTGTCGTTGCAAAAAATCAGGCGTGAAGAAAGGAGGAAGACGATTTTTCGAGAATAGTAGGATGAATGTTATGCGATCTTATAATCGTATTTTTATTGATATTGTTTTAGATGGTTGAATATTTTATGAGATAGAAATAGTCCAATGATAATTTATTTTAATAATATAAGATTATACTTTAATAATGACGATCAAATGATCGAATACCAGGGTGCTTGATTATTATATAAGAACAAAATAAAACAATAAATGTTATATTCATAACTATTATTAACATAAAAAATGTTAAAAATTATGTCTAATATTTTGAATAATTTTATTAATTAATGAAAACAATCTGCATATGGAAGAACAATCCTTGGTGTCGTAGCTCATATTCAGACGTAAGGATAATATAAGCATGATATTTAGAGAATAGTATTATGAATATTATGATATCTAAACGATCGGTTACTAAAGTTCTTGATTATTATCTCAATTTTGAAAAAAATAGAGAAAAGACATAATGATGCTAATATTATTGAAAATGTGATAATTATTATGTCCAAAAATTTGTAGATCATTGTTAGAAAAATCTAAAATTGTTATTTTATACCTTATGTAAAGTAGGGTTGAAAATCTTAAGAGATATTCTATATTTAAAATAGTTTACAATATAGTGTAAGATCATGATTTATTTTTTTAAACAAAAAAAATTACGCATTTAAAGCCGTAATGATAATCATTAAGAAGATTACTATTTAACTCAAAAATAAAAGGAAATATAAAGATATATCAATGTCTGGAGATCTTTACAGAATAGTAAAATGATTTGGTAAACAGGAATTTAAAAATATCACTTCCGAAAAAAATGTAAATTGTGAATATATAAAATTGTATATATATATACGTCTATTCGACACTTTTGATTTTTTAAACCTAAATCAGAGAAGAAATCCACAGAACACTTTTGCTTCCTTTGTAGAAATTATGGTTAGGTATAGCCTTTTTGATGATGTTTCGCGTTTGAACTCTTCAAAATATGAATGGAAAATTCGTGTGAAGGTCTTATGTCTGTGGGAAGATAAAGGTCCAAGTTTGGAGATGGTTTTAACTGATATTAAGGTATTTACTTTAATTTAATTATAAGCTCATTATATATTTCAAACAATAAGTTTATATGCAATTATACCTGAAAGTTACAAATCACAAGGTTTTAAAAATATTTTATAGACATGTAACAAAATCGTATTATCCGATAATTAATAATACTATGTTTTATTAGGGTGTAAAGGTCCAATGCTCCTTTCGTGGAGATGTTTATGATCGTTTTGTCTTAAAGTTCAAGGTTGGTGATTGGCTTGATTTTAAAGACTTTAAGGTTGTTGAACAGAATGGTTCATGTTTAGCTACTAAACATCGTTACAAAATTGTTATTTTGTACAATGCCAAGATAAGAGAGAATTCAATTGTTGGAGGGGAAGATTTCTATGATTTCGTCGATTTCAAACTCATCCATGATGGTACCCAATGTGAAGATTACTTAATCGGTAAGGGAATAATTCAGTTTTTTAAAAAGAAATTTCAAATACTATTTGAGATTCTTTATATTTGAACTAATTTAAATTTTATACGGACATTATTGGTGAGGTTGTAAATGTTGGCGAATTCAGATGTTAATTTCAAAGAATTACAACAAAAAGAGGAAATCAAAGGGGTGGAAAATAATGGAAAACATGACGATGTCACACAAAGTGATAATATCCGTATGTTATTTAAGTATTGTACTCGATATGGTTCAGATCAAAAGAAAAACATTACTTTCATGATCAATATGAAACAGATTGCACGATCTTTGAAGACTCTGATGATGACATTGATGTTGGAGATCAGGACGATGATGATTATAAAGAAGAGGATGATACTGAGGAAGAAACTGATGATGATAGCGAATACCAAACAGATAACAGTGGTAACAATGATCAAGATGACGAAGATTATGTCCAAGATTTTGAAGAAGATGAAAAAGATGATGAGTTGGAAAGTACTGAAGATAATCTTAAAATTAAAAAAAAAAAGAGGATATCTCAATTAACCACAAAATCTCATTTGATCTTCGTGATTGCAGGTAAATTTTAAAACTCATATATATTTTTATATTATACATAATCATACTCTTAATCCATTATTTTAAATCACACAAATTTTAATTCTTTAATTTTAGTGGAACCCTACTAAGGTGTGAATTATTCGAAAAAACGGCTGCGGAATTCTACGATGCTTTAAAATCATTCCAGGGTGAACGTTTAATTTGTGTTATTCGTTGGGATGTTATTGAAGATTTCCAAGGTATACAATTAATTTAATAAAAATTATTGCATATTTATGATGATCGTGTATTGAAAGGAATAAATTCTGTTATAACTTTGCAGGAAAAAGAAGTATATCTTCTACAGTTTGTACGCGAATAACACTCAATCCTCGCAATTCTGAGGTTGCGAAAATGATGGAATTGTAAGAATAACATCTTTGTTCATGCTATAACATAGATGAAAACGAAATTCGTTTATAAAATTTTTCACGTTCTACTTAATTGAATTATAGGAGATCGAGGAAGAGGACTCGCGGATAGAAGACTGGCTTCCATGAATTTTTTGTGGCGTTTTAGGGATTTGATGGGATTTTAATTATTTTATATTTAGTTAGTAGTTGGATTTTTAAAAATTCTTGCTTTGATATAAAATGAAATATTTTAATTATTTATTTACATATAATGAGCTAAACAAATTAATGTGACGCAAATCTTTATCTATCGTGATTTAATTAACCATACCGATTGTTTTGGGCTCATCAAATTCATGAAAATTGAAAATGGGCTTCAAAAAAATATATAAAAGTTTACATATTTATGAGAATAATATATATTTAATAAATCGTTTTGTTGTTGTTATAAACAATATTAAATGAAATAAAATAATTGTAAAATGTATCATAATGTGTATTTATTAACTACTATGAGGACCGTTACAAAAATGACGATATTGTTAAGATAAATTAGTTAAACAAATGTTTTTTGCAAATGACGATATTGTTTCGATTAATTATAAAAACGCTTATACCATTGTAAAAATAAATTAACATCAAATATACCGACTATAAAAAATACTACTAATCTGTAATTATAATCATAATTATACCTATTAAAATTATAATTATTAAAAAAAAAAAAAAAAACACTAAAACGATTAAGACGCAACGCTACGTTTAATCGTGACTGTTTATATTCTTACAAATCCGAAATCCCATTTTCGTCTTCGAAAACAGTGAAGCAAGAGTAAGAAACCCTAATTTGGTAAAATCATGAGAATCGATTACATTTCTGATCTTCATCGAGGACGAACGAACTGGTGTATTCAAGCTAAAGTCTTGAATTCTTGGCATGTCACCGAGTTCTTCACAAAACGAGTTCTTCTTCTTGTGGATACGAAGGTTAGAGCAATTAATCGAAAATCGATTTTACATAAATCTTTATTTTAATAGTGTTTATATACTAGATTACTCACACGATTTTAAACAAACCTTGAAGGGTGACACGATTGAGGTCGCCTTTGTCCCAAATATACTTAAAAAGCTCCGGAAGTATATTTACGAGGCGAATGGTATCAGATTCGAAATTTCCAAATCATCAATCCAACCTCAGGGAGAGGAATACTCATCATCCTTTTCAGATCAAGTTTACGGATGATTCAACCATGTTGCTGCTCGAATCAATCAACTCCAAAAATTACTTCCGATTCGAAGATTTGGATGATATATATCGTGGAAGGATCAATCATCACATATCTTTCGGTACGTTTTTCGAAATTTAATTGTAATTTATTTATTTTAACATAGTATAACCAAATTGGAATGGATTGTTTTTTAGCTTTGTGTTGAGTTATCTAGAAACTCTAAAAGAATTTTGGAACTTTGTGTATTGGTACCTAAATAGAAAAGTACAAATTGAACTTTTACCAAAATAGTTTCATGTGAATGTCAAAAAGCTTTGGATACAAACATTGTAAAAAATATTCTTGACTTTTTCCAAAAATAGATGTTTGCGGATGTATAGTAGCTGTTGATGACAGAAGAAATCATGGAAATGGTGTTTATGAAGTTGTTTTGACTCTATTAAATGGCAGGTAAGTCACATTTATTGCATCTTTACTCATATTAAGATTTATAAGTCTAACCTTATTTTGTAGAGTGTAACAAGTATATTCATTTGTAGGAATGAAACTGTAAAGTGTCGTGCAATGGATTACTATGCTAACCTTTTCATGTCTTCATGGGTGTCAACTGGATGCCATCTCACATATCAAACTGAAGCGGTGTTTTGTGTACTGCGTTTCTGGAGGGTTGGAGAGTATGAAGGTATGTACTATTAATAGAACTTGCTAGATTGAAAAAATTCTTAAGAGTAGGTTGTATACTCATCTAATAATCTTTTTAACACTTAAAACATCCCTAGGTGAACCGTGTATTGTAAACACATTGGCCTCCTCCAGATCTATTTAAAACCGGAGTTTGTAGGACTTGAGAATCACAAGGCTATGTAAGTTTTTAATGTTCAAAAATATCAAGTGGTGTATCATGTTAGGGTCTAACTTAAGGATGTGTTTTCTATTTTTTAGCTCGGAATTTGCTGGACGTTATTACATTAAGCACATAATGCAGCATGAAGGGTAAACTGGAGAAGTTTAAGCTGAAGGCATATTTGTTAACAATCTTTTTGTATATGCTAACTTTATAATTATTTTGAAGGTTTGTATGATCAAGTACTATAAACCCTTTTAAGGGTTGATTTCCAAATTTACTTGATGGTTCAATATTAAATTATTCTGACCCAACTTCTACCTAATTAAAATTAACCACATAATATGGATCAGGCTCAATGGATTTTTCCCATTTTGCAAATGGGCTTGATTTTTTTTTGTAACAAGATAGTATATATTGAAAGTCCATTTAGAAATTTCAGATTAAAAGTTTAAAATACAAAATTAATTTCAATTTTGAAAATATTTAAAAAGAACACAAAAGTAATTTGAATATAGGTTTTTTTTTTGACATTTTGATTTTATTTAACTCTTGCCCGCACAAGCGTGCGGGTAACTCTCCTAGTCATTTTCGTAAAGCATAACGTCATAAACTCCATGAGTTGCTGGAGTTGTTTCACACTTGTCTGCATCTTTCTTATGTTTTGCGAGAATCTTGGCAACATACTTTGTAAACTTGCCTTCGTGATTCTTGGATTTGTTATGTCTCTTTACCATTCAATGCATAGCTTGCCTCCTAATTGTTTCCAACATTGGAATCATAACCTTTGCTCTTGCTTTTGTAATTGATGCGTTGAATGATTTTGTGGCATTGTTATCAACATCCTCACAGTTACTTCCAAGTCTAAAGAAATGTCTTGACCACGTCTCAGGTGTCTTTTAAATCAGTAAATCCTAGATGTCAATGTTATATTCTTTCACTTTGTTGAGATTCTCTTCAAACTTAGTTTTGTTGTAGCTCTAAGCTTGTAACGCCCTCAAACCGTCGTACGGCCGGTCAGACTGTGGACAGCACCGAGACGCCACCAATGATCCGGCCGAGGTTCGAGAACAAATCAAGACCCGTAGCCAGTCCTTTGGTGAGGTTTCCGACCACCTGGGACAACATTCAGGCTTTGCAACCCTTGTGATGTTCCTGATGTTGAGCCGACTTGGACAAAGCTATATCAGTTATTACTCGTACGAAAATAAAAGCCGGATGTATTAATATATAAAGAGTTTATTACAAAACGGATACCAAAAAGATTATAAGGTTTTTAGTTTGTGGCCTAGAGCCAAGATCGGTACATAATAAAGCATATTTGATTTTACAAACAGACACAAAAACTACTCCGGGTTCCTAACGTCCACCACGCCTTCTAGTTCCCTCTAGGGTTACCTGCAACACAAAATATTATCATAAGTAATCTAAGATTACTTAGTGAGTTTCAGAGTTCCTGCAACAATAATAACCCCAACCCCAAACCCCGACAACAATTAACAACACATGCAAGCAAGCAAACAAACACACAAACAAACAAGCAAGCAATAAAAGCAATTAAGCAATTTACAAGCAAGCAAACAATCAAACAATTAGAGATATGCATGCGGAAGATAATGAGCAAAGCAAATTAATCTAGCAAGCAATCAACAATGACATGCAACATGCAACATTCAACATGCAACAAATAACATGCAACAAGCAACAAACAACATGCAAAACTTGAAATAAAACAAAGAGAATTTTAAGACCAGTTTTAATTTATGGGCCTGGTATGCTTTCTCTCCTCAACACCCTTGTGAACACCCGAGCTGCAACCACAATGGCATGTAACTAGAACATCATTTAGAGCCACACCATCGTGTAGACAGCTTTGGCCAGGGTAGCGAGCCCAGTAACCTCTGAGCTCTTCGTCCAGGTCCTACAACTCACGAACATGGGTTGCATGAACGCGGCTGCATGCTGGTACGAATAATCTAAGGATAGCCATACCCAAGTATTACTACGCTAGCCGGACTTTGTCGCGGACTAAACGCATTAAGAGTTTAACAAATTTTTGATACTTGAGTTCTTATGGTTTTTAAGCTCATAAATTTACAAGTATCCTTACCAAGTTACCACCATTGTCACTAGAACATTTTGAACTACAAGCGGTGTAACCTCACAGCACCATGCATTTAAACAAGAAAATCAAACAAGAAATTCAAGTAAAAATGCAACTATATGCTCAATGCAAACCGTTTACTAGATGGAAATCATTAGATCCCATCTAGCTCGGTGAAATGTGCCTGAACTCACAGAAAACCGGCGATCTCTTGAACTGAGTGGTCGGATTCTCTTGGCAGAACTTCTGATCTTTCTCCTTGTTGAAATCGAATTCCTTCTCGATTCAATACTTAATGGTGGTCGATAGTCTTGTCTTGCTCTTCCTCTTCTCTCACACCTTTTCGAACTCACTCTCTTTTTCTCTCTTTTCTCTCTTCTTCACCCTTCTCTCAATTTTCTCTTCTTTCCCTTCGTTGATTTTGCGAAAATGAGAAAGGGTGGGTTCCCTTTTATAGAGAGTTTGGGCGGTTGAGTCGACCAATGCATGTGGGGCGTTTGTTTATCTTTGATGCCACACAATTTGCATGAATCACACTTGTTGGAGTCGAATTTAACACTTGTCCAATGAAATCCTCTTTGTTCTCCACTCACCCTTGCATGAAACATCATTGGCCGCTTTTAAAAAGTAGAAATGATCGTGTTTTCCACTTTTATTTGCATGAAATGCGATTGGCCTCTTCCAAAAGGGAATAATAATTTTGTCTCCCACTATCTTGCATGCATTTCTATTGGCCAAACAAAGGAGACATTCGTTCCTTAATTTCTGGAATTTTGTCTGGTCGGGTCGATGGTACCGC
This sequence comes from Camelina laxa, assembly GCA_024034495.1. Classification (NCBI taxonomy): domain Eukaryota; kingdom Viridiplantae; phylum Streptophyta; class Magnoliopsida; order Brassicales; family Brassicaceae; genus Camelina; species Camelina laxa. Next base: position 16,230,037 of record CM043882.1, on the reverse strand, counting down.
GGTTCGGTCGGCGGTACGCGGCACGGTTTTGTACCGTTTGTGTCCGATGACTCCGACATAACTCGGTCCGTCCGTCAGTTCTTTGTCCGTACCGTTCTTCCTCGGTCCATCCGCGTACGTCCTTGTCCTGTCCGTCCTTTCTTGTTCGTGACTTCTCTATCCATTCCATGCTCGGTCATTCTTTGGCCATCGTCCGGGATTCCTCGGACTTTTGGTAATTCCTCGGACACTCTTTGGCAGTTCTCGGTCTTCCGTCCTTACCTTCTTTCCAAGTTCCTTTCCTGGCCTTTTGGTCATGGGTTTTTATTTTGTTTTTACCCTGTAGTGAGGGTCACTACATTCTCCCTCCCCCCTTAATAGAATTCGTCCTGAATTCCATAAGGATCTGACGGCCCTGCTTCGTCTTCTTCTATAAACAGTTGAGGATACTCGGTTCGAATCCTATCCTCATCTTCCCATGTTTTAACCTTGCGGTTCTGCTTTCCCCAAAATACATGGATTTGAGGAATGCTTCTGTTCTTCAACTTCCGCGTCCTTTGCTCTCTGATTCGAAACGGTCCTTCGGGGTATGTGAGATTTGACTCCAACTCCTCGATAGGCTCGGGTATAATCATATTAGGGTCAACAACATGCTTCCGTAGTTGTGTCGCATAACCTCAGGCATAGATAGCCGGTAGGCTACTACTCCAACTCTCTTCTCAATCCGGTATGGTCTAATGAACCTTACCGTGAGCTTTCCAACTTTACCGAACCGATCCTTCCCTTTTTGTGGTGCGACCTTCAAGTACACCATATGTCCAACTTCAAATTCCACTTCTTGCCTTTTATGGTCTGCGTACTTCTTCTGGCGGTCTTGAGCTTTCTGCATGCTCTCTCGAATAAACTTGATCTTCTCTGTGGTCTCATCAATCAACTTGTGCTTGAAACTCGTCCTTTCTCCAACTTCCGTCCAACAAAATGGCGTTCGACAAGGTATTTCGTACATAGCTTCAAACGGTGACATGCCGATGCTTGAGTGATAGCTATTGTTATAGGTGAATTCGACCAACGGTAAATTCCCTTCCAAAGCTGTAGACCACTCCAACGCACATAGCCGAATCATATCTTCTACGGTTCAGATGGTTCTTTCTGTCTGCCCATCGGTCTCCGGTGGAATGAGGTGCTCATGAACATCCGTTCCCAACGCTCTATGTAAATCCTGCCAAAATATCGATGTGAATTTTGGATCACGGTCAGAGACGATGTTGGCTGGCACTCCATGTAACTTCAAGATCTCATCAATGTATTTCTTCGCCAAAATTGGTGCTTGATCGGTACTCCTCACTGAAACTAAGTGGGCAACCTTTGTTAAACGGTCGACCACTACCCATACTGCATCGTTGATTCGTCTTGGTCTTGTTGGTAGTCCAGTGATGAAATCCATCGAAATAGACTCTCATTTCCAAGTTGGTATGGGTAAGTTGCAAAGTAATCCTGCTGACACTCGGTGCTCCACCTTGATTCTTTGACAGGAATCACACTGGTTTACCCCTGCTTTAATCCTCGCCAATGGTAATACCTACGCACATCCTTGTACATCTTGGTACTCCCTCGGTGAATACTCAATGCTGAGTTGTGGGCTGCTCTTAGTATCTCCTGCCGTAGTCCACTCCGGCCTGGTATGGTGATTCTTCCATTGAGAAGTAAGGTTCTATCATCTGCCAAGTGATAACCACTAGCATTCGGCCCGTCTAAACTTCTTAACTCCTCGACAATCTTCTTCAAGTTCTCATCCTTGGGTTGTTCCTCACGAATTCGTCGTAGTAGGCTCGCTTGAGTTATGGCTTGTAATCCCAGCGGCTCACTAGGTTCTCCTTCTAAGGTGAAAAGCCTTACCTTCTTCAACTTGTTGGCTAGGGACTCCACGTCTCTCTCGACATCAACTTTTGCTTTGCGGCTTAACGCATCTGCCACCACATTGGCCTTGCCTGGGTGATACTGGATCTTCAAGTCATAATCGGCTATGGATTCCATCCATCTCCTTTGGCGCAAATTAAGATTTGGTTGCGTGAACAAGAATTTAAGACTTTGATGATCCGTAAATACTTGAACCGCTTCTCCGTAAAGGTATGATCTCCATATCCTTAATGCAAATACCACGGCTGCCATCTCTAGGTCATGTGTGGGGTAATTCTCTTCATTCTTTCTCAACTGTCTGGATGCATAGGCAATTACCTTGTCTCCTTGCATCAAAATGCATCCTACTCCAACTCTTGACGCATCTGTGTACACAACATACGGCTTATTTGACAATGGCAAAGCTAAAATCAGTGTCGTTTTCAATGCTCCCTTTAACTTTCTAAAAGCTTCTTCCACCTCTTCAAATGAAAGGTACTCCTTTTCCGGTGAATTGTGTCAAGGGTTTAGGAATAGATGAAAACCCCTTTATGAATTTCCGGTAATAGCCTGCGAGGCCTTAGAAACTTCGGACCTCTAACACTGATGTTGGTTTCGGCAAATACTGAATCGCGGCAATCTTTTCTGGGTCGGCGGACACTCCTCGCTCCAAAACTTGGTGTCCTAGGAACCCAATCTCCCTTTGCCAAAATCTGCACTTGCTGAACTTGGCAAACAACTTCTTCTCCCTTAGTCTTTCTAACACCTTCCTCAAATGTTCTTCATGCTCTTCTACACTCCGCGAGTATATAAGGATGTCATCAATGAATATAATAATGAATTGATCCAAATAATCATGAAAAACCTCATTCATTAATCGCATGAATGCTGCCTGGCCCATTGGTAAGTCCGAACGACATTACTACGAACTGGCCATATCTTGTACGAAAGTGATAGACAGGTTTTCACCCAGGGTATCAATCCCCTATGCTGTTGTAGTACAAAGGGTTATCAATCCAAATGGTTGTGTATTGCTAGCAGGAAGGATATGATCAGTACAATACAAGTCAAGCCAAGAAATTAAGGTTTGGGTTCTAACAGTCCTAAAATAAACAAAGTAAAAGAATATAAACAAGTAAACCACACGAACTAAGCACTCGATGCAAGCAATTGAGTACATGATCGAGTGGGGGTGATCGAGTATGCAAGTAAGTTATGAACAGCTCGAGGTATTACTCGATGAAGGTTATCGTGTACCTGATCGGGTAAGTGGTCGAGTAAGTAAAGGAAATGTAAACAAATAAAATATGAAAGTTCCTAAGGATGGAGGTAATCGAATCCTAAGTGTTCTAGACCAGTACGGATGCCTTACATGCCTCAAGCAATTATTTCCTAGACAATGAACCTCTAAAACCTTGTCACCACACTTTCGCACTAGCAACAATCAACCTTGAACATACTACCACACTATCGCACTAGCAATATGAACAAGCAGGCATTAAGAACAATTCGTTTTTGTCAGTAGACTTAAACTCATCTGATTTTGTCACTCAGAGTTAAGTAAACCTCTAGCATTGACCTAATCAAGCATTTTATCTACTCCTTTCGGCCTGTAGCATTGTAAACGTCCTAGATCTAATCTCAACCTTTTGGTCTGTTGACAGCATTAAGAACATTAACCTAGAAGGAAATCTATCAATCATCACAATCAACTAAAGCATCCTGACCGATCAAGAACACCTATTCATCTATCCCATCCCTAGAAACTTTGCTACACTACTCGGACATAGAAACGAATGAAAAGCAATCATAATAAACGAAAATGACATTATATTAAAAGATAGAGTAGAGTAGAAAGAATATGGGATAAAGATCTAAGAAAACTACAAAATAAAAATTCAAAAACAAGAAAAAAAATGTTGAGTCGCTCAGTTCTCTCACAGAAGCTCTCGCTCTCTGGTTTGAGGGTCTGCGGCGTGCTCGTTTGCGTGCTAGGGAAAGAGGGGGTTTATATATTAAAACCATTTGACCTAGCTTCCCAGACCTGCCTGATGGTCTACTCGATGGGGTACACGAGGGTGAAGTCGGGTAACTCCTCGGGTGGATCTTCGGGTTGCTCTTCGCGCTCTTGGATCCTCTTTGATCGTGTTGGGGTTCGGACTTGTTCTTGTACCTCGATGGCTCCTTCGGGTACATGCTCGAGTTGTCCTTGTTTTTCCCCATTTTTGGCTCTTTAGCACCTATTTTCATCCAAAATATGAAATGCAGAAATGCAACACCCTAAATGCTCTAAAAGTTGATTCTTGCAGTAAATGCCCTAAAAGGTAAGTTAGAGGTATGAACAATGCAAAATATGGACAAAAAAGGATGCTAAAAACATGTAAATTAGAGTGTTATCAGACCCCCAAACTTAAATCTTGCTAGTCCTTCAGCAAGGAAGTAAGAGGGTACGGTTTGAAAGTGGGGACTCATAACCTTAAGATGCTAACTGAAGGATTCAAGCTATAGTCCTTAAAGATAGTTTAATGGTGCTAAGATCAATCAACATACTTAAAAATATTTTTCTATGCTTATTACCATGCATCGATCTATCTTAACCTCCAACTAAAGATAAGGAACATCTCTTTCACATTCAATTAAGTGTTTGGCGAATTCTTGCAAATGGAAGGTGAATCAAGCTCAATCGGTTTCAAGGGTAAGGCATTTTGGTAAGGTGGTTTCAAACAAATTCTTTAGGTGGTTTTCTCTCAAAAAGTGGAATGCTAGACAGTTGTGAAAACTATCTAAGACTGAGAACAATTTGGGCATACAAAGCTTAACTCTTGATGATCTACCCTTTTCATACATTCATCATTTTTTTTTTTTTAAACCTCCTAGAATTAAACTACCCACATCCTTGATTTTAATTCTCTTTTTTTTTATTCCCTAAGGTTTAGACTTTTAGACTTTAAACTTCTAGCTCTTACTCTCATTTTTTTTTTTTTTTTTTTTTTTTTTTAATACTAAACTCCTAATATACATATATTCTTTTTTTTTCTAGGAGACTATAGCAAGAACTTTTTCCTTTTTTTTTTTACTTAGAGACTTAGAGCTAATTAATTCTAACCTTAGGGACTTTTTTTTTTTTTTTATATTCTACAACCCAACCCCAAATAAACATTCTAACCACCTATCTTTCAAAACCGAGTCTATTAGCTAGTTCAAATCTAACTTAGCTAAATCAAGAGGCAGTTCTTTGTCGTTCTCAATACTCTCAAGGTTTCACAACCTATAGCACAATGAAAAAGGCCTCACTCAACAATTCACAACAAGGATTGAAATAAAGGTTTGGGGTTCAGGGTAGGACAATACGAATCGGGTTAAACGAAAAGATTGGTAAAAAGTGGAGTGCTAACCCGAGTATTAGAGTTACCATGAACAAGTATTCAAGTTCCATAAGCAAGACAATTAAAGTTCAAATTAAATCCAATAATATAGAGATGTTCTAATGTTCAAGCAAGTGGAGGAAGCATTCAATCGACACAAAGGGTCTAAGCAAAGATTTTTCGTTTTTTCCAAAGATTGATCTAGCAACAATGAACTGTGACTAAGGGTTATAGCTTCAATCCTAAGGTTTGATTTTTAAACAAGGTGGTTTTAATCATTTTCCCCTAAGATGCATATGCAACAATCCTATATGAAACAAACTAGACTCAATCCTAATATGAAAATGCAACTACATGAACACTCTTTTTTTTTTTTTTTTTCAAAATATTTCAAATTTTTTTGGTTTTTAATGCACATATATGCAGACTCAAATGAATAAAACTAGCATGCAAAAATTTGAAATAATAAAAATAAGAAAATAAAATACAATGTTAAATACATTCTAGGACCCTCCCCAAACTTAAATTACACTCCCTGTGTAAATAAAAGTTGGAAAAGAATCCAAGAATCACACAAAATTAATGAAACTAAATGCAATGATATATACAAGGTTGGATGAAATTGGTACCTCATGGGTTGGAGAAGAAGGAGGTTGCAGCAGCCTCCATACTCGCCAACGTGTAGCCAGGGTCGTCGGCTTCAGCAGGTGCCGGTGTTTGCTCGTCAGAGAGCTCAGATATGCGTACAGACGACTTACCCGGACCAGCATCCGAGGTGTTGATCGAGGGTGGGATCGCGTAGCTCATTGGGTAGGGCATCGAGTGTAGGATGGAAATGGCGGAAGAGGTCCAGAATGATCACCCATGTATCCACTCGCAGGGTGCATCGTGTACGGCATCGTGAATGGCATCTGGTACGGTGGAGGAAAAATTCCAGCATAATCACCGATTGGGTGCTCGATGGGTGCATCGGATAGTGCATCACGTACCCCATCGGGTTGGGTGTCGGGTAGGCGTCAGAGTGGCTTCTCCTCGATGCTTCTGGTCGGGTGATGTCCTCCTCAGCTCGGGGCTCGTATGATGATGCTCTTTGAGGTTCCGGAGGTGGCAGTCCTCGAGTTCCTCCTAGCGGTCCGCTTCTCCCCATCCAAGTAGGTGCTTGTGCCGAGGTAGGAGCTGAGGCACAGCTTGCCTTGTCTTGCAACTCCTTGATTTGACCTCCCATTATCTTCACCGAACCGGCAAGATCCTTCACCTTCTTCACCAAGAACTTGTTCATCTTCTTCAGCCACCCAATTCTCTTGTGAGCTTCCCTCACTCCAACCGGTTGCTTTTGAGAGCAGACATACTCCTCAAAATCAAACTCCTTCGAGCTATCTCCTTGTCTTTGTCCGGTTTCCTCTCTCTTCTCAGCTTCGGACTCCTCCTCCGGGTTGTACAGCTCTTCCAACGGTGGTGCGAAGTCAATGTTGTTTCCTAGCCGAACCTTGGTGCATATGACATTGGGTAAAACCATTTGAGCAGCTCCGGCGGTTGGATGAACAAACTTGAACAGTCTCATGTCGTTAGGCCTCTCATAGGCCAAAAATCTTGCCAGCACGAGGTAGTCCGCATCCAGCCACCTTGGTTCGTGAACGATTCCCTTTCAAGGGCACATCGCATGCCACTAGGATTGGTGTGACTAGTCCCCCAATAGATATCTCTCTGCCTCCTTCTCTCCTTTTCACAGCCCACGATTTCAAGTATAGGAATTGATCGAGTAGCACAAACAACATACTAGTATCATCAACATCTCCTACTAGCGGTGTTCCATCCCTAGCACTATCCAAAACTCCACACAGTGCAACGTCTAACAACTGAAGCTCATGGTCGTTCACATTCCCAGTCTCTTTTCTAGCAAAAAGAGTGCATGCGAGGGACTTGTGAAAATACCTCAAGACAGGGCTCCTTATTTGAGCGGATTTAGAGCTCGTGGACTTGTAGGGGTGCTTGTCTCCTATTGTCAGCCATAGGGACCTCATCTCCTCCTTGCTGACCTCCATACCTTCTCCACTACCTGCTTTGAAGCCATGCAGCTTCTCCATCTCTTTGAAACTGAGTCGGTAGTCTTTGTTGCTCACGGAGAAGGTGATGAATCTGATCCCCCCATCGGGTAGTAAGGTCGGGTGGTCCTCGAAATAGTACAGCTTAAAGGTTGAAAGGAAGTGGACCGTCTCCTCCTCATATGCTTCTAGGTGGGATCGCATCATCTGGCCCAGGTGGCACATATCGAACATAAATTCTACATCTCTACGATTCCCAATTGCTTCATAGTCTCACGGTGAGGGTATCGGGTGCCAACAAAGCTCATCTTCCTGAAGACCTTGAATAGTCTCGCCGGAGTGTCTACTTCCTTTTGCTTCAGCCTCCGCGAGGCTTGGCGGGTCCTCTCTCTCTGCTCCTCTTCTTTCTCTCTTTCTTCCTCCTCGGTGTGTTGATCCTCTTCCTTAACTGCCCTCTCAACTACCTTCTCAGCCTTCTCTGAAGCCGGTCTCTTCCCTCTTGCAATCGCAGCTCTGCTCCTTGATCGAGAGATTTGGATCTCCCCTTTCTCTTCTCCTCCAGAATCAGAATCAACCTCCATAGGGTCGGTAAGGGTCTTTTCGGACGTAGATAGGTCCCTACCTCGAGGAGAACGGCGGACAGCACCATTGGACTCGGTGAGCGAACTCGGGGGCCTACTCGATCGGCTACACGAGCATCGGATCGGGTGGTGGATTGAGTTGTGCATCGGGCTGGGGAGGCTAAACGTCCACCCATCGGTTGGGAATGTGGAACGTTTCCTCTTCCTTGAGATTCTCGAACTTTGGCGGCATCTCCTCCGGTTGTAGCAGCGGCGGAGGTGGACCTTCTTCCCTTCCTTTGGTAGGTTCTAGCGGTTGGCTCCATGTTGATTCCTTGAGAAGAAAATGAAAGGCTAATTCTCGAGGTTAATAGGGTTAGTCTAAAAAGAAAATCGAATAAACTTGGAATCGAGAGAGAAGAATAGAAACTTATGGAAAACGAAACGCTTTAGAGATTAGGGGAGTCTTATCGGTGATGAAGAGGGATAGGGGTTCGACTCCCTTAAATAGGCTAGGGTTTCGCTTGGTGGGTTTCACCGAGAGTGGGCTTCCTTGCTGCATTCGGACTTCACTCGCTACCCGAGCAGAGACACGATCAGGCGCGTCGAGTACAATGTCGGGTTGACCCTTGGGTTTACCAATTTCCCTCTTTCCAATTTTCCATTTTTTTTTTTTTATAAAATTGCAAAAAGAAAAAAATTAAATAAAAGTAAACAAAACAAATAAACTAAAATTAAAAGATACCTTTGGGACTTCCTCCCAAGTGAGCTTGTTTAAAGTCACTAAGCTTGACTCTTCATGCTCCTTAAGCATGGGATCCATGTGGAAGAGGTTCTGGAATCCTCTCCACTACAGTAGGCTGGTTCAAAAGATCTTCTAGGTTTTGTTCAGGTTCCATGGTAAATGTGGTTTCGACCTCTTCAAGATGTTGCACTTTCCTTTGTTTGGTCTTGGTGGAAAAAGCTTGACCATCAATGGTTGGCCTCTTAACCCCTTTCTTCACATCAAACTCCATCTTGAAGTGCTCACCATGCTCTATCTTGATCTTGCCTTGTTTCACTTCGACCACAGCACCAACTGTTGCCAAGAATTGTCTTACTAGAATCAGTGGATCTTCTGGTTCCTTATCCATATCCATGATCATGAAGTCGGTCGGCACTTCCAGTCTCCCAATCCTTAGAGGCAGACTCTCCAGAATACCAATCGGATGCCTCACTGTTCTATCGGCTAGAACCAAATACAATTTACTTGGTTTGAAATCAGTGTATCCCAGCTTGTTAGCAACTGAAAGCGGCATAATGCTGACCGAAGCTCCAAGATCACACAAACAGCTCTTAAAGATCCGAAGTCCTATCGAACACGGCAAGGTGAAAGGGCCAGGATCTTCAAGTTTTTCCTCAATTCTCACCTCAGGATCCAATCAAACTCCACTTCTCAGAATCTCAAATCTGATCTCCTTGACAGCTTCCTTAACCTCATCCTCCAATCTAGCTGCTTCCTTTGCAGCTTCCTGCTGAAGCTCATGTGGGGGCAAGAGCTTAGGTGGTGGAGCTTTACGCTTAGCCATTCGCTCAGCAAGCGCCTCCAACTGGATGTCAAGTGCAGCATTGAACCTTTCCTTTAACTCCCCTCCTACCAGTGTAGGTGGTTGAGGCTGATCTCCCTTCTCAACATCTACTCGATGCATCATCCGATCAACACCATCGTGTAGGTCATCGGGTTCCACATCGGGTTGTTCTTCAGTTTGTGATTCTCGAACCAGTGCTCGATCATCAACTCGATCAGTCTCTTCGGGTGAAGGCTCGGGTTCATACTCGGATATATAGTAGTTGACCTCGTTTTCCATTGGTTTGTCCACATCCTCCCCATCTTGATCATCACTGTCCCCAGTGAGGTAATCCTCATAGTCATCATCTAGGAAAATGGCCTGAGCAGTCGCATAATCCTTGGGGTTTTGAACAGCTTTACCAGGGAGTTGATTGATCTTTGGTGCTGGTTGGTTGTTGTGGTGGCCTTCCAGGTATCGAACCTTTGTGTTGAGTGATTCGTACTTTGCATTGAGGTCATTGTATCCTGAGTCGATCTTGTTGCTCATCTCTGCGAACCGTTTCGCGATGTCCATAGAAGCTGTAGCCTGTTGCTGATTCATTTGCTGAATGAGACCGCGTAACTCAGCTTCTTGTGATTGGTTTGGTGGACCTTGTTGTTGTTGGAATCCAGGTGGTTGGTTATATGGTCCTGAATACGACTGCTTAGGTGCATAGCCTTGGTTGTATTGGACAAAAGGCTTCTGTTGAATCTGGTTCCCTTGAACTGCAGAGGGTAAGTTTGGTCTTGAGGATTCGCAACATTCGGGTTCCGATAAGACAGATTCGGATTCGGCTTGAAGTTGTTGTACCCTCTTTTGTAACCTCCTTGGTTGTTGATGTAGTTAACATCCTCAAGCTGCATAGTCTCCCCATCTTGTTGTTGAAACTGCTCTTCCTCGGATATAGCATGAACATGCTTCTGCTGGTTGAGGAGCTGATCGAGTTTGTCATTGAGGGCTTTCATGTCCCTCTTATACTTGGCATCTTCCTCTCCTGTAGATCGCACAAAGCGATCATATTCCTCATTGTAGTTTCCGTCAGATTGAGCCAAATTCTCAACTAGGTCCCAACCTTCATCAATATCCTTGTTGAGGAA
>CM043882.1:15999384-16219409 GCA_024034495.1 Camelina laxa | reverse complement strand
CTGAGAGAACTCCAGAGTTAAGCATGCTGACCTGGAGTAGTCTCAGGATGGGTGACCTTCCGGTAAGTGACTGTCGGAACTGTGCGAGTGAGGACAAAACACAAGGAAAGATCATGTGGTGATTTGTAGGGACGGTAACAAGTCTTTAAAGCCTCTCGGAGTAGCAAACCAGCTGTTGGATATGGATGGGCTCACGGGCCTATTGAGTGGACGTGAGGCCCATTAAGAAAGGTGGACCCATGGACTGGGAGTGGACATTGGAACCACTAAGAGGTGGCGGTCGGTGCGTTACAAGTGGTATCAGAGCCCATGGACTGGGAGTGGGAGTGTGAAGTCGAGTGAACTCACACCGTCAAGGGTAACGGTCTTGGTACGCAACCAAGACGTTGCGATCTGTTAGTGGTGGTGAATTGTGACACCCCAGTTTCAGAGACTTGTGCAATCAGGGCACGCGAGTCTTGATTTCGATCAGGACGGTTGGACCGAAGGCGGGTTCGATTTCGGGTTCGGTAGCTCATCAGGTATGGCCGGTACGATCGGGATGTTAAGCGCTTCTACAATTCAGGCTCAAAAAGTGTTCCACCGAACTTGTCCTCCCCATAACCTCTCTGTTAAACTCTAGAGTGATGGAGTCAGGGGATGCTCTCCAGAATCTGTAAAAAATAATCAAAGAGTCAATGGGTTAGTTCGAAAGTTCGAAGGTCCATTAAACTTGGAGTCGAGGAAAACTAAAAATCAATTAAATTTTCAGAGGTCGTCCTAACCCACATACGGACCACTACGTCAAGAGCTGTGTGAAGTTTGAACGCCCCATAGAGGCGGGGTAATGCAGAAGTAGAAATACTTCTCCCTCCAACGGTTGTCCTTTCCAGGAATCGCGTGAAGGATTTTGTCCTGCCGCCGAGACATGTAGAATGTCCCTTGGAATCCAGAGTTATGTTTGATTAAACATAACTGAAGGATGTCGTCGACACCAATGAGGAGTCTTTCCTTCGACCTCTGACGTATAGTTTGATAACGTGCCGAACAAAGTTTGGGCATATCTATGGAAACACCATTTGAAGCTGCCAGAGGATCAGGAAGATAATGTCGGGGATGGGAAAAACTATCCCGCATCTCTCGAAGTATGTCGTGTACGCACAACAGAAACCGAGAGAACAGTCTTCAGAGTTTACAACTCTCCAGGAGAGCATCTCCACATCGGGAGGAACACCAAACTTCTGATGATGATCAGTGATGCTTGTCGGTAGTAACCGGCGGGATGTGATTTCCTCAGAGTTCTAGCTTATTTGTCATGATGCGAGTTTACAAGAATTGACTTCGAAGTCGACGAGAGTTGGTGGAAGAAGGTTTTAGAAGAAAAGCATATACGACAAAGATGAAAGCCTTAAAATTCTTAAAAAGAGGGGAAAAGGAAAATTACCTTGAAGTAGTAGAGTGTGCGGTTATGACGAGACGTGTGATTAATGATTTATAAATCATAATGGCCGGTTTACAAGATCCCACAAATTTCTCTTTCTCTCGATCTGGAACTGACCTTTCGTGATACGCCCAAATTCGAGATCTTTCAGTCGGATTAGAAAGGATAGGAACTCACCAAGGTGCAAGGTGCAACGAGGGAGATTTAATGGATTGAGGGGTCACACAGCAATTGCGGAAGGCTGCTGATAATACCAACTCCAATCGCTGCTAGATATGACACATTAGTCCTGCAAGAGGAGGCTGTTTCTTGGATATTATTACACACCAAAAACAAGGAAGTGTTCTAGACAAAGAACAAAGAGATAGACTCACAAAATGAAAAGGAAATTGATTGATGATTCTCAAATGAGATTACATTTATTTATATAGGGATAAGAAACTTGGTAACAAAGCTAAGTACTCCCTCTGTATCAGAATATATGATTTTCTATGATATTCACCAATATTAAGAAACTAATTAATGATGTATTGTTGTTAGCTCAAAGTAATAAATTTTTGTTTTAGGGAAAAAAGTAAAGAAAAAGAACACGATATGAAGTATTATAGAGAGATAAAGTAGAAGGTTAACATTAATTTAGCTTTGACTTGGTCATTTCATTGCAACATTGCATGTACACATTTAATACTTCTCTATTGTAAAAGTAAAATCATTAAATTGTTATTTGATATTGAAAATAAAATTGCACTAAATACACTAAGGAAATCATCTTTAGTGATACAAAAAAATTTCTAAAACATCATCTATTCTGATACAAAGGGAGTATTGATTATTCTTGAAACTAACAGACAATAAATATAGATAGTTGAATGTAGACCCAACTCTTGAAATTTTCCTTTCCAAGGTGAGTTGAACTTTTTCGTCACCCCTCTTTGACTACAACATAAAGTGGGATTTGTTGGACTTGTATTAGGCTCAAAGTGGACTTCCAAACAAAAGAGTAGACCATTAGTGAAGTGTGAGTCCATTGCCTCATTAAAACCTTTCATGGACAATCCATTGGGACAAAACCAAGGATAAGGAAAACGAGTAAAGTGTCCACACACCCTTCGGTCCACTTAGCTCTTCATTGTTGAAACAACCCTTCCCGTTTTTTTTTTTTAAAATAATAATATTAATTCACTAGTGGTCCCATACCCACTAACAACCTAGCAACAATCAACAACAGCGGATAACAAAAAAATTCCATTAAACCGAAATAAATCCAACAATAAAATCCAATAACCAATAATGCAATAATCCAAACCAACAATGTAATAACCAAGTTCCAACATCGTACAAAGTTCTATCAACTTAACACTAGCAACCCAACAAGCGCTAGACCACAATCATTCAAGTCTCTAGAACATCCTCCTCTTCATCGCCCTGATTCCACGATCACACTTTGCCTTTACCTGCACACAAAAAACAACAATTGAGATGCATAAATATTATCATAAATACTTAGTGAGGCCATCCTCCCATCTTCTAGGTTATACACACAAGCATATGAGACTCTCATGTTTAAGCAAACAATCAAAACACAAAAAATACATCAAACCAGGAAAACAAGTCTCGGATGAGACTGGTGTCGACCGACACTAAGTCTGTGTCGATCGATGCTAGAACAACATGGTGTCGACCGACACCACTTGGTGTCGATCGACACTGCCTCTGCAACCGCGAACTGCACGAACATGAACATCGATCCTCCATTTCAAATCAACTCGAAACCGTCCCAAACTCACCCAAATGCCTCGAAACCTATGGGAAACACGAAAACAACGAACCCAAGCAAGCAAACACCACAAATAGACAAAGAACAGCCAAACAAAAGAGATTTTATGCTTAGATCAACCATGGTCAAGCACTCACCTTTTTACAGGAAGATTGGGTTGAGAAACGGTGGAAACAACAGCTTAGGAAGCTTCTCCTTCGTTCCCGGCAACAGCTCTCCCTTCTCCAGCCACATCCCTCCAAAAATGCCAAGAACAAACCCATAAACTCACAGAAACACTCTCCAACCCTTTCTCTCCTTTTTCTCTCTTTTCTCTCTTAACGGCGACAAGACAAAACACCCAAAACCCTTAATTCATCGCTTCCTCACTTATAAATGCGATTTAGAGATTTCTTATTGAACCAAACCGAACCAAACAGCAATTAAAACAAACACGACCAAACCGGAACACATGTTGTCGATCGATACATCAAGGGTGTCGATCGACACCCAGACCAAAAATGCAATATTTGGTTTGCGGATGTTACAATTGTGTTCAGATCAAGGTTACGGTGTTGTGTTGTACTTGGTTGTCCTCTTTGTTCCAAATATCGTCAAACATCAAGTGGACAGCTCCAGCATGCTGTTTGGTCCTCCCCCTTGCCATTGATCCAACGGGTACAAGCATAGCATCTTCCTGAACAAGCTCAGCTTCCACTTGATCATTCTCAGTGCTGCCAATTATCATATCATTTTGTATCCACCATTGGATTCTCAGGGAGGAGAGAGGAGGTAATCATCGCGAATCGCGGGAATCAAGATTTGGCATAATCCCCAAGAAAGATTGCAAAGCCAAAACATCGAAATATTCCTCGGATATCTCCCCTTCGACCTCGAGAATGAGGTCAAAGGGCTGGGAATTGTTGGTGTTGGGTTTTGCCGATCAAAAGACCTTGCACGAGGCCCACTAAGCGACGGGTATTAAGAATTCAGTGTGGGCTGGCATAGGCCGAGAAGGCATTCGTTTGACCTAGAGGAGTGCTGAGTCGAACGAAAGAGAGGATCTCTGGTGAGTTGAGCGGATCACGGATGGACGAGGCAAGATCATTGGAGAAAATCTTGAAGATCTATGTTAGAGCTCGTTAGTATAAGTATCTCGTGATAATTGTAAATATGTAATTGTAACTTTCCGATTAAAGAGTTGAATACAAATCCAGTTCGTCACTTTCTTCATCGTTCTTATTGATATCTACCGAGAGCCTGACCCGAAGTCTTCCTAATCCTATTTTACTTAGTTAGTTCATAGAATTGTGGTTTTTAGCACCTTTGGGTTTATAGCAAGATATAATTTTGCTATAAAAGAAATATAGCAATAGCAGAAAATATGTATATGGGTAAAATACTTTAGGTAAAAGTAGGTGTAATTGCTATATTCCCTAATATTAATTAGGCTAGAATAATAAATTTTGTATATCATCAAGCTTACTTATTTTATTTAATAGAAAATAATTGTTTCAATCATGGGAAGGTAAGATATATGAATAATTGAAAAATAATATGTGCATAAAGTAAAAAAATAATGAGTAAAGATTTTAGATTTCTAACAAAAATAATCAATCATCCAAGAGTTATATATATATATATATATAGCTTTGTGCATATCTACAAAAAATACTAATACTTCTCTTAGTATTTATAACTCTTGGATGATTGATTATTTTTGTTAGAAATCTAAAATCTTTACTCATTATAATAGATGATTGATATATATATATATATATATATATATATAATTTTGTCAAGAATAAGCCCAAAGTTGTACAACATAAAAAGGAGTAGAAACATGCAAATCATGTGGGCAACGATCATCTTAGTTTTGATAATAGTATTATCAAAATCTATACAAACAAAGGAAATGAGAAAGTAAATGATCTTGCGCGTGCTTCATCGTCGGCACTAGCACCTCAATCACAGATGGGAATATTGCCTAAAAACAATTACAAATTGTACAAACGCATTAAAGCACTTTGAAATCAAGAAGAAAAGTGTGTTGTAAAATCCTACTCAGTCTTCCAGAAGATTGTTTTGGTACTTTGCTCCCTGTGCGGTGGATCTATGACGCTGTACTTAAAACTACTGCAAAGCACTAGGTTATCCCAAATAAGATTTTTGTGTCTCTTGCTTTAACAAATGTCAGTAACATGTACGCTATTATTTGGATACCATAATTATAAAGGTTATCATATTTAAGGCTTGACATGCATATAGATTTGGATACCATAATTATAAAGGTCATCATATTTAAGGCTTGACATGCATATAGATGAAGACCTCCATAACCTTTTGATACAATATGACTATTAGTGGGAAGTATGAATGACGTATACATAGAATGACTGGTGTAAAAATAAGCCTCCTTTTTTTAATCATCCAATTGAGTTGCAGATTAAGTTACACATCAATTGTTAGGACTTAGGTACCACTGATTATACATTTCGGTATTTGTCATAGTTTATACTAGGAGATATCCCTGTTAACAACACATGATTAAAATTTTTTACTAAACTTATAATATAATAATAAAAATTATTATTATATATTTTTTTTAAAAAAGTTGTTTTGTTTAAGAGAGTATTTACTTTTAATATTATAATTTTTTGGTAAATCTATGTATATTATTTTAGATACTAATTATTTTTGAATTTTATAGTATTTTAATTTTTTTGATGTATATTACAGTTTTATATTATTTGTTAGTCGTATTTAGATCATTATTTTGTGAAATTTTAAAGTAGTAATTATAATATTGTAATTGTAAGAAAGTTTTTTTTATTAATTTATCAATCACATAAATTTCGTTTAACCAATTCACCATTGTGAAACATTAAACACACATTTTTTTTTTTATAAATTGAGTCATATATCTTTGTTTTTTTGGTCAACTAATATATTTTTATTTTTAAAAACTCAACTTATGCAGAAAAAATTCTACATATTATTAATCTATGTGATAATTTAAAACAATTTGTAAATGAAAGAAAAAAAGATGATAGTAGAATCATAATTTAAAATCTTAACAAAATCTTCCAAATATAGTTATTAAATATAATCTAAATGTATAATAAGATATAAAATGATAATTCAAAACAATTTGTAAATGAAATAAAAAAAAGATAATAGGAGAATCATGATTTAAAATTTTAACAAAATCTTCCAAATATAGTTATTAAAAATAATTATATTGTATACTTAGATATAAAATCTTAGTTTTTATATTCTAATCGGTTTACAATTTTTTTAAAATAAGTTAGTAATCTTTGTCCATAACTAATTACCGAGAGAAAATATATATTTTAAAAATTAATAATTATGTCAAAGATTGTATTAGTCTAATACTTAAATTACATATTTATCCTAAAAATAAACATTTATCTTATGACCAATAACATGAAAATGTAATTTTTTACACTTGATATGGTTTGTTTTATATTTGTACTTTTCAATCCTCTTTATAATAAAACGGAAGTACACAACATTATTTGGTAGACTATATAATTTTAATAGTTGGTTATAAATAGGTTATAGATTAATTTATATATTAATTGGTTACAAGTTATATGGTGGGTGCAACCTTAATTCATTTTTGGAAGATTTTAGGAATAAATCACGTTGCTTTTGAAAATCTTAACGAGAATATTCTAAATTGATAGATTAATTGGTTACAACATAAATAGTGCATGATACCAAAATATATCATCCAAAGATTTTATTGCTACGTCACCTTGTTCAAAAAAAAAAGAAGGGAATAATACAAATTAATTGTCCTCAGATTTTATTGATAGAACACAATGTTAACCAACTTATTAAAGAAATAAAATAATACTGGTAAGCATAAATATGAACAAAATCTTAGCAAATAGCACAGATTATAAACAATCATATAAATTATATTTCATTATAGTAATTATAAAATAAACAAAATGAATTACAACCTGTGCTTTAGCAGGGTTCTAATCTAATTAGTATAGTAAAATTTAATAGTCCGCGAACCTCCACATATTACTGCTGAAAAATCCTGATACATAATCTTCAACATTCAAGTTATAATCAATCATTGCTCCATAAGCATGTTCACATGGAATCCCACTCATTTGTCATTTACCACATGTACATGTTTTTTTTTTTTTTTTTTTTTGTGTTCACCGAATAATCTAATATATTAAAGGAGAAGTCGAGAGGGCTCACAGCCAATCTCACAAAATTTGACCTCTCTTGCCCTTAATGAAAATTACCCCTAAAAAAATTTCGGACAAGCTTTTGATCTCTATTTAGGTTGCTGAAACGCACCACATTCATCCTCAGACTTAAGATTACTAATTTGCCATTAATGAGAATCCAATCTGGACGTTTTTACCCTTCAAATTAATTTAGAAAATTATAAAAAGTTTAAATAATTTAATATCTAATCTATATAATCGTCAAAACGTGATTTAATAAATTTTAAAACGCTAAAACCTAAAATAATGGGCTTTCAAAAAAACCCAACCAAAATATACCGACCTATTCGAAACCCTAAAATTATAGGTTGTAAACATATATATATATATATATATATATATATGTATATAGGTATAACCCTAATCATTCTCCATAATTTGAAATCTTTAAAATAGAGAAAACCCTAATTTTCTCTCATGTTCTTCAAATTATATATTATATATATATTAGATAACCCTAATCATTCTCCATAATCCGAAATCGTTAAAATAGAGAAAACCCTAATTTTCTCTCATGTTCTTCAAATTATATATGTATTATAGTTTTGATGATCCCTTATATAGTTCTTCGTATTCGTGTTCGTGTTTTAATGATTCATGTCCTCTTTCTGTAGTATTTGTTTGGAACGCAGGTTCGAGCATTACCAAAACTTTGAGTATGGTTTCATTATTACTTCTTATATTATATTGTATAGGTTTCTTGATTTATTAAATGTAAAAACGATTATACTAATTCTTATGTTTCAGGTGAGTTGGTACATAGTCGTGATCTTAGTTCTATGTTCTCGGACAAGAAATCTAGGTTTTTTATTTATGAATACTTTAAACTTTAATCTTTATAGTTTGATGATGCTAAATAGAAAGACTTATTTCTATAGTTGCAGGAAAGCTTCTGAAGATGATCATAGTGATGAGAGATGTTTGGTAATTTAAATTTTAATAGTAAATTATTCTATCATCGTTATAAAAATTAATTTATAAGTATGTGGTTCTAACAAATAAATTTATAAATGAATTTTTTATTTGAATAGGTGGAGGTGGCAAGGGCTATCGAAATTTTTTATTTGAATTCTGTATCTTCAAATATATTGCTAAAAGGTATGTTGCTAAACTTAAAATTCCTTATAATAATATATTTCTAATGATCAAATTAAATTTAAACATTGTTTAGATGAATCTACCAATGATCGTATGGTGAAAAACAGGTATTTTATTTTAATAGGAAAATTATTTATATATATAAATATATTTGATTCAGAAAATCATATTAACATTTGCATTTACTGATTATTATTGCAGAAAGACTGTGAATGGTGTTGATAATATCCTTGAAGTTATGGTATATTTTTAAAATAAATTAATAGTTATTGTTTTAAATTAATAACTCTTATTTTCACGGATATAACAACATTTAGTGTGATTAATCAACAGATTAGAGTTTCAGAGTCAGCAACACAACGTCTTTCGGCTATTGTTCGGTAGTAATTCTATGTTAAAAAGCGGTTTTGACACTAATTATTTGTTTGGATCATCGTCAAACGTTTGTTAATCATTTGTTTATTTGGTATTATTATGCAAATCAAAAGTGTTTTAAAGTCATCTTGATACCAAAATTTAATGAAACAAATTATTACCATTTGTCTGTAAATTCTGATCTTAATCCTATTTTTATGAATATTTGCAGAGAAGCTATTGATCGCAAAAAAACAGAGTCGTTTCCGTTCCTTCTAAACTACACGGTAATTATCTTCAAATAATCTCAATCAAATTCCATTATATATAATTTATAACATTGTTATTATTTTTAAAAATAGGCAGCGTATGGAAGAAGATATGATTGGTGTCGTTGCAAAAAATCAGGCGTGAAGAAAGGAGGAAGACGATTTTTCGAGAATAGTAGGATGAATGTTATGCGATCTTATAATCGTATTTTTATTGATATTGTTTTAGATGGTTGAATATTTTATGAGATAGAAATAGTCCAATGATAATTTATTTTAATAATATAAGATTATACTTTAATAATGACGATCAAATGATCGAATACCAAGGTGCTTGATTAATATATAAGAACAAAATAAAACAATAAATGTTATATTCATAACTATTATTAACATAAAAAAATGTTAAAAATTATGTCTAATATTTTGAATAATTTTATTAATTAATGAAAACAATCTGCACATGGAAGAACAATCCTTGGTGTCGTAGCTCATATTCAGACGTAAGGATAATATAAGCATGATATTTAGAGAATAGTATTATGAATATTATGATATCTAAACGATCGGTTACTAAAGTTCTTGATTATTATCTCAATTTTGAAAAAAATAGAGAAAAGACATAATGATGCTAATATTATTGAAAATGTGATAATTATTATGTCCAAAAATTTGTAGATCATTGTTAGAAAAATCTAAAATTGTTATTTTATACCTTATGTAAAGTAGGGTTGAAAATCTTAAGAGATATTCTATATTTAAAATAGTTTACAATATAGTGTAAGATCATGATTTATTTTTAAACAAAAAAAATTACGCATTTAAAGCCGTAATGATAATCATTAAGAAGATTACTATTTAACTCAAAAATAAAAGGAAATATAAAGATATATCAATGTTGGGAGATCTTTACAGAATAGTAAAATGATTTGGTAAACAGGAATTTAAAAATATCACTTCCGAAAAAATGTAAATTGTGAATGTATAAAATTGTATATATATATACGTCTATTCGACACTTTTGATTTTTTAAACCTAAATCAGAGAAGAAATCCACAGAACACTTTTGCTTCCTTTGTAGAAATTATGGTTAGGTATAGCCTTTTTGATGATGTTTCGCGTTTGAACTCTTCAAAATATGAATGGAAAATTCGTGTGAAAGTCTTATGTCTGTGGGAAGATAAAGGTCCAAGTTTGGAGATGGTTTTAACTGATATTAAGGTATTTACTTTAATTTAATTATAAGCTCATTATATATATCAAACAATAAGTTTATATGCAATTATACCTGAAAGTTACAAATCACAAGGTTTTAAAAATATTTTATAGACATGTAACAAAATCGTATTATCCGATAATTAATAATACTATGTTTTATTAGGGTGTAAAGGTCCAATGCTCCTTTCGTGGAGATGTTTATGATCGTTTTGTCTTAAAGTTCAAGGTTGGTGATTGGCTTGATTTTAAAGACTTTAAGGTTGTTGAACAGAATGGTTCATGTTTAGCTACTACACATCGTTACAAAATTGTTATTTTGTACAATGCCAAGATAAGAGAGAATTCAATTGTTGGAGGGGAAGATTTCTATGATTTCGTCGATTTCAAACTCATCCATGATGGTACCCAATGTGAAGATTACTTAATCGGTAAGGGAATAATTCAGTTTTTTAAAAAGAAATTTCAAATACTATTTGAGATTCTTTATATTTGAACTAATTTAAATTTTATACGGACATTATTGGTGAGGTTGTAAATGTTGGCGAATTCAGATGTTAATTTCAAAGAATTACAACAAAAAGAGGAAATCAAAGGGGTGGAAAATAATGGAAAACATGAAGATGTCACACAAAGTGATAATATCCGTATGTTATTTAAGTATTGTACTCGATATGGTTCAGATCAAAAGAAAAACATTACTTTCATGATCAATATGAAACAGATTGCACGATCTTTGAAGACTCTGATGATGACATTGATGTTGGAGATCAGGACGATGATGATTATAAAGAAGAGGATGATACTGAGGAAGAAACTGATGATGATAGCGAATACCAAACAGATAACAGTGGTAACAATGATCAAGATGACGAAGATTATGTCCAAGATTTTGAAGAAGATGAAAAGATGATGAGTTGGAAAGTACTGAAGATAATCTTAAAATTAAAAAAAAAAAGAGGATATCTCAATTAACCACAAAATCTCATTTGATCTTCGTGATTGCAGGTAAATTTTAAAACTCATATATATTTTTATATTATACATAATCATACTCTTAATCCATTATTTTAAATCACACAAATTTTAATTCTTTAATTTTAGTGGAACCCTACTAAGGTGTGAATTATTCAAAAAACGGCTGCGGAATTCTACGATGCTTTAAAATCATTCCAGGGTGAACGTTTAATTTGTGTTATTCGTTGGGATGTTATTGAAGATTTCCAAGGTATACAATTAATTTAATAAAAATTATTGCATATTTATGATGATCGTGTATTGAAAGGAATAAATTCTGTTATAACTTTGCAGGAAAAAGAAGTATATCTTCTACAGTTTGTACGCGAATAACACTCAATCCCCGCAATTCTGAGGTTGCGAAAATGATGGAATTGTAAGAATAACATCTTTGTTCATGCTATAACATAGATGAAAACGAAATTCGTTTATAAAATTTTTCACGTTCTACTTAATTGAATTATAGGAGATCGAGGAAGAGGACTCGCGGATAGAAGACTGGCTTCCATGAATTTTTTGTGGCGTTTTAGGGATTTGATGGGATTTTAATTATTTTATATTTAGTTAGTAGTTGGATTTTTAAAAATTCTTGCTTTGATATAAAATGAAATATTTTAATTATTTATTTACATATAATGAGCTAAACAAATTAATGTGACGCAAATCTTTATCTATCGTGATTTAATTAACCATACCGATTGTTTTGGGCTCATCAAATTCATGAAAATTGAAAATGGGCTTCAAAAAAATATATAAAAGTTTACATATTTATGAGAATAATATATATTTAATAAATCGTTTTGTTGTTGTTATAAACAATGTTAAATGAAATAAAATAATTGTAAAATGTATCATAATGTGTATTTATTAACTACTATAAGGACCGTTACAAAAATGACGATATTGTTAAGATAAATTAGTTAAACAAATGTTTTTTGCAAATGACGATATTGTTTCGATTAATTATAAAAACGCTTATACCATTGTAAAAATAAATTAACATCAAATATACCGACTATAAAAAATACTACTAATCTGTAATTATAATCATAATTATACCTATTAAAATTATAATTATTAAAAAAAAAAAAAAACACTAAAACGATTAAGACGCAACGCTACGTTTAATCGTGACTGTTTATATTCTTACAAATCCGAAATGCCATTTTCGTCTTCGAAAACAGTGAAGAGTAAGAAACCCTAATTTGGTAAAATCATGAGAATCGATTACATTCTGATCTTCATCGAGGACGAACGAACTGGTGTATTCAAGCTAAAGTCTTGAATTCTTGGCATGTCACCGAGTTCTTCACAAAACGAGTTCTTCTTCTTGTGGATACGAAGGTTAGAGCAATTAATCGAAAATCGATTTTACATAAATCTTTATTTTAATAGTGTTTATATACTAGATTACTCACACGATTTTAAACAAACCTTGAAGGGTGACACGATTGAGGTCGCCTTTGTCCCAAATATACTTAAAAAGCTCCGGAAGTATATTTACGAGGGCGAATGGTATCAGATTCGAAATTTCCAAATCATCAATCCAACCCTCAGGGAGAGGAATACTCATCATCCTTTTCAGATCAAGTTTACGGATGATTCAACCATGTTGCTGCTCGAATCAATCAACTCCAAAATTACTTCCGATTCGAAGATTTGGATGATATATATCGTGGAAGGATCAATCATCACATATCTTTCGGTACGTTTTTCGAAATTTAATTGTAATTTATTTATTTTAACATAGTATAACCAAATTGGAATGGATTGTTTTTTAGCTTTGTGTTGAGTTATCTAGAAACTCTAAAAGAATTTTGGAACTTTGTGTATTGGTACCTAAATAGAAAAGTACAAATTGAACTTTTACCAAAATAGTTTCATGTGAATGTCAAAAAGCTTTGGATACAAACATTGTAAAAAATATTCTTGACTTTTTCCAAAAATAGATGTTTGCGGATGTATAGTAGCTGTTGATGACAGAAGAAATCATGGAAATGGTGTTTATGAAGTTGTTTTGACTCTATTAAATGGCAGGTAAGTCACATTTATTGCATCTTTACTCATATTAAGATTTATAAGTCTAACTTTATTTTGTAGAGTGTAACAAGTATATTCATTTGTAGGAATGAAACTGTAAAGTGTCGTGCAATGGATTACTATGCTAACCTTTTCATGTCTTCATGGGTGTCAACTGGATGCCATCTCACATATCAAACTGAAGCGGTGTTTTGTGTACTGCGTTTCTGGAGGGTTGGAGAGTATGAAGGTATGTACTATTAATAGAACTTGCTAGATTGAAAAAATTCTTAAGAGTAGGTTGTATACTCATCTAATAATCTTTTTAACACTTAAAACATCCCTAGGTGAACCGTGTATTGTAAACACATTGGCCTCCTCCAAGATCTATTTAAAACCGGAGTTTGTAGGACTTGAGAATCACAAGGCTATGTATGTTTTTAATGTTCAAAAATATCAAGTGGTGTATCATGTTAGGGTCTAACTTAAGGATGTGTTTTCTATTTTTTTAGCTCGGAATTTGCTGGACGTTATTACATTAAGCACATAATGCAGCATGAAGGGTAAACTGGAGAAGTTTAAGCTGAAGGCATATTTGTTAACAATCTTTTTGTATATGCTAACTTTATAATTATTTTGAAGGTTTGTATGATCAAGTACTATAAACCCTTTTAAGGGTTGATTTCCAAATTTACTTGATGGTTCAATATTAAATTATTCTGACCCAACTTCTACCTAATTAAAATTAACCACATAATATGGATCAGGCTCAATGGATTTTTCCCATTTTGCAAATGGGCTTGATTTTTTTTTGTAACAAGATAGTATATATTGAAAGTCCATTTAGAAATTTCAGATTAAAAGTTTAAAATACAAAATTAATTTCAATTTTGAAAATATGTAAAAAGAACACAAAAGTAATTTGAATATAGGTTTTTTTTTTGACATTTTGATTTTATTATTTAACTCTTGCCCGCACAAGCGTGCGGGTAACTCTCATAGTCATTTTCGTAAAGCATAACGTCATAAACTCCATGAGTTGCTGGAGTTGTTTCACACTTGTCTGCATCTTTCTTATGTTTTGCGAGAATCTTGGCAACATACTTTGTAAACTTGCCTTCGTGATTCTTGGATTTGTTATGTCTCTTTACCATTCAATGCATAGCTTGCCTCCTAATTGTTTCCAACATTGGAATCATAACCTTTGCTCTTGCTTTTGTAATTGATGCGTTGAATGATTTTGTGGCATTGTTATCAACATCCTCACAGTTACTTCCAAGTCTAAAGAAATGTCTTGACCACGTCTCAGGTGTCTTTTAAATCAGTAAATCCTAGATGTCAATGTTATATTCTTTCACTTTGTTGAGATTCTCTTCAAACTTAGTTTTGTTGTAGCTCTAAGCTTGTAACGCCCCCAAACCGTCGTACGGCCGGTCAGACTGTGGACAGCACCGAGACGCCACTTTGGAAACATTCACCAATGATCCGGCCGAGGTTCGAGAACAAATCAAGACCCGTAGCCAGTCCTTTGGTGAGGTTTCCGACCACCTGGGACAACATTCAGGCTTTGCAACCCTTGTGATGTTCCTGATGTTGAGCCGACTTGGACAAAGCTATATCAGTTATTACTCGTACGAAAATAAAAGCCGGATGTATTAATATATAAAGAGTTTATTACAAAACGGATACCAAAAAGATTATAAGGTTTTTAGTTTGTGGCCTAGAGCCAAGATCGGTACATAATAAAACATATTTGATTTTACAAACAGACACAAAAACTACTCCGGGTTCCTATCGTCCACCACGCCTTCTAGTTCCCTCTAGGGTTACCTGCAACACAAAATATTATCATAAGTAATCTAAGATTACTTAGTGAGTTTCAGAGTTCCTGCAACAATAATAACCCCAACCCCAAACCCCGACAACAATTAACAACACATGCAAGCAAGCAAACAAACACACAAACAAACAAGCAGCAATAAAAGCAATTAAGCAATTTACAAGCAAGCAAACAATCAAACAATTAGAGATATGCATGCGGAAGATAATGAGCAAAGCAAATTAATCTAGCAAGCAATCAACAATGACATGCAACATGCAACATTCAACATGCAACAAATAACATGCAACAAGCAACAAACAACATGCAAAACTTGAAATAAAACAAAGAGAATTTTAAGACCAGTTTTAATTTATGGGCCTGGTATGCTTTCTCTCCTCAACACCCTTGTGAACACCCGAGCTGCAACCACAATGGCATGTAACTAGAACATCATTTAGAGCCACACCATCGTGTAGACAGCTTTGGCCAGGGTAGCGAGCCCAGTAACCTCTGAGCTCTTCGTCCAGGTCCTACAACTCACGAACATGGGTTGCATGAACGCGGCTGCATGCTGGTACGGATAATCTAAGGATAGCCATACCCAAGTCTTACTACGCTAGCCGGACTTTGTCGCGGACTAAACGCATTAAGAGTTTAACAAATTTTTGATACTTGAGTTCTTATGGTTTTTAAGCTCATAAATTTACAAGTATCCTTACAAAGTTACCACCATTGTCACTAGAACATTTCGAACTACAAGCGGTGTAACCTCACAGCACCATGCATTTAAACAAGAAAATCAAACATGAAATTCAAGTAAAAATGCAACTATATGCTCAATGCAAACCGTTTACTAGATGGAAATCATTAGATCCCATCTAGCTCGGTGAAATGTGCCTGAACTCACAGAAAACCGGCGATCTCTTGAACTGAGTGGTCGGATTCTCTTGGCAGAACTTCTGATCTTTCTCCTTGTTGAAATCGAATTCCTTCTCGATTCAATACTTTATGGTGGTCGATAGTCTTGTCTTGCTCTTCCTCTTCTCGCACACCTTTTCGAACTCACTCTCTTTTTCTCTCTTTTCTCTCTTCTTCACCCTTCTCTCAATTTTCTCTTCTTTCCCTTCGTTGATTTTGCGAAAATGAGAAAGGGTGGGTTCCCTTTTATAGAGAGTTTGGGCGGTTGAGTCGACCAATGCATGTGGGGCGTTTGTTTATCTTTGATGCCACACAATTTGCATGAATCACACTTGTTGGAGTCGAATTTAACACTTGTCCAATGAAATCCTCTTTGTTCTCCACTCACCCTTGCATGAAACATCATTGGCCGCTTTTAAAAAGTAGAAATGATCGTGTTTTCCACTTTTATTTGCATGAAATGCGATTGGCCTCTTCCAAAAGGGAATAATAATTTTGTTTCCCACTATCTTGCATGCATTTCTATTGGCCAAACAAAGGAGACATTCGTTCCTTAATTTCTGGAATTTTGTCTGGTCGGGTCGATGGTACCACGGTTCGGTCGGCGGTACGCGGCACGGTTTTGTACCGTTTGTGTCCGATGACTCCGACATAACTCGGTCCGTCCGTCAGTTCTTTGTCCATACCGTTCTTCCTCGGTCCATCCGCGTACGTCCTTGTCCTGTCCGTCCTTTCTTGTTCGTGACTTCTCTATCCATTCCATGCTCGGTCATTCTTTGGCCATCGTCCGGGATTCCTCGGACTTTTGGTAATTCCTCGGACACTCTTTGGCAGTTCTCGGTCTTCCATCCTTACCTTCTTTCCAAGTTCCTTTCCTGGCCTTTTGGTCATGGGTTTTTATTTGGTTTTTACCCTGTAGTGAGGGTCACTACATTCTCCCTCCCCCCTTAATAGAATTCGTCCTGAATTCCATAAGGATCTGACGGCCCTGCTTCGTCTTCTTCTATAAACAGTTGAGGATACTCGGTTCGAATCCTATCCTCATCTTCCCATGTTTTAACCTTGCGGTTCTGCTTTCCCCAAAATACTTGGATTTGAGGAATGCTTCTGTTCTTCAACTTCCGCGTCCTTTGCTCTCTGATTCGAAACGGTCCTTCGGGGTATGTGAGATTTGACTCCAACTCCTCGATAGGCTCGGGTATAATCATATTAGGGTCAACAACATGCTTCCGTAGTTGTGTCGCATAACCTCAGGCATAGATAGCCGGTAGGCTACTACTCCAACTCTCTTCTCAATCCGGTATGGTCTAATGAACCTTACCGTGAGCTTTCCAACTTTACCGAACCGATCCTTCCTTTTTTGTGGTGCGACCTTCAAGTACACCATATGTCCAACTTCAAATTCCACTTCTTGCCTTTTATGGTCTGCGTACTTCTTCTGGCGGTCTCGAGCTTTCTGCATGCTCTCTCGAATAAACTTGATCTTCTCTGTGGTCTCATCAATCAACTTGTGCTTGAAACTCGTCCTTTCTCCAACTTCCGTCCAACAAAATGGCGTTCGACAAGGTATTTCGTACATAGCTTCAAACGGTGACATGCCGATGCTTGAGTGATAGCTATTGTTATAGGTGAATTCGACCAACGGTAAATTCCCTTCCAAAGCTGTAGACCACTCCAACGCACATAGCCGAATCATATCTTCTACGGTTCAGATGGTTCTTTCTGTCTGCCCATCGGTCTCCGGTGGAATGAGGTGCTCATATGAACATCCGTTCCCAACGCTCTATGTAAATCCTGCCAAAATATCGATGTGAATTTTGGATCACGGTCAGAGACGATGTTGGCTGGCACTCCATGTAACTTCAAGATCTCATCAATGTATTTCTTCGCCAAAATTGGTGCTTTATCGGTACTCCTCACTGAAACTAAGTGGGCAACCTTTGTTAAACGGTCGACCACTACCCATACTGCATCGTTGATTCGTCTTGGTCTTGTTGGTAGTCCAGTGATGAAATCCATCGAAATAGACTCTCATTTCCAAGTTGGTATGGGTAAGTTGCAAAGTAATCCTGCTGACACTCGGTGCTCCACCTTGATTCTTTGACAGGAATCACACTGGTTTACCCCTGCTTTAATCCTCGCCAATGGTAATACCTACGCACATCCTTGTACATCTTGGTACTCCCTCGGTGAATACTCAATGCTGAGTTGTGGGCTGCTCTTAGTATCTCCTGCCGTAGTCCACTCCGGCCTGGTATGGTGATTCTTCCATTGAGAAGTAAGGTTCTATCATCTGCCAAGTGATAACCACTAGCATTCGGCCCGTCTAAACTTCTTAACTCCTCGACAATCTTCTTCAGGTTCTCATCCTTGGGTTGTTCCTCACGAATTCGTCGTAGTAGGCTCGCTTGAGTTATGGCTTGTAATCCCAGCGGCTCACTAGGTTCTCCTTCTAAGGCGAAAAGCCTTACCTTCTTCAACTTGTTGGCTAGGGACTCCACGTCTCTCTCGACATCAACTTTTGCTTTCCTGCGGCTTAACGCATCTGCCACCACATTGGCCTTGCCTGGGTGATACTGGATCTTCAAGTCATAATCGGCTATGGATTCCATCCATCTCCTTTGGCGCAAATTAAGATTTGGTTGCGTGAACAAGAATTTAAGACTTTGATGATCCGTAAATACCTGAACCGCTTCTCCGTAAAGGTATGATCTCCATATCCTTAATGCAAATACCACGGCTGCCATCTCTAGGTCATGTGTGGGGTAATTCTCTTCATTCTTTCTCAACTGTCTGGATGCATAGGCAATTACCTTGTCTCCTTGCATCAAAATGCATCCTACTCCAACTCTTGACGCATCTGTGTACACAACATACGGCTTATTTGACAATGGCAAAGCTAAAATCAGTGTCGTTTTCAATGCTCCCTTTAACTTTCTAAAAGCTTCTTCCACCTCTTCACTCCAAATGAAAGGTACTCCTTTTCCGGTGAATTGTTTCAAGGGTTTAGGAATAGATGAAAACCCCTTTATGAATTTCCGGTAATAACCTGCGAGGCCTTAGAAACTTCGGACCTCTAACACTGATGTTGGTTTCGGCCAATACTGAATCGCGGCAATCTTTTCTGGGTCGGCGGACACTCCTCGCTCCGAAACTTGGTGTCCTAGGAACCCAATCTCCCTTTGCCAAAATCTGCACTTGCTGAACTTGGCAAACAACTTCTTCTCCCTTAGTCTTTCTAACACCTTCCTCAAATGTTCTTCATGCTCTTCTACACTCCGCGAGTATATAAGGATGTCATCAATGAATATAATAATGAATTGATCCAAATAATCATGAAAAACCTCATTCATTAATCGCATGAATGCTGCCTGGCGCATTGGTAAGTCCGAACGACATTACTACGAACTGGCCATATCTTGTACGAAAGTGATAGACAGGTTTTCACCCAGGGTATCAATCCCCTATGCTGTTGTAGTACAAAGGGTTATCAATCCAAATGGTTGTGTATTGCTAGCAGGAAGGATATGATCAGTACAATACAAGTCAAGCCAAGAAATTAAGGTTTGGGTTCTAACAGTCCTAAAATAAACAAAGTAAAAGAATATAAACAAGTAAACCACACGAACTAAGCACTCGATGCAAGCAATTGAGTACATGATCGAGTGGGGGTGATCGAGTATGCAAGTAAGTTATGAACAGCTCGAGGTATTACTCGATGAAGGTTATCGTGTACCTGATCGGGTAAGTGGTCGAGTAAGTAAAGGAAATGTAAACAAATAAAATATGAAAGTTCCTAAGGATGGAGGTAATCGAATCCTAAGTGTTCTAGACCAGTACGGATGCCTTACATGCCTCAAGCAATTATTTCCTAGACAATGAACCTCTAAAACCTTGTCACCACACTTTCGCGCTAGCAACAATCAACCTTGAACATACTACCACACTATCGCACTAGCAATATGAACAAGCAGGCATTAAGAACAATTCATTTTTGTCAGTAGACTTAAACTCATCTGATTTTGTCACTCAGAGTTAAGTAAACCTCTAGCATTGACCTAATCAAGCATTTTATCTACTCCTTTCGGCATGTAGCATTGTAAACGTCCTAGATCTAATCTCAACCTTTTGGTCTGTTGACAGCATTAAGAACATCAACCTAGAAGGAAATCTATCAATCATCACAATCAACTAAAGCATCCTAACCGATCAAGAACACCTAATCATCTATCCCATCCCTAGAAACTTTGCTACACTACTCGGACATAGAAACGAATGAAAAAGCAATCATAATAAACGAAAATGACATTATATTAAAAGATAGAGTAGAGTAGAAAGAGTATGGGATAAAGATCTAAGAAAACTACAAAATAAAATTGCAAAAACAAGAAGAAAAATGTTGAGTCGCTCAGTTCTCTCATAGAAGCTCTCGCTCTCTGATTTGAGGGTCTGCGGCGTGCTCGTTTGCGAGCTAGGGAAAGAGGGGGTTTATATATGGAAACCCTTTGACCTAGCTTCCCAGACCTGCCCGATGGTCTACTCGATGGGGTACACGAGGGTGAAGTCGGGTAACTCCTCGGGTGGATCTTCGGGTTGCTCTTCGCTCTCTTGGATCCTCTTTGATCGTGTTGGGGTTCAGACTTGTTCTTGTAGCTCGATGGCTCCTTCGGGTACATGCTCGAGTTGTCCTTGTTTTTCCCCATTTTTGAATCTTTAGCACATGTTTTCATCCAATTTATGCAAATGCAGAAATGCAACACCCTAAATGCTCTAAAAGTTGATTCTTGCAGTAAATGCCCTAAAAAGGTAAGTTAGAGGTATGAACAATGCAAAATATGGACAAAAAAGGATGCTAAAAACATGTAAATTACAGTGTTATCAGACCCCCAAACTTAAATCTTGCTAGTCCTTCAGCAAGGAAGTAAGAGGGTACGGTTTGAAAGTGGGGACTAATAACCTTAAGATGCTAACTGAAGGATTCAAGCTATAGTCCTTAAAGATAGTTTAATGGTGCTAAGATCAATCAACATACTTAAAAATATTTTTCTATGCTTATTACCATGCATCGATCTATCTTAACCTCCAACTAAAGATAAGGAACATCTCTTTCACATTCAATTAAGTGTTTGGCGAATTCTTGCAAATGGAAGGTGAATCAAGCTCAATCGGTTTCAAGGGTAAGGCATTTTGGTAAGGTGGTTTCAAACAAATTCTTTAGGTGGTTTTCTCTCAAAAAGTGGAATGCTAGACAGTTGTGAAAACTATCTAAGACTGAGAACAATTTGGGCATACAAAGCTTAACTCTTGATGATCTACCCTTTTCTGATACATTCGTCATTTTTTTTTTTTAAACCTCCTAGAATTAAACTACCCACATCCTTGATTTTAATTCTCTCTTTTTTTTTATTCCCTAAGGTTTAGACTTTTAGACTTTAAACTTCTAGCTCTTACTCTCATTTTTTTTTTTTTTTTTTTTTTTTTTTTTAATACTTTGCTAAACTCCTAATATACATATATTCTTTTTTTTTTCTAGGAGACTATAGCAAGAACTTTTTCATTTTTTTTTTTTACTTAGAGACTTAGAGCTAATTAATTCTAACCTTAGGGACTTTTTTTTTTTTTTTTTTTTTTATATTCTACAACCCAACCCCAAATAAACATTCTAACCACCTATCTTTCAAAACCGAGTCTATTAGCTAGTTCAAATCTAACTTAGCTAAATCAAGAGGCAGTTCTTTGTCGTTCTCAATACTCTCAAGGTTTCACAACCTATAGCACAATGAAAAAGGCCTCACTCAACAATTCACAACAAGGTTTGAAATAAAGGTTTGGGGTTCAAGGGTAGGACAATATGAATCGGGTTAAACGAAAAGATTGGTAAAAAGTGGAGTGCTAACCCGAGTTTTAGAGTTACCATGAACAAGTATTCAAGTTCCATAAGCAAGACAATTAAATTTCAAATTAAATCCAATAATATAGAGATGTTCTAATGTTCAAGCAAGTGGAGGAAGCATTCAATCGACACAAAGGGTCTAAGCAAAGATTTTTCGTTTTTTCCAAAGATTGATCTAGCAACAATGAACTGTGACTAAGGGTTATAGCTTCAATCCTAAGGTTTGATTTTTAAACAAGGTGGTTTTAATCATTTTCCCCTAAGATGCATATGCAACAATCCTATATGAAACAAACTAGACTCAATCCTAATATGAAAATGCAACTACATGAACACTCTTTTTTTTTTTTTTTTTCAAAATATTTCAAATTTTTTTGGTTTTTTAATGCACATATATGCAGACTCAAATGAATAAAACTAGCATGCAAAAATTTGAAATAATAAAAATAAGAAAATAAAATACAATGTTAAATACATTCTAAGACCCTCCCCCAAACTTAAATTACACATTCCCTGTGTAAATAAAAGTTGGAAAAGAATCCAAGAATCACACAAAATTATGAAACTAAATGCAATGATATATACAAGGTTGGATGAAATTGGTACCTCATGGGTTGGAGAAGAAGGAGGTTGCAGCAGCCTCCGTACTCGCCAACGTGTAGCCAGGGTCGTCACCGGCTTCAGCAGGTGCCGGTGTTTGCTCGTCAGAGAGCTCAGATATGCGTACAGACGACTTACCCGGACCAGCATCCAAGGTGTTGATCGAGGGTGGGATCGCATAGCTCATTGGGTAGGGCATCGAGCTGTAGGATGGAAATAGCAGAAGAGGTCCAGAATGATCACCCATGTATCCACTCGCACGGTGCATCGTGTACGGCATCGTGAATGGCATCTGGTACGGTGGAGGAAAAATTCCAGCATAATCACCGATTGGGTGCTCGATGGGTGCATCGGATAGTGCATCACGTACCCCATCGGGTTGGGTGTCGGGTAGGCGTCAGAGTGGCTTCTCCTCGATGCTTCTGGTCGGGTGATGTCCTCCTCAGCTCAGGGCTCGTATGATGATGCTCTTTGAGGTTCCGGAGGTGGCAGTCCTCGAGTTCCTCCTAGCGGTCCGCTTCTCCCCTTCCAAGTAGGTGCTTGTGCCGAGGTAGGAGCTGAGGCACAGCTTGCCTTGTCTTGCAACTCCTTGATTTGACCTCCCATTATCTTCACCGAACCGGCAAGATCCTTCACCTTCTTCACCATGAACTTGTAAATCTTCTTCAGCCACCCAATTCTCTTGTGAGCTTCCCTCACTCCAACCGGTTGCTTTTGAGAGCAGACATACTCCTCAAAATCAAACTCCTTCGAGCTATCTCCTTGTCTTTGTCCGGTTTCCTCTCTCTTCTCAGCTTCGGACTCCTCCTCCGGGTTGTACAGCTCTTCCAACGGTGGTGCGAAGTCAATGTTGTTTCCTAGCCAAACCTTGGTGCATATGACATTGGGTAAAACCATTTGAGCAGCTCCGGCGGTTGGATGAACAAACTTGA
The DNA here is from genome assembly GCA_024034495.1 of Camelina laxa. Lineage (NCBI taxonomy): Eukaryota > Viridiplantae > Streptophyta > Magnoliopsida > Brassicales > Brassicaceae > Camelina > Camelina laxa. The sequence continues at coordinate 16,195,819 of CM043882.1, read as the reverse complement.
ACAGTCTCATGTCGTTAGGCCTCTCATAGGCCAAAAATCTTGCCAGCACGAGGTAGTCCGCATCTAGCCACCTTGGTTCGTGAACGATTCCCTTTCAAGGGCACATCGCATGCCACTAGGATTGGTGTGACTAGTCCCCCAATAGATATCTCTCTGCCTCCTTCTCTCCTTTTCACAGCCCACGATTTCAAGTATAGGAATTGATCGAGTAGCACAAACAACATACTAGTATCATCAACATCTCCTACTAGCGGTGTTCCATCCCTAGCACTATCCAAAACTCCACACAGTGCAACGTCTAACAACTGAAGCTCATGGTCATTCACATTCCCAGTCTCTTTTCTAGCAAAAAGAGTGCATGCGAGGGACTTGTGAAAATACCTCAAGACAGGGCTCCTTATTTGAGCGGATTTAGAGCTCGTGGACTTGTAGGGGTGCTTGTCTCCTATTGTCAGCCATAGGGACCTCATCTCCTCCCTGCTGACCTCCATACCTTCTCCACTACCTGCTTTGAAGCCATGCAGCTTCTCCATCTCTTTGAAACTGAGTCGGTAGTCTTTGTTGCTCACGGAGAAGGTGATGAATCTGATCCCCCCATCGGGTAGTAAGGTCGGGTGGTCCTCGAAATAGTACAGCTTAAAGGTTGAAAGGAAGTGGACCGTCTCCTCCTCATATGCTTCTAGGTGGGATCGCATCATCTGGCCCAGGTGGCACATATCGAACATAAAGTCTACATCTCTAGCGATTCCCAATTGCTTCATAGTCTCACGGTGAGGGTATCGGGTGCCAACAAAGCTCATCTTCCTGAAGACCTTGAATAGTCTCGCCGGAGTGTCTACTTCCTTTTGCTTCAGCCTCCGCGAGGCTTGGCGGGTCCTCTCTCTCTGCTCCTCTTCTCTCTCTCTTTCTTCCTCCTCGGCGTGTTGATCCTCTTCCTTAACTGGCCTCTCAACTACCTTCTCAGCCTTCTCTGAAGCCGGTCTCTTCCCTCTTGCAATCGCATGTCTGCTCCTTGATCGAGAGGTTTGGATCTCCCCTTGCTCATCTCCTCCAGCATCAGAATCGACCTCCATAGGGTCGGTAAGGGTCTTTTCGGACGTAGACAAGTCCCTACGTCGAGGAGAACGGTGGACAGCACTCGCCATTGGACTCGGTGAGCGAACTTGGGGGCCTACTTGATCGGCTACACGAGCATCGGGTCGGGTGGTGGATCGAGTTGTGTATCGGGTTGGGGAGGCTAAACGTCCACCCAACGGTTGGGAATGTGGAACGTTTCCTCTTCCTTGAGATTCTCGAACTTCGGCGGCATCTCCTCCGATTGTAGCAGCGGCGGAGGTGGATCTTCTTCCCTTCCTTTGGTAGGTTCTAGCGGTACGCTCCATGTTGATTCCTTGAGAAGAAAAAGAAAGGCTAATTCTCGAAGTTAATAAGGTTAGCCTCCAAAGAAAATCGAATAAACTTGGAATCGAGAGAGAAGAATAGAAACTTATGGAAAACGAAAAGTTTTAGAGTTTAGGGGAGTCTTATCGGTGATGAAGAGGGAGAGGGGTTCGACTCCCTTAAATAGGCTAGGGTTTCGGTTGGTGGGGTTCACCGAGAGTGGGCTTCCTTGCTGCATTCGGACTTCACTCGCTACCCGAGCAGGGACACGATCAGGCGCGTCGAGTATGGTGTCGGGTTGACCCTCAGGTTTACCAATTTCCCTCTTTCTAATTTTCCATTTTTTTTAGTTTTTTTTTATTTTTATAAAATTGCAGAAAGAGAAAAATTAAATAAAAGTACACAAAACAAATAAACTAAAATTAAAAGATACCTTTGGGACTTCCTCTGAAGTTTGACTCTTCATGCTCTTTAAGCATGGGATCCATGTGGAAGAGGTTCTGCAATCCTCTCCACTACAGTAGGCTGGTTCAAAAGATCTTCCAGGGTTTTATCCAGGTTCCATGGCAAATGTGGTTTTGACCTCTTCAAGATGTTGCACTTTCCTTTGTTTGGTCTTGGTGGAAAAAGCTTGACCATCAATGGTTAGCCTCTTAACCCCTTTCTTCACATCAAACTCCATCTTGAAGTACTCACCATGCTCTATCTTGATCTTGCCTTGTTTCATTTCGATCACAGCACCAACTGTTGCCAAGAATGGTCTTCCTAGAATCAGTGGATCATCTGGTTCCTTATCCATATCCAGGATCATGAAGTCGGTAGGCACTTCCAGTCTCCCAATCCTTAGAGGCAGATTCTCCAGAATACCAATTGGATGCCTCACCGTTCTATCGGCTAGAACCAAATACAATTTACTTAGTTTGAAATCAGTGAATCCCAGCTTGTTAGCAACTGAAAGCGGCATATTGCTGACCGAAACTCCAAGATCACACAAACAGCTCTTGGATATCCGAAGTCCTATCGAACACGGCAAGGTGAAAGAGCCAGGATCTTCAAGTTTTTCCTCAATTCTCACCTCAGGATCCAAGCAAACTCCACTTCTCAGAATCTCAAATCCGATCTCCTTGACAGCTTCCTTAAACTCATCATCCAATCTAGCTGCTTCCTTTGCAGCTTCCTGCTGAAGCTCATGTGGGGGCAAGAGCTTAGGTGGTGGAGCTTTACGCTTAGCCATTCGCTCTGCAAGCGCCTCTAACTGGATGTCAAGTGCAGCATTGAACCTTTCCTCTAACTCCCCTCCTACCAGTGCAGGTGGTTGAGGCTGATCTCCCTTCTCAACATCTACTCGATGCATCATCTGATCAACACCATCGTGTAGGTCATCGGGTTCCACTTTAGGTTATTCTTCAGTTTGTGATTCTCGAACCAGTGCTCGATCATCAACTTGATCAGTCTCTTTGGATGAAGGCTCGGGTTCATACTCGGATATATAGTAGTTGGCCTCGTTTTTCATTGGGTTACCCACATCCTCCCCATCTTGATCATCACTGTCCCCAGTGAGGTAATCCTCATAGTCATCATCTAGGAAAATGGCCTGAGCAGTCGCATAATCCTTGGGGTTTTGAACAGCTTTACCAGGGAGTTGATTGATCTTTGGTGCTGGTTGATTGTTGTGGTGGCCTTCCAGGTATCGAACCTTTGTGTTGAGTGATTCGTACTTGGCATTGAGGTCATTGTATCCTGAGTCGATCTTGTTGCTCATCTCTGCGAACCGTTTCGCGATGTCCATAGAAGTTGTAGCCTGTTGCTGAATCATTTGCTGAATGAGACCGCATAACTCAGCTTCTTGTGATTGGTTTGGTGGATCTTGTTGTTGTTGGAATCCAAGTGGTTGGTTATAGGGTCCTGAATACGGCTGCTTAGGTGCATAGCCTTGGTTGTATTGGACAAAAGGCTTCCGTTGAATCTGGTTCCCTTGAACAGCAAATGGGTAAGTTTGGTCTTGAGGATTCGCAACATTCGAGTTCTAATAAGACATATTTGGATTCGGCTTGAAGTTGTTGTACCCTCTGTTGTAACCTCCTTGGTTGTTGATGTAGTTAACATCCTCAAGATGCATAGTCTCCCCATCTTGTTGTTGAAACTGCTCTTCCTCAGATATAGCATGAACATGCTTCTGCTGGTTGAGGAGCTGATCGAGCTTGTCATTTAGGGCTTTCATGTCCCTCTTATACTTGGCATCTTCCTCTCCTGTAGATCGCACAGAGCGATCATATTCCTCATTGTAGTTTCCGTCAGATTGAGCCAAGTTCTCAACTAGGTCCCAACCTTCATCAACATCCTTGTTGAGGAAGTTACCATTACTTGCGGTGTCCAGCAACATCCGTATCTTGGGCACCACTCCTCTGTATAGTGTGCTTAGCAATGAAGCATTACTGAAGCCATGATGTGGACATCGAGTAGTGTACCCCTTGAAACGTTCTCAAGCTTCATTGAACGTTTCATTATTCTTCTGTACAAAGCTGGAAATTTCATTTCGCAGCCTTGCGGTTCTGGAGTTGGAGAACAATTTGGCTAGGAATGCCTTCTTGCACGCTTCTCAAGTGGTCATGGACTCCTTAGGGAGCGATTTGTCCCAGATGTGTGCCTTATCTCCCAAAGAGAATGGGAAAAGCCTGAGCTTAAATCCATCTTCACTGACTCCATTTATCTTAGTGAGGCTATAGAGCCTATCAAATTCATCCAGATGATCCAATGGGTCCTCCATTCGCAGTCCATGAAACTTATTGCTCTGTATCATCTGGATGAGACTACTCTTGATATCAAAATTGTTGTTCTGCACAGCTGGTGGCACAATGCCATTCCTCTGAGTGTGAGTAGTCGGAGACTCTCCTGCTCCTATGTTGGTCCTTGCTTGAGGAGCTGGTGGACCGTTCTGATTATTCATCGTCTCCTCAATGATTGTTGGTTCCAGTTGAACTTGTTGTTGTCTGAGTAGCCGAGGTCTGTCGATGTTGTCGATGAAATGACTCAGGTTCTGGCTACCTCGGGATCGTTTTTGCATGCACATGTAGGTATCCGAGTGTGTACACGAGGATCAACTCGATCCTGGTGATTGAGTGACGGGTCGAGTGGGTGATCGGGTTGTACCTGAGATTCAAAACAAACAAAAGCGAAAGCAAACAAGTCAGTATCCGAAACAAATATAAACAAACGAACTTGATCTTCTAGCAAGTCCTGAAATCCTAAACGTAGCAAAATTAAAACATTCAAATGGCAACGGCGCTAAATTGATAGACAGGTTTTCACCCAGGGTATCAATCCCCTATGCAGTTGTAGTACAAAGGGTTATCAATCCAAATGGTTGTGTATTGCTAGTAGGAAAGATATGATCAGTACAATACCAGTCAAGCCTTGAACAAGTAAACCACACGACCTAAGCACTCGATGCAAGCAATCGAGTACATGATCGAGTGGGGGAGATCGAGTATGCAAGTAAGTTATGAACAGCTCGAGGTATTACTCGATGCAGGTTATCGTGTACTTGATCGGGTAAGCGGTCGAGTAAGTAAAGAAAATGTAAACAAATAAAATACGAAAGTTCCTAAGGATGGGGGTAATCGAATCCTAAGTGTTCTAGACCAGTACGGATGCCTTACATGCCTCAAGCAATTATTTCCTAGACAATGAACCTCTAAAACCTTGTCACCACACTTTTGCACTAGCAACAATCAACCTTGAACATACAACCACATTGTCGCACAAGCAATATGAACAAGCAGGCATTAAGAACAATTCATTTTTGTCAGTAGACTTAAACTCATCCTCAACTCCCAGGTCTTCCTTGTCATCTCCTCCCAAGGTGGTAAGAGTGACTACCTTGGGAGGAGATGACTACCTGAATACATCTTCATAGTCCTTGACTATTGTGATGTCCTCAACTCCCAGGTCTTCCTTGTAATCTCCTCCCAAGGTGGTAAGAGTGACTAGGTAAACGCTCCCTTCTTCGCAAGAATTCCCAATTCTTAACGCTGATGCAAAATATTCCTTTGAACTTGGGAAAATTCTGTAGAATATTAGAGGTGTCCTCCCTCCATTTTCCATTATAACTCTGCTCCTACTGTATTCTATATGGGCTTGGTGTTCCGCTAGCCAATCCATCCGAACTATGACGTCAAATCTCTCCATCGGCATTGCCAAAAGGTTTGCTGGGAGGTTTGTATCCTGCAAGACTATTGACACTTCCTTTATCATTCTTCTGGTCTTGAGTGGCGGTTGAGTACCAGCGGTGTAAACGTGGATATTCACTTCCTCCTCCTCACACAACTCTCCAAACTTGTCGGCCACTTCGGGAGTCACAAAACTATTGGACGCTCCCGAATCGAACAATACATGAGTGGGGTTACCACCAAAAAGTAATGTTCCTAAATGCGTAACAAATCTAAAAATGCAATGCAAAAAAAAAACACGCAAACACACAAACACAATCAATCACAAGAGAGTTAGAACCCAATCAAACCAGTTATAGGACCTTTCGCAGGCTTTGGAGGTTTGGGTGGCTATACTCCTAAAGCAAACACATTTGCTTGGTTCGCTTGCTTCTTCACTAGGGGTTCCTTAACTTGCTGCACTGGCTGGGCACGGTTCACAGTTTGGGCGTTCAGTTTGGTCAGCTTGGACGAACATGAGGTCGCATAATGTCCCATTTCCCCACAATAGAAACATGTGACGAACGAAAGGTTGGGACTCTTGGCTTCTCCAATCGTTGGGCAAGCTCGGGCAAAATGTCCGACTTGACCACACAGATAACATCCCCTTGGGTCAAAGTTGATCAGGATACGTCCTCCCTGGTTGGCAGTCATACTAACCTTACCACGGTTCGCACTCTGGTTCTGTCCCGCTACTTGGATAATCTTTCAAAAATTCACAATCTATTTTTTCTGTACCGGTTCCTTCCTTTTCTCTCGGGCCATAACTTCCTTCTCCAGCTCTAGTCCTTCCTCGACATTTACTTCTCTCTCCTTCACCTCGGCTACAGTTGCATACGACACAGCTTGCAACCTTCCCTTTATCTCCGGCCTAAGTCTGTAAAGAAATCTACGGGCCATAGCTACTTCATCATCATTACCTTGGTACAAATATCTTCGAATTCGGGCAAAGATCTGCCCATATGCTTAGACACTCATGTCACCTTGCTCCAATTGCAGGAACTGGTTCTCCAAACGATCGCGAGACTCTGGTGGAAAATACTTCTGCTCGAACTCCGTCTTAAAGATCTCCCATGTGATTGGCAGGTAACGGTAGCTAGGCACTACGCTGTCCCACCATGCATGGGCATCCTCTTCCAAGAAATTGATTGCGATTGCTTTCTTGAACTACTCCGGACACTCTGACGTCTCAAAGTTAATCTCCAATTCCCTTATCCACTTGTCTGCTAACACCGTGTTCTGCTCTCCCTTGAACTTGCAAACTCCTAAGTTTCTCATCATGATGACCAACTTCAGAAAGTTAGCTGATGGAGTTTCGGCTGACTGGTTCCCTTGGTTCTGCTGCTGCTGCTGCTGCTGGATCATATGGTTTAAAAGGTCTTGTATCATCTTTAACGTTTGCTGGGTCTCCGGTACTCTATGCTCATTCGGGTTTCCTCCACGTTCTTGGTCTCCTCTCGGCATATTCTGGTTCGGATTAGCAGCAAACTGACCAATCGGTGAATACCCTTGACTTGGTGGATACACGTTCTCCGGTGTGCTGTACCGAGTAGCACTTGTTGGCGAGTACCTCGGCGTCGCACCGGGCACAACCCACTCAGGCATATACATGTTTGGATCATACATGCCTTGAAATGATTTTTCCCCTTGTTCATATCCGAAATGCGGACCCTATTCCTCCGGACCAAACTGTTGACCTGAACCCCTCCCTCGTTCCGGCATGAAGTGCATCGGTCTAGACCTCTTGGATCCTTGACCAGACATCTGCATCCAACGACCAATAAGGTTTACTTAACCCATCCCATCTAACCTAAAGTGATGAACGAACTGGATTATCCTGAGTGTCTATCTGCAACCATTTGACTCGATAAAACATTTGAAAATCATGAGTTCTAATAGCATCATAACCATGATCTGATACCACCGTTGTAACGCCCCCAAATCGTAGTACGGCCGGTCAGATCGCGGACAGCACCGAGACGCCACTTTGGAAACATTCACCAATGATCCAGCCGAGGTTCGAGAACAAATCAAGACCCTTAGCCAGTCCTTTGGTGAGGTTTCCGACCACCTGGGACAACATTCAGGCTTTGCAACCCTTGTGATGTTCCAGATGTTGTGCCGACTTGGACAAAGTCTATATTAGTTATTACTCGTACAAAAATAAAAGCCGGATGTATTAACATATAAAGAATTTATTACAAAACGGATACCAAAAAGATTTTAAGGTTTTTAGTTTGTGGCCTAGAGCCAAGATCGGTACATAATAAAACATACTTGATTTTACAAACAGACACAAAAACTACTCCAGGTTCCTATCGTCCACCACACCCTCTAGTTCTCTCTAGGGTTACCTGCAACCCAAAATATTATCATAAGTAATATAAGATTACTTAGTGAGTTTCAGGGTTCCTGCAACAACAATAACCCCAACCCCAAACCCCAACAACAATCAACAACACATGCAAGCAAGCAAACAAGCACTCAAACAACAAGCAAGCAATAAAAGCAATTAAGCAATTTACAATCAAGCAAACTATCAAACAATCAGAGATGTGCATGCGGAAGATAATGAGCAAAGCAAATTAATCTAGCAAGCAATCAACAATGACATGCAACATGCAACAAATAACATGCAACATGCATCAAGCAACAAACAACATGCAAAACTTGAAATAAAACAAAGAGAGTTTTAAGACAAGTTTTAATTTATGGGCCCGGTATGCTTCCTCACCTCAACACCCTTGTGAACATCAGAGCTGCAACCACAAAGGCATGCAACCAGAACATCACTTAGAGCCACACCGTCGTAGACAGCTTCGGCTAGGATAACGAGCCCAGTAACCTCCGAGCTCTTCATCCAGGCCCTACAACTCACGAACATGAGTTGCATGAACGCAGCTGCATGCTGGTATGGATAATCTGAGGACAGCCATACCCAAGTCTTACTACGCTAGCCAGAATTTATCGCGGACTAAACGCATTAAGACTTTAACAAATTTTTGATACTTGAGTTCTTATGGTTTTTAAGCTCATAAATTTACAAGTATCGTTACCAAGTTACCACCATTGTTACTAGAACATTTCGAACTAGCAACCGGTGTAACCTCACAGCACATGCATTCAAACAAGAAAATCAAACAAGAAATTCAAGTAAAAATGCAACTATATGCTCAATGCAAACCGTTTACTAGATGGAAATCATTAGATCCCATCTAGTTCGGTGAAATGTGCCTGAACTCACAGAAAACCGGTGATTTCTTGAACTGAGTGGTTGGATTCTCTTGGCAGCACTTCTGATATTTACCCTTGTTGAAATCGAGTTCCTTCTCGATTCAACACTTAATGGTGGTCGATAGTCTTGTCCTGCTCTTCCTCTTCTCTCACGCCTTCTTCTTTCTCGAACTCACTCTCTCTTTCTCTTTTTTCTCTCTTCTTCACCCTTCTCTCAATTTTCTCTTCTTTCCCTTCTTTTGATATTGCAAAAATGAGAAAGGATGGGTTCCTTTTTATAGAGAGTTTGGGCGGTTGAGTCGACCAATGCATGTGGGGCGTTTGTTTATCTTTGATGCCACACAATTTGCATGAATCACACTTGTTGGAGTCGAATTTAACACTTGTCCAACAAAATCCTCTTTCTTCCCCACTCACCCTTGCATGAAACATCATTGGCCGCTTTTATAAAGTAGAAATGATGATGCTTTCCACTTTTATTTGCATGAAATGCGATTGGCCTCTTCCAAAAGGGAATAATAATTTTGTCTCCAACTATCTTGCATGCATTTCTATTGGCCAAACAAAGGAGACATTCGTTCCTTAATTTCCAGAATTTTGTCTGGTCGGGTCGATGGTACCACGGTACGGTCGGCGGTACGCGGCACGGTTCGGGACCGTCCTTGTCTGATGAGTCCAACATAACTCGTCCGTCTGTAAGTTCTTCGTCCGTACCGTCCTTCCTCGGTCCATCCGCATATGTCCTCGTCCCGTCCGTCCTTTCTCGTCTGTGACTTGTCTATTCGGTCCATGCTCGGTCATTCTTCGGCCATCGTCTGGGATTCCTCGGACCTTCGGTAATTCCTCGGACACTCTTCGGCAGTTCTCGGTCTTCTGTCCTTGCCTTCTTTCTAAGTTCCTTTCCTGGCCTTTTGGTAATGGATTTTTATTTGGTTTTTACCCTGTAGTGAGGGTTACTACAAAGCTAGTTGCCATATCAAAGATTTGATTAAATCTTTTTTTGAATGCTTATTCTTCAAGTTCTAAGTGATGTGTTTCACAAAAAATCTATATATGTTCAGCTTTTGCATGCTCAGTCTTCTCCTCTCTCTCTCTCTCTCTCTCTCTCACTAAATTTCTTTCTATAATCATTTAATTTCTTCTTTGATTCCTTATCTTATTTAGATCTCCCCTATAAACCTAGAGAATTGCCTGCATTTTCCTCGTTTCTTCCTAATTATCTCAAATTTTTGCTACCCCAATAATTTTTCCGATCTAGATTCGCCTCTCCTTCAAGGTCCGTGAAATGTTTTCATCGGAGATGACCATTGAGTGAAAGATGAACAGATTTTGACACGGCGACCTTAGTTCTCAAGATCGATTAGCTTCTCACTTCTCCTCAAGGTTACATGACACCTTTTCATAAGAAGATCATCACGATCCGAATCGATTCCACCGGAGATAGAAAACTAATACCTCTCTGTTTTACAGAGAGTGTCATATTAGAGAAAATTTTTTGTTACACAAAGAATTTCATTCTACATTTTCAATATGCTTTTTAATGCTACATTTTCTTTTTTACCCCTAAACCTAAAGCACTTTTTATTGAATTTAAACCATTAAATACTTATTAAATAGAGACAAACATGTATAATTTAAACTTTTTTAAATTTGTGTGAAATGTGTCAAAATGACACTCTTTATAAAATAGAGGGGTATATAATTCATCTTGTCGTTGTTCTCAATGGATAGCTTTAAGCCCACTTATTTAAAAAACTAGGACTATCTCCAATGGTAGTCTATCTCACCATCTCTAACTATTAAAATATACAAAAATAGAAAAAATAAGAGGGAGGGAGAGAGAGGTCTCAAATTTGATAGGCTCTCTCATATCTGTCATTTTATGATTGGTTTGTTGAGTTGTTATTTAATGATCTATTATAATAATTTATATTTTTGAGTTTTTAATCCCCTTTACAAGACCATCTCCAATGGTCCTATATTTTTGCCTCTATAATAGAGGAACTCTATAATAGAGGTAAATTTTACTCTAATGGTATTCTATTCTCACCTCTAAAATAGATATTGCTATTTTTTCTTCTATTTATAGAGGAACCCTATTTTTTTTTACAAAGGTTCCTCTATAAATAGAGGAATCTCTATTTTAGAGGTGAGAATAGAGAACCATTGGAGTAAAACTCACCTCTATTATAGAGTTCCTTTATTATAGAGGAAAAAATAGGGAAAACCATTGGAGATGGTCTAATAAAACGGATGTACAATTGTTTTGTAGACTATATAATTTTAATAAGTTGGTTATAAATAGGTTATAGATTAATTGATAGATTAATTGGTTACAAGTTAAAAAGTGGGTGCAACTTTAATTTATTTCCGAAAATCTTAACGAGAATATTCTAAAGAATCATTTGATATCATCTAACTTACCATATTAATTTCCTTTATTAAATTATACATCCATATTAAAATCTTTTGATATCTAAGTTAACATATTAATTTGTTAATTATCATTATATTTTACCTCTCATATTTATATATGAGTCTATTTTGTGAAACAAATAAATTATCATATTATTTATTGTAATTAAAAATAGTTTTATTTCCGGATATACCATAAGTTGAATTTTAAAAACAAATATAAATTGTTCAATCTAAAAAATATTCAAGTTTTAGTAATATTATTATTCTTTAAAAATAATATCTATTCAATTAAAAATTAAACTGAGTAACAGGTCAAAATTTGAATATTTAAATTCAATTTCCTATTTTTTGTTTAATTTTATAATTTTATATAATATAATAAACTTTAAATAATTTATTTTGAAATACTTAAAAAATATTGAAACTTGATATAAAAATTAGAAACTATAAACACTCTAAATTGATTTGTTATAGCTATGTCAATCAAATGTCACTATAATATGAAATAATTTTCAAGAAAGCAAATATATTAAAACAAAAAATATAACAATATATTAAATTATTCATAATATAATAACTTGCTTTTTAAAAACCAAATTTACAAAATTATATCTTATAATGACACTCAAGTCATGATGTATAATATACATGGTTGAAATAACTTCACATACAAAAACTAATACAACATATTAAAATTTTATTTTAAAATATAAAATATATTAAAATATAAAATATAAAAATTTTTGTATAAAATAAAATTTAACCAGTGTTATAGCAAAGATACTTATTTAGAATCATTAACAATATAAAACTTACAAAATAAATGTCTTTTTCAAATCATCATATTTAGCATATAATTATATTGCATAATATTTTATCTGAAAAAACTTTTAAAAACGATCACATGAATTATATTTTTTATATAATACAAATAAAATAAATTTCAGCCTGTGCTCTAGCATGGGTTTTAATCTAGTTCTAATTATAAGGTCTCATCACAGGATATGAACATGAAATTAGAATTTGAGTTGATACTAAAAATATTTTGAGTTTTGAAGGGAGCCTATGCGATCGTGAAGAGTGTTAGAATTTTTAAGACAAGTTTCGTTGCACTACTTCTTTAAACATATTTTTAGTTGCTCTAGTAATTCCTACAAAACATGAATTACCCAGAGAACCTTATTAAAATGTTACTTTGGCCCATATAAACCAACGCAACACAATTAACGAGAAAGCTGATAAGCTTAACTTAAAAGAAAATATCGAAACGATTACGGCAGGTTGTTCTTCTTTCTCTCACTCTTTGTGGCTCAATCTTTTTCTCTCTCGCGTTTCAGATTCGACAATATATAAGCGAGGTAGGTGACATAAGCACGTAACTGCGATTTGTTTGCCCAAATTTTGGAATTTTTTTTAGGGTTCATAAGGTCTTGAATGATGATCTGGATCTTCTTTCTTCTTCTTCTTCTTCTTCTTCTTCTTCAATTTCGAATCTCAATTTTTACTTTTTAGGTCAGAAATTTTAGGGCTTTTTGTTTGTCTTCTTGCTGCGTAATTAGTCCTTTTTCTTAGGGTTGATGATGGCGACGAAGGAGGCTGAAACAACGGTCTTTTGGGACATGATTACTTGTCCGGTTACCTCGTCATCTGATGCTAGTCTGGTTGGCCCGTGTATAAAACTAGCGTTGAAGAATTTAGGCTTCTCTGGTTGTATCACCATCACGGCATACTATAAGAAAACCTGCGTTTAGCGACTACTAATTGTGACTCTTTATTCAGACGCAATAAACAGCGACCACTTAGCAATTCATTTACGACTGTTTCCTGACTAAATTTACAGAAGAAGCCAAACAGTCGAATATTTACGACAGAAACATTATAGTCGCAAAACAATCGCATTTTGAGACTGTTCAGTGACAGTAATTTATAAAAAAACAAAGAGTCACAAGTTTATTTATCAATTTTGCAACGTATACTCCGGTCACAAGTTTATTTATCGATATCTTGCTAACTCCTATTTTTTGCGAAGAAGGTGCTACGACATGTGCGACTTATTTGCAACTACTTTTGCGACAGTTTAGCGTCTAACACCTTAATTAGATACTGGTTTGCGACTCCTTAGCAACTCTCGATTTGTTGAATTTGAAATTTCACATTAGAGAAATTTTAACATGTTTCTATACATATTTCCACTTTGAATTGATCAATATCAGTCATATAAACTTTGTCAAAGCTTTCTATTTTAGTATTTAGACACAAAGTTTCATAATATATAAATCATTGTAAAGAGTACATGTTATTTCATAAGAAGATTTGTAATTTTATGAAAATTGCAAAACAAAGATATGAAAACAATATTTAAAGGTCATAAACTATTCCATATACTCTATAAGACAATCATGAGTCCATATTGTTGATTGATATCAATAGAATTGTGTTGTGACTATTTCTATTGATAGATTCCAAAAATTTGTATTGTGACTAAAGTCGGAGAGTCACAATAGAGTAACAAGTTGCGACTAATTTGTTACTAACTTTGCGACTCTTAATTTTTGCGTCTATTTTACTATTAACTTTGCGACTAATGTGCAACTACTTGTGCGACTGTTTAGCGTCTAACACCTGTGCTAGATCCTCTTTTGCAACTGTTTAGCGTCTAACACCTGAATTAGATACTGGTTTGCGATTCTTTAGCAACTCTCGATTTGTTGAATTTGAAATTTCACATTAGAGAAATGTTAACATGCTTCTATATACATTTTCACTTTGAATTGATCAATATCAGTCATATAAACTTTGTGAAAGCTTTCCATTTTACTATTTAGACACAAAAATTTCATAATATGTAAATCATTGTAAAGAGTACATGTTATTTCATAAAAAGGTTCGTAATTTTATGAAAATTGCAAAACAAAGATATGAAAACAATATTTAAAGGTCATAAACTATTTCATATACTCTATAAGATAATCATGAGTCCATATTGTTGATTGATATTAAAAGAATTGTGTAAAAATGATAGATTCCAAAAATTTGTATTGTGACTAAAGTCGGAGAGTCACAATAGACTAACAAGTTGCGACTAACTTGTTACTAACTTTGCGATTCTTGATTTTTGCGACTATTTTGCTATTAACTTTGCGACTAATGTGCAACTACTTTTGCGACTGTTTAGCGTCTAACACATGTGCTAGATACTCTTTTGCGACTGTTTAGCGTCTAACACCTGAATTAGATACTTGTTTGCGACTCTTTAGCAACTCTCGATTTGTTGAATTTGAAATTTCACATTAGAGAAATGTTAACATGTTTCTATACACATTTTCACTTTGAATTGATCAATATCAATCATATAAACTTTGTGAAAGCTTTTCATTTTACTATGTAGACACAAAAATTTCATAATATGTAAATCATTGTAAAGAGTACATGTTATTTCATAAGAAGGTTTGTAATTTTATGAAAATTGAAAAACAAAGATATGAAAGCAATATTTAAAGGTCATAAACTATTCCATATACTCTATAAAACAATCATGAGTCCATATTGTTGTTTGATATCAATAGAACTTGTCAAAAATGATAGATTCCAAAAATTTGTTTTGTGACTAAAGTCGGAGAGTCACAATAGAGTAATAAGTTGCGACTAACTTGTTACAAACTTTGCGACTCTTGTTTTTTGCGACTATCTTGCTACTAATTTTGCGATGATTTTGCTACCCTTATGTGACCATTGTGTTACTCTATTTGACCATTTTATTATTTTTTGCCAAGGTTTAGGCGCGTAATATTCCCTCTCTTTTTTTATTATGTGTCGCTTTTGCGACCACTTTGCGATTCCTCTTGGTTAATTACTAGGCAAAGACCACAACAATTTCTCTTCTTTCTCTCTTTCTATTTTGACTAAGTGTCGAAAACCTTTCAACTCTCTCTCTTCTTTCTCCTCTAGAATATCTCCTCTTGTCCTCTCAATCGATCAAATATCTCATCTTCTTCTCTCAAATCTCTCCTCTTTCTCAACTCTCTCTAATGGCTGGTAGGGGTCGCGGAGGCAAATCCGCTGGAGGTGTTAGGGGTCACGGAGGCAGATCCGCTGGAGGTGTTAGGGTTTACAATGGTGCGAGGGAGCCCAGTTCTGCCGCAGTTAATCAGGCCTCCAATGGTGCGACTTCACGCGGAGATCGAAGTGGTGTCGGAACGTCGTCTCATTCCTCGAATCCATCAGGCTCTCAGTCCGTGACTAATTCAAATAGAACTATGCCGTCCCAGTTTCCGCCGAGGACACAACAATCGCCTCCTGCTTCTCAACCACCGCGGATTGCTTCTCCACCACCGCGGGTTGCTTCTCCCCCACCGCGGGTTGGTTCTCAACCACCTCGGGTTGGTTCTCAACCACCGCGGGTTGTTTCTCAAGCACCGGTTCTTGCTCCTCAACCACCGCCTCCTGTTCCTCCACTCATACAAGAACAACCAGACCTAAACATGGAAGAGGATTATGAAGAAGAAAACCCTCCCAATCCTGCCGAAGAAGAAAACCCTATTCCTAATCCAGCCGAACAAGACTACCAAGCTTTGTTAGATCTTATGCTAGCTCTTCCAGGCCGACAACATCTCCCAGTTCTGTATGTCGATCCCATCCCCGACGTTGAGACTCTATGGTAATTTCTTTTTGCTCTTAGAGTTAGGTTGAGACTCTGTTTTTGTTTGATTAAGTTTAGTGAAAGACTGCTTTGTTTGATTAAGTTAGAGGTTGTGTTTTATTGTTTGGTAGGTTGAGATTGACTGTTTGTTTTGAGATTGAGATTGTTTGTTTTGTTGATTAAGTTAGAGGTTGTGTTTGATTGTTTCGATAAGACTGATTATGTTACTTTGTATTGGTTAAGACTGCTTTGTTTGATTAAGTTAGAGGTTGTGTTTTATTGTTTGGTAGGTTAAGATTGACTGTTTGTTTTGAGATTGAGATTGTTTGTTTTGTTGAGTAAGTTAGAGGTTGTGTTTAATTGTTTCGATAAGACTGATTGTGTTACTTTGTATTGGTTAAGACTGATTATGTTTGTTTTGTGACAGGTTTAACAGACACAAATGAAATATTTCTCGGGTGATCTCTGGAATATTGAGAAGGAAATTCGATGGTCCTTACTACAGCTGGAAGGTTACTCTTAGACCCATTCAAGAGAGATATTTCAGGACATTTGCGGTAATGTCTTATAGCTTTCAAAGTTTTATTATCTCTCATAACTGACTTAGTATCATCACTACCTTAACTCAATTGTAATATGTAGCGGAATTTCTATTGGGATACTGGGATTACTGAGCTTGTTAGAGAGGGGTTCTTAAAGATAGCCAAGAAGCGAATGAACGGCATTGTTAGTCAAGCTAAAAGCAGTGGTAAACAACCTGTTTGGATCACTATAATATGAAATAATTTTCAAGAAAGCAAATATATTAAAACAAAAAATATAACAATATATTAAATTATTCATAATATAATAACTTGCTTTTTAAAAACCAAATTTACAAAATTATATTTTATAATGACACTCAAGTCAGGATGTATAATATACATGGTTGAAATAACTTCACATACAAAAACTAATACAACATATTAAAATTTTATTTTAAAATATAAAATATAAAAATTTTTGTATAAAATAAAATTTAACCAGTGTTATAGCAAAGATACTTATCTAGAATCATTAACAATATAAAACTTACAAAATAAATGTCTTTTTCAAATCATCATATTTAGCATATAATTATATTGCATAATATTTTATCCGAAAAAACTTTTAAAAACGATCACATGAATTATATTTTTTATATAATACAAATAAAATAAATTTCAGCCTGTGCTCTAGCATGGGTTTTAATCTAGTTCTAATTATAAGGTCTCATCACAGGATATGAACATGAAATTAGAATTTGAGTTGATACTAAAAATATTTTGAGTTTTGAAGGGAGCCTATGCGATCGTGAAGAGTGTTAGAATTTTTAAGACAAGTTTCGTTGCACTACTTCTTTAAACATATTTTTAGTTGCTCTAGTAATTCCTACAAAACATGAATTACCCAGAGAACCTTATTAAAATGTTACTTTGGCCCATATAAACCAACGCAACACAATTAACGAGAAAGCTGATAAGCTTAACTTAAAAGAAAATATCGAAACGATTACGGCAGGTTGTTCTTCTTTCTCTCACTCTTTGTGGCTCAATCTTTTTCTCTCTCGCGTTTCAGATTCGACAATATATAAGCGAGGTAGGTGACATAAGCACGTAACTGCGATTTGTTTGCCCAAATTTTGGAATTTTTTTTAGGGTTCATAAGGTCTTGAATGATGATCTGGATCTTCTTTCTTCTTCTTCTTCTTCTTCAATTTCGAATCTCAATTTTTACTTTTTAGGTCAGAAATTTTAGGGCTTTTTGTTTGTCTTCTTGCTTGCTGCGTAATTAGTCCTTTTTCTTAGGGTTGATGATGGCGACGAAGGAGGCTGAAACAACGGTCTTTTGGGACATGATTACTTGTCCGGTTACCTCGTCATCTGATGCTAGTCTGGTTGGCCCGTGTATAAAACTAGCGTTGAAGAATTTAGGCTTTTCTGGTTGTATCACCATCACGGCATACTACAAGAAAACCTGCGTTTAGCGACTATCAATTGTGACTCTTTATTCAGTCGCAATAAACAGCGATCACTTAGCGATTCATTTACGACTGTTTCCTGACTAAATTTACAGAAGAAGCCAAACAGTCGCATATTTACGACAGAAACATTATAGTCGCAAAACAATCGCATTTTGAGACTGTTCAGTGACAGTAATTTATAAAAAACAAAGAGTCACAAATTACCATCGATTTTGCAACGTATACTCCGGTCACAAGTTTATTTATCGATATCTTGCTAACTCCTACTTTTTTCGACGAAGGTGCTACGACATGTGCGACTTATTTGCAACTACTTTTGCGACTGTTTGACGTCTAACACCTGAATTAGATACTGGTTTGCGACTCCTTAGCAACTCTCGATTTGTTGAATTTGAAATTTCACATTAGAGAAATTTTAACATGTTTCTATACATATTTCCACTTTGAATTGATCAATATCAGTCATATAAACTTTGTCAAAGCTTTCTATTTTAGTATTTAGACACAAAGTTTCATAATATATAAATCATTGTAAAGAGTACATGTTATTTCATAAGAAGATTTGTAATTTTATGAAAATTGCAAAACAAAGATATGAAAACAATATTTAAAGGTCATAAACTATTCCATATACTCTATAAGACAATCATGAGTCCATATTGTTGATTGATATCAATAGAATTGTGTTGTGACTATTTCTATTGATAGATTCCAAAGATTTGTATTGTGACTAAAGTCGGAGAGTCACAATAGAGTAACAAGTTGCGACTAATTTGTTACTAACTTTGCGACTCTTGATTTTTGCGACTATTTTGCTATTAACTTTGCGACTAATGTGCAACTACTTTTGCGACTGTTTAGCGTCTAACACCTGTGCTAGATCCTCTTTTGCGACTGTTTAGCGTCCAACACCTGAATTAGATACTGGTTTGCGATTCTTTAGCAACTCTCGATTTGTTGAATTTGAAATTTCACATTAGAGAAATGTTAACATGCTTCTATATACATTTTCACTTTGAATTGATCAATATCAGTCATATAAACTTTGTGAAAGCTTTCCATTTTACTATTTAGACACATATATGTAAATCATTGTAAAGAGTACATGTTATTTCATAAGAAGGTTTGTAATTTTATGAAAATTGCAAAACAAAGATATGAAAACAATATTTAAAGGTCATAAACTATTCCATATACTCTATAAGACAATCATGAGTCCATATTGTTGATTGATATCAAAAGAATTGTGTAAAAATGATAGATTCCAAAAATTTGTATTGTGACTAAAGTCGGAGAGTCACAATAGAGTAATAAGTTGCGACTAACTTGTTACTAACTTTGCGACTCTTGATTTTTGCGACTATTTTGCTATTAACTTTGCGACTAATGTGCAACTACTTTTGCGACTGTTTAGCGTCTAGCACCTGTGCTAGATACTCTTTTGCGACTGTTTAGCGTCTAACACCTGAATTAGATACTGGTTTGCGACTCTTTAGCAACTCTCGATTTGTTGAATTTAAAATTTCACATTAAAGAAATGTTAACATGTTTCTATACACATTTTCACTTTGAATTGATCAATATCAATCATATAAACTTTGTGAAAGCTTTTCATTTTACTATGTAGACACAAAAATTTCATAATATGTAAATCATTGTAAAGAGTACATGTTATTTCATAAGAAGGTTTGTAATTTTATGAAAATTGCAAAACAAAGATATGAAAGCAATATTTAAAGGTCATAAACTATTCCATATACTCTATAAAACAATCATGAGTCCATATTGTTGTTTGATATCAATAGAACTGGTCAAAAATGATAGATTCCAAAAATTTGTTTTGTGACTAAAGTCGGAGAGTCACAATAGAGTAATAAGTTGCGACTAACTTGTTACAAACTTTACGACTCTTGTTTTTTGCGACTATCTTTCTACTAATTTTGCGATGATTTTGCTACCCTTATGTGACCATTGTGTTACTCTATTTGACCATTTTATTATTTTTTGCCAAGGTTTAGGCGCGTAACATTCCCCCTCTTTTTTTAGTATGTGTCGCTTTTGCGACCACTTTGCGATTCCTCTTGGTTAATTACTAGGCAAAGAACACAACAATTTCTCTTCTTTCTCTCTTTCTATTTTGACTAAGTGTCGAAAACCTTTCAACTCTCTCTCTTCTTTCTCCTCTTGTCCTCTCAATCGATCAAATATCTCATCTTCTTCTCTCAAATCTCTCCTCTTTCTCAACTCTCTCTAATGGCTGGTAGGGGTCGCGGAGGCAAATCCGCTGGAGGTGTTAGGGGTCACGGAGGCAGATCCGCTGGAGGTGTTAGGGTTTACAATGGTGCGAGGGAGCCCAGTTCTGCCGCAGTTAATCAGGCCTCCAATGGTGCGACTTCACGCGGAGGTCGAAGTGGTGTCGGAACGTCGTCTCATTCCTCGAATCCATCAGGCTCTCAGTCCGTGACTAATTCAAATAGAACTATGCCGTCCCAGTTTCCGCCGAGGACACAACAATCGCCTCCTGCTTCTCAACCACCGCGGATTGCTTCTCCACCACCGCGGGTTGCTTCTCCCCCACCGCGGGTTGGTTCTCAACCACCTCGGGTTGGTTCTCAACCACCGCGGGTTGTTTCTCAACCACCGGTTCTTGCTCCTCAACCACCGCCTCCTGTTCCTCCACTCATAAAAGAACAACCAGACCTAAACATGGAAGAGGATTATGAAGAAGAAAACCCTCCCAATCCTGCCGAAGAAGAAAACCATATTCCTAATCCAGCCGAACAAGACTACCAAGCTTTGTTAGATCTTATGCTAGCTCTTCCAGGCCGACAACATCTCCCAGTTCTGTCTGTCGATCCCATCCCCGACGTTGAGACTCTATGGTAATTTCTTTTTGCTCTTAGAGTTAGGTTGAGACTCTGTTTTTGTTTGATTAAGTTTAGTGAAAGACTGCTTTGTTTGATTAAGTTAGAGGTTGTGTTTCATTGTTTGGTAGGTTGAGATTGACTGTTTGTTTTGAGATTGAGATTGTTTGATTTGTTGATTAAGTTAGAGGTTGTGTTTGATTGTTTCGATAAGACTGATTATGTTACTTTGTATTGGTTAAGACTGCATTGTTTGATTAAGTTAGAGGTTGTGTTTTATTGTTTGGTAGGTTAAGATTGACTGTTTGTTTTGAGATTGAGATTGTTTGTTTTGTTGAGTAAGTTAGAGGTTGTGTTTAATTGTTTCGATAAGACTGATTGTGTTACTTTGTATTGGTTAAGACTGATTATGTTTGTTTTGTGACAGGTTTAACAGACACAAAGGAAATATTTCTCGGGTGATCTCTGGAATATTGAGAAGGAAATTCGATGGTCCTTACTACAGCTGAAAGGTTACTCCTAGACCCATTCAAGAGAGATATTTCAGGACATTTGCGGTAATGTCTTATAGCTTTCAAAGTTTTATTATCTCTCATAACTGACTTAGTATCATCACTAACTTAACTCAATTGTAATATGTAGCGGAAGTTCTATTGGGATACTGGGATTACTGAGCTTGTTAGAGAGGGGTTCTTAAAGATAGCCAAGAAGCGAATGAACGGCATTGTTAGTCAAGCTAAAAGCAGTGGTAAACAACCTGTTTGGATCACCAGTGCAGAACTGTGGGCTGAGATGTGTGATCATTGGAACGAACCTGATGTAATGGAGAGGAGCTCAAATGCCTCGCAGTGTAGAAACTCCGATCGTGGTGGTCTTGGAGTCCACAAACACCTTGCCGGTTAGAAGTCATATGTGCAAGTTCATCAAGAAATGGTAATTTAACATTGCTTCCATGATTTTAAAACCTTAAACACCTTGCTTCCATGATTATAACACTATAAACACCTTGTTTCCATGATTTTAACGTTTCACAATTTCTTTGTAGGAAGAAGAATTGGGCCGTCCGGTATCATTTGCCGAAGTGTTCATGAAGACACATACTCGAGCTGACGGATCGTTTGTTGATCAAAAATCTAAACAAGTAGCTGAGACTTATGAGAAAACATTAGAGGAGAGACTGTGTGAAGTGGACGATGATGGTCTAGAAAATTCAGGGAATTATTCTGAACGTTCAACTCATCGTACTCTCAGCATTGATGAAAAGAATGAAATATTTCTTAAGGTAACTCCTTAGTTTCTTTATTTTGATGAGTGTGTATGATTATTCTTAATGGTAACTTTCTTTATTTTGATGAAAAGAATGACTATTTTACTTTCTTAATCCATATTTTAGTTTTCTTAATCCGCATGGTTTCTTTATTTGCTGAGCTTTTTGATTTCTTAAGACTTGTTTCTAACCTTGATGTTTTTATTTGTTTTAGTGTACTCAAACAGATGAGAAGGGAAACCTTTTTGGTCTTGGATCTCTTGTTGAGACACTAAGGAAAGGGAAAAGGAAGGAAAGCTATGCAGAATCTTCTCCACCATCACTTCTCGAGCTTCATGAACAATTTCGCAAGAAGATAGCTCATCTTGATGCTGAGAATGCCCGACGTGAGAAGGAGCATCAAGAGCTTCTCATCTACGTGAAAGAGAAAGATCCAGCATATGATACTATTATTGCTTCCTTGCGACCAAGAGTACCAGCAACAACTCCAGCAACCACACCAGAAGACTCCACACATGAAGACAACATACCACCAGCCACCATGTCAGGTACTCACCAGCCACCGAGTTAGCCACAACACCAGCCACCACATCCCCTTTCTCCAGTTACTCCAAGTTCTAAACTTTGTCTTTTCTTAAAAAACATGAATTGCTTGTTTGAGACTTTTTACTTTATGTTTAATGAATGATTATGATATCTTTTGTGGTAATTTGGTTTTCAATTTTAAATTATTTTGATTCATTCCAAATTTGATAAATAAAACAGGTTTATTATATGCTAAAATGTCACCAAATTGCGACCAAATTTATTTCTATGAAATTATCAGACTAGTGGCAAAATGGTTACTAATAAACGAGAACTATTTTGCGACGACAGAAAGGAGTCTGAAAATGGTCACACAATTTAATCACTAACTTGCGACTGACTTGCTTATTAGCGACTATATAAGAGCAGTCATAATTCCGTCGTAAAATTGCGATCATTTTGAGACACCAAAATTTTGCGACCATTTTTTAACGACTATCTGAAGTAGTCGCATAGTAGTAGCAAAGTAGGGTTTTGCGACGGTTTAGCGACGATTGTTGGAGTCGCTAAACGCCTGTTTTCTTGTAGTGGCACTTGGCATACTAACAAGCATCGATACCGACATCGTGCGAGCCATCTATTCCTCTGGAGTCTCTCTTATTCACGTCAATACCCGTAATTAGTCAATCCCATGCGTTTTTCTACGTTACTGGATTCAACAACTGGCCTTTTGCATAGAGAGTCTCAATTCTCTTTAATTTCTGAAACAGATCACTTTGGCTTTTCTATGGAACTGATGTCGTGGAGACTCAAACATCCGCGTCCATCTAATTTCATGCTCTTATCCTGTGATGACACCTTGCTTGAGTATCATGACAGCCTCAACACGTCTGGACACAACATTATTCAGAAATTACCATTTGGTCCTCCTCCTCAACAAGTCTTAGACCCCATACCTGTACTTCCCCTTTTCTGGGAAAGCTTTCTGGCAAGCGTACGGGCAGGTGTGGTTCTCGTCCTTCTCTCATACAACAACAGCCCAGCAAGTTGTTGTTTCTGAACTAATCATTTAGTTTTTTTCCACAGATGCAACTGTGTCAGTGGTACATGACAAGGAGCCGGGTTGGTTTTGCGCACGTTGTTGTCGTGGTGGCGACCAAGGCTTTGAAAATTTCACCTCGCATTTCGAAGGTCATCCTCACGTAAGCATCCTCCTCTCTTTTCAGAAAAAAAGAAAAATATCCATTTTTCATCGTCTAACCATTTGATTCAACAAGCTCCTTTCTCACTTTTAGTTATATTTGCCTAAATTTGACCCCATGCTATCTCTTTTTTCCACCTGGTCGTGCATTTTCTTTGTTAACGAAGGAATCACACACCAACAAAAGTAATGAAGTATGATTTTTATATATACCGTTAGATCCATGTGAACTACACGGTTTGAGTGCAAATAGTTAACAGCCAGTAACAATTGTGCAAACCATTTAAAGATTCTCTGTAGAATCACATGCAAATTCGTTATGAGTCAGCACATCTTTGTGTAGAGAACAAAAGAATAAACTGAAATAGAGAGATTACTTCCTCTGGAAATAACTTTCCTCTCGCTTTCTTAATAGCATTAGCCCTGATTTGGAAAAAAAATAGTTGTCTAATTCAGTAGTGCACAACATGGATTTAGCTTTAGGCAGAGCCCCATAGAGAAAGATTATAAATGGTAAATACATATTCCAAGGAATTAACTCATATGTTCCCTCCCTCACAGTACGCAGTAAAAATGCAAGCGTTATTATCCTGTGAAATTTGCAAAGAATCTGTTAAAACTGATAAAAATCATTATAACTTTGTTCATACTTCATAGACAGAACATGTATTGATGTCCAACTTCTATACCATGTCAATCCAAGAATCTTCATACTGCACGATATAAGGATTCTTTAAATTTGAGAGCAATTTCATCTGCAACACAAAAAAGAGAAGATGATGAATTAAAAATTAACCCGAGATTTAATGGAATAACATACATGAACTGAGAAGTTAAATGCCAAATAAATTAATTGGGTGGTTAAACAAACTCAAAACCCTGAATGCAAATAAAGTGGTAATATTTGTCTTCTAAATTTAAAGATCATTGACTTAGGTTACCTCTTGGCAAGCGGTTTGCTTTAACTTGTCTGTGTGTCTAGCAAGGCAGATCTTCTTCATTGCATACCTAATCGATAGAAAGAACCATAAAGAAAGACATGAACTAAAACCAACATACCACAAACAGCTTTTAGATCAAAACAGAATACAAACAAAAGGGAAGAAAAATATTTTGCTTTTATAGATTTTTCAGGTAGAAATTAATCTACACAACCAAAACTCATTATTATAAGACCAAAAAACCCAAAACCTTGCACTGGATACAGTAAATTCGTCGTCTTCTAAAACCCTAATTAGCAATAATTAATCAACTTGAAATTAAGACAATCGCGGGGGTTAAGAATCTTACATTTTGTCTTCAATTTCATGAAAAACCACGAAATCAAAGCAGACTTGCCTCTCCTAACCTGCTCCAAGACATGATAGTTGTCGAGAGTGAACTTATGTTCCTCTTCGCAGTATCCATTACCCTCCATTTGCATGAAATCTTCAACCAAAAAAAAAAAACCTCCCAAAGAAACAACAAAGCTAAAAGAAAACACGAAATTTTTCAGCTTGAAGAGAGCAGCTAAAAGTGACAAAGACAATCCAGAAAAAAAAAAAATAATAATAATATTATCATCCATAGATATCATAACAACGGTTGAACAATATAATATAATATCAACATTGTTATGATATTGAATAATATCATCCATAACAAAGACAATTCGATTAATTACAATGCTGATATCCCAGCAGCAGAAAATAAATCTAAGTGAGAGTACCTGCTGTTTTGTTATTCCTAAATTTTTAGCAATCGTTTTCTTCTCTCTGGTAATTCTGCTAGTAACTCTGGTTTCTCCCATTCCTCTGTATGAAGAAGAATTCAGTGTAGAGAGAGAGAGAGAGAGGGGAAGAGAAAAATAAAGTTTTGATAGTAATTTTACTGCTTATGTTGCCTTCTAGACAAATGAAAGCACATCTCCACGTCCAGCCATTCGCTCTGGATAAAAGTGTTCAAGATCCTCCATTCCCTCTCCACGTCCTTACGGTTTTCCTGGTACCTATTGACACTCAATTAAGAGTAAATATCCATGTAAAACGTTAATTAAGTAACTTTCTATAACATAATTTATCAAAGAAGAAGAACACAAACCTCCTTGAAATTCAATGCAGAAACACTTCTTGAATCACCATCTAGCTTTCTCAAAATGGCTCTGTGATTCCTATCTCTACATTGAACCATAGAGCTGTAGGAAGTATATGACTGATACAGGTCCGTAACTAATTCGTTTTCAAGTATGTTTGGAATTTTCATGAAAAATTTAGAATACAAACAGCGTACCTGCCGCTTCTTGTCCAGTCATGGCATCATCATACAGAAACCGTAAACGGTTTTGCGCTTTAGCAAGTCATCATCATCATCATCATCATCATCATCATCTCCACTGATGCCTTTCTCTGGTAGTCCTGAGCAAATTTGACAATCCTTGAGGCTGATGCAGAAAAAAAAAAACATGCATACCAAAGTTAGCTAGAGATAAAATAAAAAAAAAAAAAAAAACCAAGACATATATAAGCACGTCTCACGGCTGCAAACTTACCCCCACCATATAGCTGCTTGTTGTGATCCTTTGACAACATTATGACAAAGCTGCTGAGGATTAATTCCAAAATCTCCCCAGCAGCCGAAGACCGTTGGGTTTTCACCAACCTGAGAGAGAATGAAACAAATAAGACCATTAGAAATCGAAGCATCCATTCACATATGAAACAACAACAACACACAAGAAGCGTGAAACGAATCTAGGTCTTACTCTCCACTCGCTCGATTGAAGCATTCTTAGCAGGGATGTAGTAAATATCAGAGTCGGGGGGTTGGTTTTCAATCTTTACCGGACTCCACGGCGGGCGATGACTTGAAGAGACTCGTCGCATCGTTGCAGTCGCAGGATAGAACACGCGAGACCAACACTGCAAAATCTTAATACTTTATCCTAAAGAATCAAAACAACTCTTCAAACACTTGCAAAGGCAGCTCACTCTAGAAAATTAAATTTTTAATTGGAAAGAGATTAGCTTACATGTTGGGATCTTCAATAAAAAAACAGTCTCTTGAGCAAAAGTATCTTGCAACACAAGATCTTCTTTCTCTGCTTCAGCTTCCTCTTTCTCCATGCTATATTGCGCTGCAGCTGAAAATAAAGCTGGGATCCCTAAATTTCTCTCTTTGCTTCAGCAAAAACTTCACCTCCTCCAACGCCAATCTAAAGATCAACAGAAAAAATTAAAACCCTAAAAGTGGAACTATAAATTCAAGAGAAGAGAGTTATTTTTTCTTTGTTGAGTTATGGTGAAAGCAAACGATAACATTGTATTTATAGTTGTAAAAAACCTATTTTTTTGAGGGTTTTCAGTAAGAAGGTGTATTGTTGTCATGTTTTTTTTTCCTCCAGAAGTCCATTAATTTTTAGATTAACATTGATCTATCTATAAACAATCTAAGCCCACTAATTATCTCAAATCTGTAGAATTTGTAGTATAAAATATAGTTGTAAAAAGGGTGTTTTTCAAAAAATTTAGGGATTAAATTAGCAAATTCTAGTTTTGCAAATAACTTTTTATGCAATTAGATTATTTCAAAACCGATTTTTGATTTATTTTTAATGCGAAAATAGGTAAATTTATGTCCAGAGGCAAACTATTTCAACGTCAAAGGCAATTTCATTAATGGTAAAATGGTAAAATTTTGCTGAGATTGAATGTGGGACGTTTTCACTTCTCGTTCAATATATTGATAGATTGTGTCATTGATTGGGCTTTTTCATAATTCATCCCATTCGTATAATAGGCAGCTGTCATTTTGTCGCTTGAGATTTGGGATATCTCCTAAATACTTCGTATTGGCAATTCTACGCCACTACTGTTTTGTTTACCTGTTGAGTAATTTAGAACAATGTTAATATAATACTATTTAGAGGACAATTTTTCTTATAATTAAAAATGAGGTTATAAACAATGGAATACTACATAATTTGCATATTGTTTTGATTCCTAAAACGCTATATATTATGTTTTCCATCACGCTGTTGAGTTGGCCGTCTATTATTTTTTTGTAGATCATCTATTTTTCTTTCCTTTTCACCTTATTGTGTTTTTCACCGTTATGTGAATGGGAGAGAAGCTATAATGATATCTTATTTAGGGTATTTCCAACAATCATTACAAGAAAACAGGGCAACTGCTACTGAACGATCAGTCTTTGAATGGTCGTTAAATGGTTTTCTGCGACTATTTAGCGGCTAAACACTGTTGTAGCTGATATTTAGTCGTTAGAAAAGATAGTCGTTAAATAGTCGTTATTTAGCAACTATATTACGATTATACAGCGTTGTTGTTGAATTGTCGTTGTGTAGTCGTTATTTAGTTACTAAAATTGGCCACTAATTAACGACTATTTTACGATTATATGAAGATCATTCCATAAATTAACGACTAATTAACTACTAATCTACGACTGTTTGACCTTAATAAAACTTCGAATAATTTAGTCATACATTAGTCGTTTAATATCTGCGACTATTTTCCGCCAATATAACGACTAAATAGCGACTACCCTGTTTTGTAAAAGCATATAATGCACTGGGTTTTTTTGTTTTTCAATCCTCATTTTAATTGTTTTATGAAAATGGTTAACAAACCAATACAATACCAAAGTGCAAACGCTTATAACATTAACAACAACATTATAAACAAGTCGAAAATGGAATTGAAACCAGAATTTAAACAAGTCCAGCAACGATATGAAACCACAGTATACACAAGTCGAAAATTGAATTCAAACCAAATACAAAGAAAGAAAGAGACATGATCATGGAGTTGTTGCTAGAAGATTGTTTGAGACATGATCCTCCTCAGCTGTTTCAGAGGCCATAAAATCCAGGAAGGCTGGATTAGTCTTGCACATAAACTTAGCCACCAAGCTCAAATGTTTGATCTCATTCTTTTGCTCAGCCACAAGGAGAGCAGTCTCTTTTTCTCGAGCAATAGCTTCAACATTGAGAGTAGCTTGAGCTTCGATTTGACGTTGGGCTTCCTTCAGTTGCTCTTGCAATGTAAGAAAGGCTTTGGTTTGGGATGGTTGCTTGCCCTTGCCAAGAGTATCTTTGAGGCTTTCAACTCCATAAGGAGTTCCTCGTAAATCTTTCTCAGTGCACTGTCAAAAGGAAAGAGAAAAACAGTAAATAAAGAGCATAACAAATGCATGATCGACTATAAAGTTGATGCATAATCGAGTATAAATTTGTATATCTTAGAAATTTTACTTTACTTCAAGAAAGATGGCAGTACATTCATCACTAGTGAGCTCTCGAGTGTGTGAAGTACCATCTGAAAGACATGAATCTTTCTCGAGCTCAACCATCTTCTCTTGCAACTTCTGCTGATAAGCCAGATGGATCTTTTCAGCCTTCCCGTCAACATAAGAACCATCCGGCTTTGTATGTGTTTTGTAAAAAACTTCACCCATACTAACCTCTCTTCCTAATTCCTCTTCCTACAATGTTACAAATAAGACTCGAGTTATAAAAGTGTTTAAAGTTAGAAAAGAGCTAAATGTATTACATAAATTAGAAATGACTTAGTACTAGATCGTCTTGGATTTCCCTATATGACTTAGGGCCTGCTAAGTGGAGACTGAGACCAATACGGTCAGACATAGGACATTGAGAGTAGGTGAGACTCCTTTGCTGTTGTTCTTCAGTATCCCAGTTATCAAACATCTCTTGCCAGAGAGTATCTTTAATTCATGTAGGTTTAATTCGAGAAGTCCTTGCATCACTAATCAAGCCCTTCATATGCCGTTTACAGATGGTGTTGAAATGTTCTTGAACGGTTGCTGTTATCAAAGGATCCCAGGTGTGAGTTTTCTACAAAACAAACAGAGAAGGTATTGTGACAGTGGAAACAAAAAATAACACATTATAACACATGTAGAAAAAAAGTTACATTGTAGGAAGATTACCGCAAACTCGATGAAGTATCTATCTTTTCTATCCGGAGGCACACATGTCCAAGTATAATATGGACCATCGAATTTGGTTGTAAAAATCTAGGTTATCTTCCGAACAAGTTGGCCTTTTTTGTCTCGATCAAACCTCCACACACACATGTAAACAAATTGTAGTTAGTTTGATCAGTTAGAAAGCTCAGACAATCAAAGTTATTAACTGAGACAATAATCAAATAGTAAGACACTAACTCAGATAATCGAATGCTAATTGTTTGTCATATTAGAAAGCAAAACATACCAAGTATCAAACAAAAAACACTATGAGAACTAGAGCTTTGTCTTAATTAAACGAATCAAATAGAAACTCTGAATCAAACAAACAACACATTGGATCCTTCCACACAATTCAATGATCTGATCAAATAAAATTAATATGGTTCGAGAGAAAGTCAAAGTATCTACTCGGACACTACAGTGGAACACAAACATTGAATAAAACAAACTATATATATATAAATTTGAATCAACAAAGTTTGAATCAGAGAATCAAATTTTGTTTTAATTAACTGAATCAAACAATCGAATTCCACACAATTCACAGGAAGCGAAACATACCAAGTCGTGTTCTCCAGTGGTTTAGGAGTTAGAACTGTCGTAAACGTCTCACGGCCAAGCATTGTGAGGAGGGCGGTTAGAGATTGCATCGTGTCATCCTGGAGTTGAGGCTCGTAATTGTTGCCTTGAGAAGATGATTGACGTCCATGGGAGTGATACGGTGGAGACAGCATATGATCCTCCCGTGGATTCGGTGGATTGTTCTGAACCTCAGGCGACGGAACAGGCGGATCAGGAACTCGATTGCCAGAGCTCTGGAAAAGCATCTGTGGCGGTGGGAAGTTCCGGAAATGGGGTGCTCGTAGTTGTTGGGGGATAACACGTTCTTCCTCCGACGGCGTGAATGGCGGAGGAATTCGAGCAGTCGGAGTGAAATTGTACTGCGATGGTAGAGGGTTGGTTTGGTGAACGGCTATGGATGGGTTAGATGGTCCGGCTCTCTGAGGGTTGGTGAGATAAACGGCTACGGATGAGTTAGATGGTGCGGCTCTCTAAGAAAGGTGGGGTGCAACCTTTCTCTTTTTTTGTTTTCTTAACCGCTTGATTCGAAGACATCAAGTGGTTCAGAGATTTCAAAGAAGTAGATCGAAGAAGGAGATGGAAGAAGAGATTGACTCGAAGAAGGAAAAGAAGAGATGATTGTGTCAGAGATTTCAAAGAAGTAGATCGAAGAAGAAGGTAGAAGAAGAGATTGACTTGAAGAAGAACAAAACTAAGAAGAAGAAGAGAGATTGAAACTAAGAAGAAGAAGAAACTTTGATCAGTCGGCTATTAGGTTTAATCGAAGAAGAAGAGAGATTGCAAAGAAGAAGAAGAGAGTCGCCTCAGGTTTAGGTTTTCTGAATTAGGTTTAAGTTTTGTTAAAAGAATTGGGTTTTAGATTCAGATTGTTGGGCTGCGGATGGTTTAGGGCCCAACAGCATATGATCCAATTATATTTATTTGCGCTAGTCAATATAAATTATACGTTGTTGACTTAATCACAAAAGAGTTAATGGCTCAGATGGTTAATGTACTCTAGTTAGTCTCTTCATACTTGGGTTTGAGTAACCCCAATGTTAAATTTTTTTTTTTTTTTTTTTTTTTACAGTTGAGCTAATAATTTGACATAGTTTATAGTTTCACACTGACATATAAATTAAAGTACATAGTTTATATTACATAGCTTAAAGTACTAAGAATATATTACATAGGTTATCTATTACATAGTTTCTATATATATAATTATTGGATTCTTCGCTATCTTCCTCATCATCATCCGAAGACGATACATTACACATAAATTCATATTCAGGCTCCGCATCGTCCACATCGTACTCGAGATTTATTGGGACTCCCCCTTCCAAATTGTCTACTAGGACATCTTCAGTTGTAGTCATCAATATAGCATCATCATTTTCTGCTTACAAAAGAGTCGGTTCTCCAGAAATGTTTCCCCTCGGATTCACTTTTAGAACATTGAGCCACAAATACTTTGGTTTCTTTATGTATCGGTATGGAATATAAAAAACTTGATGTGCTTGACATGATGTATTACAATCAACATGTAAAAGTTACACATATTATATTAAATGTGATAGTGACAATACGATACATTACACATAAATTCATATTCAGGCTCCGCATCGTCCACATCGTACTCGAGATTTATTGGGACTCCCCCTTCCAAATTGTCTACTAGGACATCTTCAGTTGTAGTCATCAATATAGCATCATCATTTTCTGCTTACAAAAGAGTCGGTTCTCCAGAAATGTTTCCCCTCGGATTCACTTTTAGAACATTGAGCCACAAATACTTTGGTTTCTTTATGTATCGGTATGGAATATAAAAAACTTGATGTGCTTGACATGCTGTATTACAATCAACATGTAAAAGTTACACATATTATATTAAATGTGATAGTGACAAATATATAATTAATGTGTATTTATATGCTTACCTAGAATAATGGTTCATATTTATTGTACTTTCTGGATGAAAGAACGTCTACGATGCCACCATTACTCCTTCGAGTGCCTCTACAAATAACAGGGTCATACCGCTTGCACTTAAAAAGTGTGATCTTCAAATTGACCATCCCCTCATACTCAAGTTCGATGATATCAGTTAATGTCTTGTAGAAATTTGCACCATCAGATGCATCTGCATAATTTTCACCCTTAACAGGGACCCCATAGTTACATGTCTTTCGTCCAACACCGTGATTCTCTGTATGAAACAAATAACCTCTTATAAAATACATTAGCCATGTTTTAGCCTTGTTCAAAGGTCCATGTACAATCTCCTGAGCCCAAGTAGGAAATGGATTGGAGGCGTTCCAATAAGTAACCTGCATACATATAGATATGTTAAATAATAACAATGACTAAAATATGTATATCATGAATATTGTTCTAACATACATATTGTTTAACCCAATCTTGATATTCGTCAGCTCTTTTCGCGGAGAGTACTTTTTTGGTAAGTCCTGGATATTTTGCCGAAGTAAAATCCTTGAACATACTATATATAGAAAGATAAGATCACCAACAATGTATATGAGAGAAGATAGTGGAATTAGATATATTAAATGTAACTTATATATATATATACCTCTCAATAGACTGAAAATAGTCACAATTTCGTAAAACATATGCGTGTGCGCAACGATAGTCATCATTTGAAAGCCATATTTCATTCATTTCTCCACTAGGACGGCCAACTTGACTAAATATAAAGGGTACTCCAGGGACATGATATTCAAGGGCTTCGCCTTCATCAAATCTTATTAACCTGACCAAATTATTAAAAAAATAATTATTATCATTAACATATCACATTAAAAATATTTACTCTTAATTGCTCACCTTGATTTGGTTTGTATGTTCGCAGCAAAGTAGTGCTCAGAGAAATAAGCAATCTCGTCATTGATAAATGATTCAACAATTGATCCTGCCGCATATCTTTTGTTCTTTGCTTTTCCTTTCAATTTTTTGAAAAACCCTTAAAAGGATACATCCACCTATATTGGATAGGGCCTCCTAATTCAGCTTCGTAGGGAAGATGTATAGGCATATGCTCCATCACATCAAAAAAGGATGGTGGAAATAGCTCAGCCGATGACTAAGCTTACAGGGAAGGATGTTACATTTGTGTGGTCACCGGAGTGTGAGGCGATTTTTGCAAGCCTCAAGCAGATGTTGACTACCATGCCGATGTTAGCACTGCCTGAGCAGAGCGAGCCTTACGTTGTGTATACAGATGCTTCTAGAGTGGGGTTGGGTTGTGTGCTTATGCAGCAGGGGAAGGTTATAGCCTATGCTTCGCGGCAGTTGCGGAAGCATGAAGCTAATTATCCTACTCATGATTTGGAGATGGCAGCAATGGTTTTTGCTCTGAAGATTTGGAGGTCTTATCTGTATGGCGGGAAAGTACAGGTATTTACAGATCACAAGAGTTTGAAGTACATTTTTACTCAGCCTGAGCTGAATCTGAGACAGAGGCGTTGGATGGAGTTAGTTGCGGATTATGATTTGGACATAGCTTACCATCCTGGTAAAGCTAACCTAATTGCAGATGCCTTGAGTCGGAAGCGGGCGGCTTCAGCTCAGGAGCATGATATGGAGACGTTGGTAGGTGAGATTAGTGCATTGAGTTTGTGTGCTATCTCACAGGAACCTTTGGGTTTGAAGGCAGCTGATCGAGCGGATTTGTTGAGCAGAGTGCGGTTAGCTCAGGAGAGCGATGAGGGGCTGGTGAATGCCTCTAAGGCTGCGGGTTCGGAGTATCAGGTTTATGCTAATGGTACTATCCTTGTGCATATTCGGGTTTGTATGCCCAAGGGTGAGGATTTTAGGCAGGAGATACTGAGAGAGGCTCATTCGAGCAAGTTCTCTATTCATCCAGGAGCGACCAAGATGTACCATGACCTCAAGCGGTATTATCACTGGGTTGGGATGAAGAAGGACGTAGCCGACTGGGTGGCGAAGTGTGACACTTGCCAGCTAGTGAAGGCGGAGCATCAGGTTCCTGGTGGATTATTACAGAGTTTGCCCATTCCATAGTGGAAGTGGGATTTGATCACGATGAACTTTGTGGTGGGATTGCCTGTGTCGAGGACGTTTGATGCGATTTGGGTCATTGTGGACCGTTTGACTAAGTCTGCACATTTTCTGGCCATCAAGAAAACTGATGGAGCAGCGGTTTTGGCCAAGAAGTACGTGAGGGAGATAGTCAGATTGCATGGTGTGCCTGCTAGTATTGTGTCTGATAGAGATTCCAAGTTCACCTCGGTGTTCTAGAAGGCATTTCAGGCAGAGATGGGCACGAAGGTGCATAAGACTACAGCCTACCATCCTCAGGAGGACGGTCAGTCGGAGAGGACGATCCAGATTCTGGAGGATTTACTGAGGATGTGCGTGTTGGATTGGGGTGGTCATTGGGCAAATCATTTGAGCTTGGTGGAGTTTGCTTACAACAACAGCTACCAGGCGAGTATTGGGATGGCCCCTTATGAGGCATTGTATGGGAGGCCGTGTCGTACACCGTTATGCTGGACTCAGGTGGGGCAGAGGAGCATTTATGGTGTGGATTTTGTTCAGGAGACCTCGGAGAAGATTCGGGTTCTGTGGCTGAACATGAAGGAGGCTCAGGATTGGCAGAAGAGCTATGCTGATAAGAGGAGGAAGGATCTTAAATTTCAGGTTGGTGATAGAGTGTACCTCAAGATGGCCATGTTGCAGGGTCCGAACAGGTCATTGACTGAGACTAAGCTGAGTCCGACGTACATGGGTCCGTTCAGAGTAGTTGAGCAGGTGGGACCAGTGGCATACCGGCTGGAGTTGCCTAAGGTTATGCATGCGTTCCACAAGGTATTTCATGTGTCGATGCTGAGGAAGTGTCTTCACGAGGGTGATCAGTTGTTGGCTAAGATTCCTGAGGATCTTCAGCCCAACATGACTTTGGAGGCGAGACCGTTAAGGGTGCTCGGGAGGAGAGTCAAGGAACTTCCGAAGAAGAAGATTTCTTTGATGAGAGTCCTGTGGGACTGTGATGGAGTGGAGGAGCAGACTTGGGAGCCCGAGGCGAGGATGAAGGCAAGGTTTAAGAAGTGGTTTGAGAAGCAGGCCGCGACTTGAGCTTGTCTAGCCGGGTCCAGGTTGTAGTCCGTGGCTGGAGCGGGTACAGAGTATTCCAGTCCATCTCTCTTGATACTTGGTCGCTTAGGGGTGGTTGGTTGTGCGACTAAGTATGAAGATGAGGTGGTACTCGGGATGCGGGTTGATGGCTTGGATTATTGTATCTTATTCTCTTATGTATTTTTCGTTTAAGTTGTAACGATTATAACATTGTTCTTGAGATTAATAAGATGAGTATTTTTCTTTATGTTTGACTGTTGTTGTCATGGGAAAAAAGAGAAATAGCTCGGGTTTCTATTTTTGGAAAGCTTCCATAAATAGAAAGTTTCCACAAAAAAGAGGTTTCCAGAGTTAAAGGTTTCTAAAAAGGGGAAATTTTGTGGGAAGTGTTGAGATGACGATCCGAGAGCGTACTTTAGGGTGACGACCCAAGAGGGGGATATTTGAGGCTCCGTGGATACCGTAGCTGTGAGCCGCGGCTCGGCAGTGAGCCAGTATATCTCGAGGGTTGTGACCTGAGAGCGGGGGGAGTGTGTGTGAGTGACTTCCTAGATGCCATAGCTTAAGGCGGTTGGCCTGACAGTGAGCCGGCATGATTTGTTGGTTGCGACCACGGACGGGGGAAGCACTGAGTTGTGAGCAAATAGTGTCTTTGATGTAAGTATATTGGCTAGAGGGAGACCTCATAGTTCAGTCGGAGGCGTGCGTGCTGTTGCAACTGTTACACGGGAAACCTTGGCTGGCGGTGTTTAGTCCGATCGGAGGACATGCGGGCCGTGTTGACGGTGGCACAGAGGTCCTTAACGGATGGACGGTGCTGCGGGATTTGAGGATGAATTTTTATTGGTGGGGGAGAATTGTAACATCCGCGAACCAAATATTGCATTTTTAGTTTGGGTGTCGATCGACACCCTTGGTGTATCGATCGACACCATGTGTTCTGGTTTGGTCGTGTTTGTTTTAATGGCTGTTTGGATTGGTTTGGTTCAATTAGAAATCTCTAAATCGCATTTATAAGTGAGGAAGCGACGAATTAAGGGTTTTGGGTGTTTTGTCTTGTCGCCGTTAAGAGAGAAAAGAGAGAAAAAGGAGAAAAAGGGTTGGAGAGTGTTTCTGTGAGTTTATGGGTTTGTTCTTGGCGTTTTTGGAGGGATCTGTGGCTGGAGAAGGGAGAGCTGTTTCTGGGAACGAAGGAGAAGCTTCCTAAGCTGTTGTTTCCATCGTTTCTCAACCCAATCTTCCTGTAAAAGAGGTGAGGGCTTGACCATGGTTGATCTAAGCATGAGATCTCTTTTGTTTGGCTGATCTTTGTCTATTTGTGGTGTTTGCTTGCTTGGGTTTGTTGTTTTCGTGTTTCCCATAGGTTTCTGAGGCATTTGGGTGAGTTTGGGACGGTTTCGAGTTAATTTGAAATGGAGGATCGACGTTCGTGTTCGTGCAGTTCGTGGTTGCAGAGGCAGTATCGATCGACACCATGTTTTTCTAGCATTGATCGACAGAGACGTAGTGTCGGTCGACACCAGTCTCATCCGAGACTTGTTTTCCTTGTTTGATGTATTGTTTGTGTTTTGATTGCTTGCTTAAACATGAGAGTCTCATATGCATGTGTGTATAACCTAGTAGATGGGAGGATGGCCTCACTAAGTATTTATGATAATACTTACGCATCTCAATTGTTGTTTGTGGTGTGCAGGTAAAGGCAAAGTATGATCGTTGAATCAGGGCGATTAGGAGGAGGATGTTGTAGAGACTTGATTGATTGTGGTCTAGCGCTTGTCAGGTTGCTAGTGTTAAGTTGATAGAACTTTGTAGGATGTTGGAACTTGGTTATTACATTGTTGGTTTGGATTATTGCATTATTGGTTATTGTTGGATTTCTTTCAGTCTAATGGAATTGTTTTGTTATCCGTTGTTGTTGATTGTTGCTAGGTTGTTAGTGGGTATGGGACCACTAGTGAATTAATACTATTATTTAAAAAAAAAACGGGAAGGGTTGTTTCATTTTGGTATCAGAGCCCTTATGGTTCTAGGTCTAGGGTTCACTGTGCTTTTGCTGTGGATGTTTTGGATTTCATACTGGAGTAGATTGTGTGAATTAGTCAATTGTGTGTGGCATGAAGTCCTAGAACATCCTCTTCGAGCCTGCTTTTGATTCCACAGTGAGTTGTGTTCTTGTGTTATTAGAATTATTTGTTGCTTAGCCTTCTGCTCTTGGTGATACAGATGGTTAGAGGTGAGGGTGTTGTTGGTCGCGGGCGTGGTCGTGGTCGTGGTCGTGGTCGTGGTCGTGGTCGGGGACGAGGTCAGGTTCCTGAGGCCAGTGAGAGTGTGACTCAGAGCATGGCCAATGAGGAGGTAGCGGAGTCACAGGTTCATCCTAGTGTGTCTGGAGACCAGGCTGGTTTGGGTGACGGCAGGGCGGATGGGCCCGGTGTCGGTCTCGGTGTTGCCCCGGGTGTGAGGGTTGCAGCGGAGAGTGCTCCAGGCAGGGAGGATGTCTTGATGGACTTGCTAGCTAAGGTTTTGGCGCGGCTTCCAGCAGCAGTACCACCAGTGGTTGGTGGACAGGATCCAGTGGTGCCGCCAG
Organism: Camelina laxa; assembly: GCA_024034495.1. NCBI lineage: Eukaryota > Viridiplantae > Streptophyta > Magnoliopsida > Brassicales > Brassicaceae > Camelina > Camelina laxa. Next base: position 16,157,827 of record CM043882.1, on the reverse strand, counting down.
TGGTTGGTGGGCACGTTTCCGTAGTGCCGCATGTGGTTGGTGGGCAGGTCCTAGCGGTGCAGCCTGTGGTGGGTTTGCAGGCGGGTGTTCAGCCGGGGCCGAGGTAGTGGATGCTTACTATGTGCAAATGATGGTGCAGCTGCAGCGAGTGGGAGCAGGATCTTTCTTGGGAGGTACGGATCCGAGTGTAGCTGATGAGTGGAGAGAGCGGATGGAGGATCTTTTCCAATCGCTTCGGTGTCCCGACCAGTTTAGGGTGGATTTGGCAGTGCACTGTTTGTCAGGTGATGCACGGGTGTGGTGGATGTCGGTGACAACACGGAGGGTGCAACGGGATATATCTTGGGGGGATTTTGTGAGGGAGTTTAACTCCAAGTATTTTCCACAGGAGGCTCTTGATCGCATGGAGGCACGGTTCTTAGGGTTGACTCAGGGGATCCGTACAGTACGGGAGCTAGATGCTGAGTACAGTCGGCTTGTGGGGTATGCAGATCGGGCATGGGAGCCAGAGACGGCTCAGGTGTGGAGGTTCTTGTTGGCTCTGCAGATGATCTGAGGACTCGGTGTAAAGTGAGGAGCTATGCTACGAGAGCGGAGCTGGTTGAGGTTGCAGCTGGGATAGAGGACGACTTGAGGTCACAGGTGGTTGTGGTCGGTCCTTTGGGGCAGCCACAGCGGTCCTAGCCGCATTCTGTTCCTAACAAGGGCGGCAAGCCAGCGCATGGGCAGAAGCAGAAGTTTGATGATATGCAGAGATCGAGGTACGGTGGTGCGAGATGCTTTGGGTGAGGTAGCAGGGACCAAAAGGTGACCAACTGTCCGCAGAGAGGTGAGCAGCGGGCAGTAACGGAGCAGCGGGCGGTGACGGAGCCGCGGACAGATACCCGAGTGTGTTACTATTACAGGGAGACGGGGCATATAAAGCCTCGTTGTCCCAAGTTGCAGCAGATGGTAGTAGCAGCGGTGTAGGCTGGAGGTAAGCAAGCAAGTGCAGCGGGGTGTGCAGCACGGCGTGCAGCTGGTGGGTTGGATCGAGCCGACGTCGCGGGTGTACTCGATTGTGGAGCCCGGTGGCACAAGTGCGGGAGCGATCACAGGTATAACTTCTGAGATTCGAACTTGGTCAATTCAATAGTTCAGATTATGTTTGTTTTTGTCTGTGATTGAACGTTAGGTTCTCAACACATGAGGTTTGTGTAGGGACCTTGATGGTGGGCGGGTTTAAGTCCCATGTTTTGTTTGGTTCTGGAGCTACTCATAGCTTCATTACTCCAGAGTGTGCAGAGAGTGCGAATATCAGAGGTGATCCCGGGGAGCGTGCAGGAGTTGTCAGAGTTGCGGGAGGCAAGTTCCTGAGAGCTAGTGGACGAGCTAGAGGAGTTGATATTCAGATCGCAGGAGAGTTGTGGCCAGCAGATTTGTTTATCAGTCCAGTGAAGTTGAGTGATGTGATTCTCGGGATGGATTAGTTGCATCGGCATAAGGTGCGTTTAGATCGCTATCGGGGTAGAGTGGAGTTTGAGCGTCTAGGAGGGAAGCTGGTTTTCGAGGGAGTGAGAACGATTTCGTGGAGTCTCGTGATCTCGGCTGGCAAGCTGGGAAGATGATCGAGAAGGGGCGTGAGGCCTATTTAGTTACAATTTCGATGCCAGAGTCAGTGGGGAGTCTTCTGTTGGAGGTATTCAAGTTGTGGAGGAGTTTGAGGATGTGTTCCAGTCGTTGCAGGGGTTACCACCATCTCGGTCTGATCCCTTCACGATAGAGTTGGAACCGGGGACAACGCCGTTGTCTAAGGCGCCCTACAAGATGGCTCCAGCAGAGATGGCAGAGCTGAAGAAGCAGTTGGAGGATTTGTTGGGTAAGGGTTTTATGCATCCTAGTTGTTCACTGTGGAGAGCACCAGTGCTGTTTGTTAAGAAGAAGGACGGGAGTTTCCGGTTGTGTATAGACTATAGGGGTTTGAACCGAGTCACTGTAAAGAACAAGTACCCTCTTCCGAGAATTGATGAGTTGCTGGATCCTCCTTACCCTCTGATCGACTGCTGGTAGTTGGCTGACTTGGTTATTCAGTTGAGGGGTGCTACTTGGTTCTCCAAGATCGACTTAGCATCAAGTTATCATCAGATTCCAATACATGAGGCAGATGTGAGGAAGACCGCCTTCAGGACGAGATACGGGCATTATGAATTTGTGGTGATGTCGTTCGGTTTGACAAACGCGCCAGCTGTGTTTATGAGATTGATGAACAACATGTTCCAGGAGTTTCTGGACGTGTCAGTCATCATTTTTATCGACGACATCTTGGTATATTCCAAGGGTCCTGAGGAGCATGCAGTACATCTGAGAGCAGTTATTGAGAAGCTGCGGGAGCAAAAGTTGTTTGCTAAGTTGAGTAAGTGCAGTTTCTGGCAGCGTGAAATGGGGTTCCTAGGCCACATTGTTTCTGCAGAGTGAGTTTCGGTGGATCTCGAGAAGATTCAGGCCATCAGGGAGTGGCCGAGGCCGCAGAGTTCCACTGAGATTCGAAGTTTTCTGGGGTTAGCAGGTTACTACAAGAGGTTTGTTCGGGGTTTTGCGAGTATGAAGTCGACTTGTTTGCAAAGTTCTCGAGCATAAGTCCCAGAAAAATGCTCCAACCCCTACAATATTATATTTATTCAAACTTCATTACATTAATTACGGAAAACTTTACTCAGTTCATATATATATATTGAACTTTAAGTAATTAATTAATATACCTGAAAACGCAAGTTGGACATTCCGGTCAAGGAGATCTGCAAAGATACATGGAAGTAACCGCTCCATGAAAACATGGCAGTCATGACTCTTAATGCCTGAAGACTTTCCATTTTCCATATCAACAAAACTAGCTAAGTCTGCCGAATAGTCATATGAGAATTTAACCGAGTATTTCACATATTCCAATAAGCTTGTTCTGGCTTTGTCTCTCAATGTATAGGGCAGGAAAGGTGCTTTACCCCTACTATCAATATGTAAGTGTGGCCGAGAACAGAAATTTGTTATATCCAAACTTGACATGACAGAATCTTTTGATTTACGTTTCACACGCATAAGAGTGTACATGATGTTTTCCAAAAAATTCTTCTCTGTAGGCATCACATCAATATTATGTCGGAGATTAAGGTCCTTCCAGTAAGGTAGCGACTATAAAATGCCTTCCTTGTGCCAGTTATGGTGCTTTCCATAACCATGCATCTTCCTTTCATGACCATTTCCACCGACGTCTTTGGTTCTTGGTGGATTTACAGCATTCAACCGCTCTGAATAAACTTGCTCACCGGTCAAAGACTCTAGTGGATACTCTCTTGTAGCGTCTTTTCCCTTCAGGAAGTCTTTTTCATTCCTCCTCAGAGGATGATCAGGAGGAAGAAATCTCCGATGACAATCAAACCAACATGTCTTCCTTCCATTAGGTAGATAAAAAGACTTTATATCATCCATGCAAACTGGACAAGACAATTTACCATGTGTTGTCCATCCAGATAACATGCCATATGCAGGAAAGTCACTTATCGTCCACATCAGCACTGTTTTTAGGTTGAAATTTTGGCCCAAGGACACATCGTATGCATCGACTCCAGTATACCACAAATCTTTTAACTTATCAATAAGAGGTTGGAGAAAGACATCAAGACTAGCTCGTGGATGGTTTGGACCAGAATTCATAATTGTAAGAAGCAAGTACTCAGTATCCATGCACATACCATGGGGTAGATTATATGGCGTCAATATCACTGGCCATAATAAATGGTGACGAAACATCCCAAATGGATTGAATCCATCCGTACACAATCCCAGATACGCGTTACGAGGTTCTTCAGCAAATTGAGGATTTTGTTCTTGAAAATACTTCCACTTCGCTGCATCAGAAGGATGACTCATTTCTCCCACCTTTGCTTTGTGCTCGGCATGCCATCGCATTACTGCTGCAGTCTTGTGACTTTGATACATTCTCTTCAGTCTATCACCAATAGGTAAGTACCACATACGACTATATGGTATTTGCTTCTGCGTCGGTCTGCTTCCATCTTGGTGCATCACAAAAGATACATTTTTCTTCCTTTTTGTCATCTTTCCAGAATAACATACAATTGTTTATACAAACATCAATTGTATGATATGAGAGTCCTAAATTGCGCATCAATTTCTCTGTCTCGTAATGAGAACCCGTAGCCTGGTTTCCTTCTCGTAAATAATCACTCAACATTTCACATACTGAATCCACTAACTTTTCACTCATATTATAATCTGCCTTATTTTGCATGACTCTAGCAGCTAAAGATAATTGTGAGTGACCTTCACGACAACCATCATATATTGGATTTTTTGCACCTTCTAACAAGTCATAGATTTTTTTTGAATGGTTCTTCTACACTCTGATAACCCCCATCCCAATGATAGTTATCATCAAAACTCACATTAGAAGGAAATGCATCCCACATATCTATCTTCTACTACATTACCCACTTCCTCACTCCCACTAATAAATGTCGGATCAACAGTACTCGTTCCTATGTCTATATTAATTTCTTCCCCATGCTTATACCAAACATAATAATCTGGCATAAACCCATAACTAAAAAGATGATTCCAAATTCTAGTCCCTAGAAAACGCTTCCCGTTTTTGCACCTACTACAAGGGCAAAAAAACTTACCCCTATTTTCTTGTGCAAAAGACTGGCTATTTGCAAATTGTATGAACTGCTCCATCGCTCCATCCTGGCTCTGAACTCTTCTATAAAATTTCCGTCACCACGTCGATCCTCTTGTACATCCAATCCCGGAAATTACTATAATTGTAACTTCCTGACATTATTAAAAATCTTTATGACCACGTTTTTTTTTTGTGTTGCTTTGTGTTTCTGCGAGTTAGAAAATAGATAGGTGAGCTCAGTTTATATAGGGATATTTAGCGACTAAAAAGTAACTATACCAACATAGTCACCAAATACAGGTACACCTACCCCGGAATGCTAAAAACGTGTTTTAAACCAACTATTAGTGACTATTTTGCGACCAATTTCCGACCCATCGAAAGTGTTGCAATTTAGTCGCTAAATTTACGACTATACTAAGCACTACATATTTAGTCGCTAATTTGGCGACTGAATTACGACAATATTCACTACTTCCTTATTTCGTCGCCATTTAGCGACTAATTTAGCGACTAAAACATTTTGTCGCAAATTAGCGACTAATGAACTGCTATGCAAGAATTGTCACAAAACAGTCACCAATTAGTGGGTAAATTGTCGCTAAATTTAGCGACTATGGTTTTAGTCGCCGATCGTAGTCGGAAAATCAGTGTTTTCTTGTAGTGAATGCTTTCATTTTAAGGGGAGTTCACATTCAAAATAAGGATTTGAGGGGGAATTATACCCTCAAATTTACTTTTAAAAGTTTTTCTATTTACATTATAGTCCACAATCTCATTCTCACCAATAATTTGTTATAATCACAAAACTTTCATAGATAAATATAAAATACTCAATAAAAAACAAAATTAATAAAATACAATACTTTATATGATAAAATTAATAAAATACAATACTTCATGTAAAATATAAAGTTATTCAATATAATTATTTCCATAGATATATTTCAAATAATAGATTTTATATAGATATATTTCAAATAATAGAATGTTTATGGATACAAATCAAACAATTGAATTTATATAAATATATTTCAAACAATTGAACTTAATAGACCTATTTGTAAGGTACAAAAGTTATAAGGACTAAAATGAAATATATATAAATATTTAAGGGACTTAATTGTGCACTCTCAAATATATATTCAACCCCTTAAAATTTGAAGTTTATGGGGTTGTTGGAATTTAAAACCCCTCAATATTTGAGGGTTAGAGGGGCTGCTGGAGATGCTCTTAGTGGCAAGTATATCGATAGTTAGTTTTACTGATTTTTAGTTTTCTGCCAATTAATATTTTTAATTAGATGACTAATTATCTTTGGTACCCTTAATGATTTTATCTTTGTTTGTACTATTTATAATGACATTTTATTGTAAGTCCTTACAAATTCTAATGTTAGTTTCATTTTTGTACTTCTCAATCTCTTATATATTAACAGAGAAACATTCTCTTGAAAAAGCTGATGTGTCGCCGTCAGAAAGCTCGAGATACATTTAGCTATTTAGTTTCATTTTGATTTATTATTTACAGCTATATGCCACTGTATTTCTAACAAAAAAAACAAATGTGGTATTCTAACAAACTTTATCACATAAATTTTATTCATTAAGTTTAAGCTTCAAATATATTTTATATATTAGAAAAATGAATTGAAATGCATGTGTAACCCACGCGGATCTCACGAATTCAAGCGGGACATATGCAAAGATATTTTGCGGCTAAAAATATTTAAATCCGTTGTAGGATAGCTTAGCGGACGGGTTTGATCGGGTTAACAATTTTGTAATCATCCAGTTCATGATATTTTAGTTTTTTGCGGTTTTTATGTGATTTGATAGTTCAAGTTTTGATAAAAAAAAATCTAACCAATTACTATTTTAAGCTTTTATAAACTTGATGAATTCAAACCAATATAAGTTTGTATTATAAATGTTATACGAAATAAATATATTTATAAATGTAATATCTCAAACAAAAATTTCACTTCGTGCAACAGCATGGATTATTACGTAGTTAATATAGTAAAATATGTGTAACTAAGAATAGTTTTTTTTTTTTTTTTTTTTTTTAAGTTTACATGCTAGGATCGACCCTGCAAAGTCAAATATTCTATTAACTTTTCTTTAACCACTCGGACATACAAATCTGTTATTATTAAGGTTAGTTATTGTAGTCAAACGAAAAATAACTTTTTACCGTATATTACCGTATATATATAGTAATATTAGTAATATATATATGTACATGATTTTCCAAATTTCTTGCACCCTTTCTCAGAAAGGTATAAGATATTTATCAATAAGGGACAAATATTATATCCCATGAACTAACATGTAATAGAAAGAAAAATATCAGTTGGTAAGGAGAAAAATATCAGATGCTACCCAAACAAACAACCATACAAAATTATAAATACACAGAGTTATATAAACACTAAACAACAAGCGGAATCATGCAAAGAATGTGGGCGACGATCATGTTTGCTTTGATAGTTGTACTATCAATATCTATACTAACAAAGGGTAACGAACGAAATGATACTGTCGGTGCTTCATCGTCTGCAGTACTAGCACCTCAATCAGAGGACGGATTATTACCTAATCCTCTGTCTTGTTTGGCTGACGTAAAAACAATTCCGGATTGTGTAAAAGCAGTGAAGCACTTCAAACTTATAACTGTCACAAAGAACTGTTGTGTCATCCTACTAAATGTTCCGGAGGATTGTTTCGGATATATATTTCCTATTCCTCTCATCTATCGTATTCTGCTCAAGATTGCCTGCAAAATATTAGGTCACATTCCATAAGATTTTTGTATTCTTTACTAATTAAGGGTTTGAATAAATTTCATAAGCTGATTTATAAACAAGTCAATGAAAATCTGATGTGCGAAATATATCTATATATATATATATTAATCTTTATGATGATAACATATATAATTCATGGACAAATTTTTATAAGTTGTGGTTGATAATAGCTTTGACTATCATGTTGTCAATATTTATAAAAACAAAAGGAAATGATCTTGCACCAGCACCATCAGTGGCAGTATGGCACCAGCACCTCAATCAATGGACCAGTTTTTGCCTGACCAAGTAACTTGCTTTCACGACGTAAAAACAGTTCCGAATTGTACGAAACCGTGTTGCATTTCCGATACAAAGAAGTGTTGCAAAGTTAGAGGGGTGTATTAAACTTGATATTCTTAAGATTTTGTAAGATTTAAAAATTTTAGAATTCTGAAAGATTTTAGGAAATTTGATTGTGTTTTGGAATTATTCTATTCAAAAAAAAGAAAAATAATATGATTTTATGAGATTCTATTAGATTCTATGAGATTTTAGTAAACTTTGAATGATTTTAAAAATCTTTTATAACACCAAAAAAAAAAAAAAAAAACTCTAGAATTTGCCCCAAGTACGTTATTTCTATTGGTGGTTTGGTGGCCACGTGATTGATTTCCCATGGAGTAATTTTTTTGGCTTGAGCTGTGTGAACCTGAGGGAATCCTGGTGGGTGAAAATTTCTTCTGGTCGTTACGTACTCGTGAATCTACTAGCATTGAAAACGGCAAAAATATCTTGTCCTTTAGTGTAGTGTCAGAGACATTCAACTACTGCTCCGGTCCTGATGGAAATTTTTTCGATTTAAAGGTGTTGAAAGGAAGTCTATGTGCAGTGGAGAACTGCTATGATGAAATGGTTGTTTGGTCTGCAGAGCATGAAAAGGAAGACAATGGTCGAATCACTAGGTTGCAAGTTGTTTTCAAAACAGAGAAAAGAAAACAAGACTTTTTCGTTTCTAGACAAGAACCAAAACAGAGAAAAGAAAAAAAGATTACCCAACAAAGGAAATGAAACAATCTAAAAATAAAGCATAGTCACCATACTGTATCATGACCCCATATTCATAGCATCAGTCCACATGCTTGCAGCTATATATGCTCTCCATGTATTAGCGAGCACTCTTTGTTGTTCTTGAGTACCATGAAGCTGTTCTTCTTCTTCATCATTTTTTTGATCAACGTTGGTTTCTTCGACAGCATCTTCTTCTGGAGAAAACAAATCGGAACGACATTCTTTACGGAGATAATTATGTAAACCAACACAAGCAATTACTAACTCTACTTGCGTCTTATACGGAAAGGGTGGTGCATATTTGAAGATGTGAAATCTTGACTTGAAGATGCCAAAAATCCTCTCTATTACATTTCGCAAGCTAGAGTGACGATTGTTGAACAACTCATTTGGATTTACGGGGTCTTTTCCTTGTCCTCTAAAGTCTTGCAGATGATAGCGAGTACTTCGGAATGGAGCTAAGAAACTGCGTCGATTGGCGAATCCACAATCAACTAGGTAAAATTTTCCTGGAGTTTAAGATTATAGGTGAGATAAATTGCAGATAAATAACATAACAATTTAGTTATATACAAATATAAGTGAGACAAACCTTCAGGAACTACTAACTTGTTTGTGTTTCTTGTTAAAGCATCTTGTAATACCTTTGCATCGTGAGCTGATCCTTCCCACCCGCTAAGAACATACGTAAATTCTAAATCAAAATTACATGCAGCTAAGACATTTTGCGATAATTGTCCTTTTCGATTACGATAGCTAGCCCTATCTTGTCCTCGTATCATTGCAAGGATATGAGTTCCATCAATCGCCCCCACACAATCCTAAAAATAATATAAACAAAATATCAGTAATATATTTTTTTGAAATACTTGGAAACAAGCAGAAGAAAAAAATTTATCATACCTTAAAATAAGGATAAAATCGAGTGCTGTCTTTTATTTTTGTAGGAATTGCAAGTCCAGGCTTAGCCATAAAGCTTGGAGCAAGTGCTTTTAACGCCTTTAGAATTGTGTTAAAGCTCTTACTTATTTGAGAATTTTGATCTCTGGAATCTATCTTCAGCTACAACGTACCTCGCATTTTGACCAACGATGAACAAAAATGTGGCAAGCATTTCTTCAACAGAAACATATGTTGTGTCGGTAAAATCCATCTTCAATCTAAGAATAGAACATAGTTTCAGAAATGCATCTGGATACATACGATATAGCTCTCGAAAATGCTCACGCTCTTTAGTTTCAGCCAACGCCTTCAGTATATACTCATGTCCAAGTGTTGTTGCTGATTTTCTAATCTGGCGTGGTATCTGAGATACGAAATATCGAGTTCTCGCTGACAAAACCAATAACATAATATCAACATCTAACTTGAAATTTCTCATTCTTTTTCTTTTTCTTCTAGATTCTATCTCTTCACTTTCTTGAATAATGCGATCCATTGTTGAAATCCTACACACAATACCAGTATTCAAACCAGTTATCTATTTCTTAACTCAATTCACAAATAACTACACCATAGAAGACACTTGACCAATGAGCAAAGTCTCTAACACTCGACCAATGCCTATACCAAGACCCTAGACAAATTCAAATGTTATAGACAGAAGTAACTTACCCTGCAACTTATGCAAATCACACTAGTCTTATGCTAATTGCTAAACACCGGAACAATGTTGCTAAATCACACTAAGAACACTCAAACCACATCAAATTCTGCACATATTCGAAACTAAAATGTGGTTATAGACAGAAGTATAATCTGAAAAAAATGCAGAAGTATAATCTGAAAAAAATGCAGAAGTATAACCAAAAGAAAATCCAGAATAAGCATGATTGTTAAAAGGTTAAAGTTAGTTTTCTTAACTTGTTCCTATGCTTGGATAATCTGAAAAATATGTGGTTATAGACAGAAGTAACTTACCCTGCAACTTCATGGCCAAATATTTGTGGCAAAAGAGCCTGTTCCAATGATCTCAAGAGGTTGAGGTGGGCTCACTTTTCAACTTCCTCCATAACCAATGGCTCACCAGCACGCCACGCCACCGCCGCTACAAGAATTACTCAATCAAAAATCTTTCATAAACGAGATTTTCTTTACAGGTTATAACTCGAGGTTGTTGGAAGGAGAAAGAAGTAGAAGTTACCTTGATGATTCGGAGGATTGTACAGAGGATCTAGAGAGATAGAGGATTTGGAGGTTACTATTAGCCATTGGATTCGATGATTCTTCCCGATCCTCTGTAATATTGGCCATTGGATTTGATCGATTGCAGGAGGTGAAGTTACGGTTTTGAGAGAGAAAGAGACGATGCTTCAGGTTCGTCGGTTGGGTTGTGTTATCTTGTTTTTCTTTTAAAGAAATCCTCAGAAATTCCACCTCATAACATAGGATTTTGGTACTCATATTTTTCAACTAAAAACCAAACAAAAGTCTTGTAAAATCATTCAAAGTAGTATTTTTAAAAAATGTTGTGATATATTAAATAACAGTAGATTTCATATAAGTTTTATAAACCATTGATTGAATAACAAGAGATTGTAAATTATTTTAAATGATTTTACATAGATTCCAAGTTGAATAACATAGAATTTTAGAAAACTATTAAAAATTATTAATTGAATAACAAGTGATTTTAAGAATACTCTAAAATCTTCTAAAATACAAGTTTAATACCCCCTCTTTTATTCTCTCTCTTCCTGAAAGTTGTTTCGGAGTTTTGTTTCCTATTTCCTATATGTACCATCTCCTTCTGAAGGCTGCTTGTAAATTAATTCACCGTTAATATGATTTTTGTAATATGTTCTTTAATCAATGTCAAAATTGACATTGTAGAGATTATTGTGGAGATTCTTTTAATTCTTTTACGTTATGGATGGATAAGAAAAATTATACGCTACTCGGATCCTCCAAATATTATGTAAATTTTTTTTTTTGAATCATAAAGATATAAAGTTTTTGCACTAAAGAAATTTATTATTTGTGTTCTACTATAGTTCATTACTCCCTTTATATCAAAATAATATATTTTTATAGATTATGTTTGACAATTCTAAAATGAATCGTCGTATTAAAGAAAATAGCAATAACTTAAGGTCCATTGTTTTATAAAAAAGAGGTTTATGAAATTATTCTCCTAGTATTATTGATCTCTATACAACATATATATAATAATATAATATTAGTGTTTTAGATTGTACACCAAATCTACTAAAGAATCGATAATGAACATCCACATAATACAATATATTCATAACACTCCTTTTTGGATGATCATTATAAAAATGTAGTTCAAAATGCGCTTTTGAGATGCTGCCTCAATAAAAAATTTACCAGGAAAATCCAATGGAAAAAACAATGGTTAAGAGAAAAAGAGTGTAGCGCACTTTTACTCCCCTCTCTAGTACATCACTTGAAATCTTCGAAACGATCGATCCAATATGATGAAGTAGCTTCTTGAAAGTAGTGGTAGAAAACACCATGGTAAATGGTTCGCCAAATCTTCACTTGAACAAATTTGTAGGACATGTATATCACCATTCTTATGCAGGCTATTGGTCTCTTAAATGATTCAGCTTGATATTTATCTTTGTTTCTCATGATCTCATCAATGTATTTCAAAGAATTTGAAAATGATACTCTTTCACCATTGTAATCATAATATTTCTCTTGAGGTGTTTATCTTTCGCGTGTTCTTTGTTGTCTCGTTAAAAGCCTTTCAATGAAAAACCTATTGGGATAAAAACCATGATAAGAGAAAAAAGAGTACAACCAGGCTTATGATCATATTTCTCTCCTTGAACGCATCATATTCAGGTTATGCATTATAATCATATATATCATCTTTTTCGTACTGGTATTAAACAGTGCTTTAGTGTATAAAACTCATATATTCGCTAGGTTTATTAAACTTCAAGTCATTTGCACCTTTCATATAGAAGATTTCTTTGAATTTCCAAGCCCAACTCTTCTTTTACATACAATCTTCCAAACAATCATCTTATACATAAGAGTTATTCATACTCTCTTTGTAAAGTTGTCCCGTTCAACTCTCCTTCTTAGTATGGTACTAAAAAATTATTTTTCTATATAAGATTATGTAAGCATCTTGAGATAAGATCTCTTTCATCAGATGTCAAATCTGGAACCTCAAGAAATTTCATGAAATATCTGATGTTATACAATTCAAGTTCTTCGTCTTTCAGGGGTAATATTTCATCATTTTTTATTTCTTCATAAATTCTTTGGTATGTGAAATCTCTACCAGAGATCAGACAATCTTTTCATGATCAACATATTTGCACTTGTTCTTGTACCTTTCATTTAACAAGAACCACTTTGTACAGAAGAGACAAGAGACAAATACAATTTTTTTCTTTTAACGAGGTTCAGCGAATGCCTACGTTCTCAAACTTTGTTAAAAATACTTCTTCAACACAATTACAATTAGTGTTCAATCTCGGATTTACACAACCCTAAGATCTTCTCTTAGCTTGTTTCCGATGTATTTTCAACCCACTATGAGAACCCTAAGATCAACAATGATCTACACCCATGATTCTCTCATAAAGATAAACTCTCACCCTTTTCTCCCCCAAAGACTTTTCTCAAATTTTAAAACGTTCTTGAGGGCTATAAAATATTGCTTCTAACAGTGTAATTACTTTAAGGGAAACTTCTCACAGTTTGAAAACCTTATGACTAGACTGAATCAAGTCTTGCTCTTATTGTCAAACTCATAAGGGATCTAAAATAGTTGCTTCCGCTAAAAGAGAGTACATCTCTCATAAGTATTTTCTGAGAATCATTGTACTACTAAACATACTTTATTTCTCATACATATCCACTTATGTCCTACTCATTTTACACTCATTTTACACTTTCAAGTGTAAGGACTACAAGTACAAATATTATCTCTTTAAGAGATTTGAACTATTTCATAGTTTTTTCAATGATTAACAAATCATTTTTGTGTACACTTTCAATTAAAATTTTCTATTAACCGCGGTTTATGATCCTCAATTTTTATCCATAACATCATCAACTGCAACAATGCATCCAAACATATTTACGACGTCGATTTGCTTGTTGGTTCCTTTTCATTCTAGACATGACTCAACTTGTTGAGATTTCCTTTCATTATGATACTCAAGTACCTGAATCTCTTTCTTACTCATGTCTAAGTCTCTAGATCTCTTCTAGAGATTTTTCATAACTCTCTGCTTCCTCGGTGCCATATTAATTTGTGCTCCTTTTCTTTTCCGAGAATGCTTATATTTGGAACCATAAGTCTATATATCACATTTCATGGGATCTTTACACTTACTTGCAGTTGATATTATCCTTATAGGACAACAATATTAATTGGCACAGCTGGTATGTGTGACTTTGTCACTACCATGGTCAGCTAATGCTTCTTGCATTTTTCTAAACTTTGAAAATAAATTATCTTTTCAATTTCTAGCGCACATTTCAAAGTACGAGGATTAAGATAATTTCTTCCAATATATGTCTTTTCCAGCTGTTTATTTTCTCCCTTTCATGTTGGAAAGACTGACTCGCTGAAACAACAGTCTTGGGGAAAGACTGACTCACTGAAACAATAGTCTTGGAGATATTCAATCATCAAGAGAGATTTATTTTCAACATTCTTTCAAATCCCATCTTAGGGCATCTGCAGCGGCGTATTAATCGACCGTCCTTCATAATAAAACGATTTAATTTAAATCGAAATGTGATATTAAGCGAAGGAACGTTCCTTCATATGGGACGTTTATTTCTCCGTCCTTCGTTACACGTGGCAGCGTGTGAGAGTATTTTGTTTTTCTCTCATTTTCTTCTTTTGCAGAATCTCTCTCTTTCCTCTCTCTCGACAAAACGGTGAATCGATGGACGACGGAGGCGAGTTTGTCGGCGGCGGTTTCATGCATTCTCAGGTGACTACTCCTTTCGCATGACTCCTCTTCGTCCCTCAAGGTTTTTTTCCTCACTTTCTCTCTGATTAACTTCTCAATCTGACGAATTCGATCAATCCTTTCCGCGGTTTGTTAAATCCAAGTCTATCACTCCGTGCTTTGCGTTCCCATGCTCTTGGAATGATGTTGATTTCGTGATTTTTGCATCTTATCATAGATCTATAAATGATGTATTCTCAATTGTTTGTTTGTGTAATCTCAAAGTTTTGACCTTTTTTTTTTGATTCGTTTGATTTGGATTTCGTATTAAATGGGGTTTAGGGTTCATTAGAGGATGAAAGAAGCTTAGAAGAAGCAGTGAGTAAAGTAGATGTGGTGATCTCTGCAATTCCATCAAAACATGTTCTTGATCAGCAACTCCTCATCAAAGTCATCAAACAAGCTGGTTCCATCAAGGTCTCTTCTTCGTGTCTTTAGTCATATGAATCACACTTTTATTAGCATTGTTTCATCTTTGTATAAGCAATGAAATTTATTCTTGAATGTGCATTGGACATTGTGGTTACGTTTTCTTGCAGAGGTTTATACCGGCTGAATATGGAGCAAATCCTGATAAAACACAAGTCTCAGATCTGCCTTCACTGTTTCTATTCTAAGAAATCTCAGATCAAGCATATGATTGAATCAGAGGGTATTCCATATACTTACATTTGTGCTTTTTTACTCAAATATATACAATCTTTGTGAGGTCTGAAACTGAGTGTTTTTGTGTATAACCTTGTACCTTAGACCACCTGAGAACATATGTTCCATGAATGATCTTGTTCAGCTTTGGGAGGGCAAGATTGAGAAGAAGCTTGTGAAAACTTTTGTTACAGAGAATCAACTTCTCAAGACGATCAAAGGTGCCATCATCATAACATCATCAGCACATTTACTACTTACATCTGCCTTCGATTTGCAAAACTTTTTTAACTTAGCTTTCTGGTTTTTTTATGATGCAGAGACTCCGTATCCGGCTAACATGGAGATGGTCTTCATATACTCTGTCTTTACCAAAGGGGATCATACATACTTCGATATCGAGTCGTCAGGTGGAGTGAATGGTACTGAGCTTTACCCTGATGTCAAATACATGACCGTGAGCGAGTTTCTTGATACTCTTCTCTAGGATTATAACCAAATAGCAAAGGCAATCACATTTTGTCTCATAGTATTTCAGATATCTCTTTACAATTCTGTAACATCTATGTTTCTTGATGAACCCATCTCTCTAGTATTATTTTTACACAATTGATCTGTACTTGGAAAGAGTGTAAGACAATTGCTTTTGATGATTTAAAGATCCAAATTTATCAGTGACATGGTATCAAGATCATAGTTCAAGCCTCCATGTTTTGAATTCTCAACACATGAAAATCCCAAATTATAGAAAGAACAACAATGAATTTATCAGTAACTTTGTAATTTTCTTATGTTTTTAATGTCAATGTTATATGTTTTATTTAAATTAAAACTTTAATATGTTTTTACATATTTATTTAAATAATTAATTTTTAAAATTAAAAATATTATGAAGGACCAAACTCTGAAGGACACCAATGCTAATACAAAACTTAAGAAACTCTCAAAATAAGAATAAAATATTTGAAGGACCAAATATCAGTCCTAACCGATGCACATGCCCTTAGTCACTGTAGTGAAGCAACTCAACATGTATAACACATTTAGATGGTATATCTCTGGCTTCTGACCCAAATCAATAGTAATGGGGAGTACTCATGATAATTCCTTGGCCTGATGCGAATTTATTGACATGTAGAGTCATTTATGTCAATTACTTAGCATGGTTTCACCACCATTGTCAACTAACCAAATACTCTCACAAACTCGAGATTACAAGTTGATAACAAAAAAATATATGATGGATGATCAGTCTACAATATCTCTTTGTATACATACCATAAAATTGACATTATCCAAATTTATGGTGTTGGTGAAAACCATATAATAGGCTCATAAACAGTGAGATTTTCATAAATCATCTTATCTTCCAGATAATGCATATAATTTCTAAAAATATTTTTATTGCATTGGGTAGTAATACTTATGATGTCAAAGTATTTTCTTCACTTATTGTCTCAACATGATTACTTTCAAATCCTAAAGATTTGCTCTATCATATGAGTGATTAAACTCATTTTGGGTGGGAACATAATCTTAGATTTGTTCCACCACCTCTGTATGTGGGATTCATGAATTCTCCCCCTCGAGATGATAACACTTCATGTCTATTAATCTCGTTTTGAATCTCACTGTAATCAATAACATTCTCAAATTGGGTAATGTATTACATCTTAGTCCCTTTTGACTTTGAGACTAATTGGGAGACTATAACACATTAATATCAAATTGGGTTCCCATAGATAATAGTATATGTATTTTTCAAGGGCTTTCAATACTTTTTCGGCTACTTCTTAATATTGTAGTAGAATAGTGGAAATTGTCTCACACTAGTTTCTTTCATCGTCATATATATATATATTATTCACTTCTAGTGGAGAAACTAGTTGATGTTGACCACAAATTTATATATCTTATCCACATTCATAGTCACTTTTGTAGCAAATTTCGCAGTGGTCTTTTTTTTTCTCTTATAACATAAAATCATTTTTATTTCAAAGAATAGAGCAAGTCAATAAGATGTGATTCATAATTATTCATCAACATCTCATAATTTTATTCAGTCTCAAATAAGATTATAATAGTTTTAAAAAATATATTTTTCACTATATTTTTTCTACATGACAACTATATTTTTGTGACAAGTAGAATATGTTTTCTCTAATATATTTCCAACAATGATATTATCTTCTATTATAATCTTGGTAATAATTGGAATTAAGTTGTTTGCATATATTTTCTTATAGAATTTTAGTAATTTACTTTCTTTAGATTATGCTAAAGAACTAGTAAATTTTTATGATCATATACTTGAACTTAAACCGCCGTATAAAAGTGATGCCAAGAAAATATAATCAATAATCATTATTTAGTAATTTGTTACTAACTTTTCAATGTGTTCACCAAAGAAGATTGATATGCTCAAATTAATCCCTAGAGCTACTCTCTCAAATTAAGAGATCACTGCAGTACTTAGGGGTCGAATTCCACAAGGACTCAAGACTACACAATAAATTATAGAGTTTTTCAATTATGCTAAACAGATTAAATTAAAATAAAAGCAATGCAAAATATTAAATAAAACTTGTTGTAAATTCAGAAGATCAAATAGCTAGGCTTAGGGAATTTTTCAGGAAATTATGAAATATTAAATCAATCAATAAATTAGGATTCAAACAATTAAGAACAGATCTAGAACTCTAAACACTTTTGTAAATTAAATCAGTTCTCACTACAAATAATATCTAAATTTAAAACCAGAAAATTCAAATCTCTTTGTAAAATTCTAGGTTAAAAATCAGCAATAAAATCAGGTTTAGATTGTTCACAAAATTATTAAATCAAATCTCTTTGCAAGAAATAATTTTGCTCATCAAAAAGTTTTATCAGGAAAATTAATTATATTCTCATATCAAATTATTTTCCTAGGGTATCAATTCTAGATGGCCAATCAAGGATTAATATGAAGAACAACCTAAGATGAAGATCTAGATAGATAATGAATCCTAAATAAACAGATCTAATAAATCATAAAATCACTGTGAAAAAAAAACCCTAAACCTAACAAGCAAACTACTCAGACATATTCAATGAAGAACAAAACATCTTTCTGAATAATAAGCAATTGAAATTAAAAGAGTAAAGGGAGTTCAAGAAATTCTTCTCTACAAAGCAGATCTATCTCTCCCAAAAGCTCTCAAAATCTCACAGGGTTGCAGGAAAAATAAAACTTGATAGAATAAAACTTGAGGGTTTGGAAAACCTAAAAACACTATTTATATGTCCTAAAACACGTCAGGGACTTATGTTGCAATTTTGGAAGACTTTGGGGCAGAATTGTAAAATTTCCAATTTTGTGATTCTTCATCGACTGAATAGGGTATCGATCGATGCTCCCAATCTTGGTGTTGATCGATGCCCATGCTTTGATCCGAGATTTATGCTCCAAAACGATCCAAATTGCTCCATTTCGCTCCTTTCATGCCAAAATCCTAGAAAACCTGTAAAGACTCAAAAATATCCTAGAAAACAAATCAAAAGACTCTAAAAGACTCCTTATATCATGGTTAAAAACCACAAAAACCATGATATATCAAAGATTAGAGACATCATTTAAAATATTTCATCATAATATTATATCTAATGTTAATTAGATTTAAATTTGTGATTAAACAAATAAAGCAAATCACAAATATTATAAACAATCAAATAAATGAATGCTAAATAAATATATATATATATATATATATATATATATATATTCAAACGTTTTTTTCTGTACTTCAGATTTTATTATAAAATATTAAACGTTTAATAAAATCTTATATATATATATATATATATATATATATATATATATATATGTTTTAATCAGTTATCAATGAGTATATGTTTTTTATAAAACACTAGCTAATAAAGCATATCATGCTTATTTATTTGCTAATCTATAAAAAAATAATAATAATAAGACTTATCCCGATGAAGATGTTATTAGAAATCCAAGACAGAGACATCATTGACAATGAATATTGTTTAGTTTAGAAAATGGAAATTATCAGAAATTATGGCAAAGCCTCAGGGCAAGAGGTTAATTTAGAGAAATCTTCAATAATGTTTGGCAAGAAGGTTCCTTCTGAGATAAGAGACCAGTTGAAGTCAGTCATTGGTATTTCTAAAGAGGGAGGTATGAGCTCTTATTTGGGCATTCCTGAAAGCCTCCAAGGTTCAAAAACGAAGGTTTTTGGATATGTCAAGGATCGGTTGGATGACCGAGTCAATGGTTGGAATGCAAAGCTTTTATCGAAAGGTGGTATGATTAAATCAGTGGCTTTGGCACTCCCTACCCATGTGATGTCCTGCTATAAATTGCCGCAAGAGTTGACATCTAAATTAACGAGTGCTAATTCCACTTTTTGGTGGAAATCCAATGATAGGGCTCGTGGTCTACATTGGGTGGCCTGGGATAAATTATGTAAGGATAAGTAGGAAGGGGTTCTAGGTTTCAGAGCCCTGGAACAATTTAATGATGTCATGCTTGCGAAACAGTATTGGCGGTTAATCCAACATCCGACGTCCTTAATGACTCGGTTGTTGAAAGGTCGATACTTTAGAAATAAACACCCGCCAATGGCCAAAAAGCCATATAATCTCTCGTTTGCTTGGAGGAGTATTTTTTTCGACTAAAGAATTGGTAGAATATGGAGCGCGGTGGGAGGTAGATTCAGGTTGTTCTATTTTGGTTTGGCGAGATCCATGGATACCGGATATTCATCCACGTCCAGCAACTGGTCGGGAAGACTCTGGTTACTGAGTTTGATGGTGAACCATTTAATTAATCCTGTTACGAAGGATTGGCACTTGCCTACTCTGGAGGAGTTTCTGGATCCAGGGGATATACCGATTATTCAGAGTATGACGGTCAGTAAAGTCCAGCAACCGGATCGATTAGTTTGGCATTTTACCAAGTCAGGGAAGTATACGGTTAAATCAGGATATCGGCTAGCCAGAGAATTAATGACAGAAGTCGAATACGGGCCGACTTGTACGGCCCGTAGAGCCCAGTCATGGAAACTCGATGTTACCCCGAAGGTCCAACATTTTTTCTGGCAGATTGCTTCGGACTCTCTCAGTGTTAGAACGGCTTGCGTATAGGGGTGTCCGGTGTGATACTCTATGCAAACGGTGTGAGTCTGCAACAAAAACTATTAATCATGCTCTTTTTGAGTGCCCTCGCTCGCGCGATGTTTGGGGGTTTTCACCGGTTTTGTTAGTTCCAAATGGCTTTCCATATGCTTCAATCTTTGCAAATCTGGATTTTATTTTCTGGCGGGCAGCTTCTCAGTCGGGGGATCCTGATGTAGCTCTTCTTCTCCCCTGGATACTCTGGTCACTATGGAAAGACAGAAACAAAAAAGTTTTTCAGGGGTTAGAGGCCGAACCGATGGAGATTTTACTTAAGGCGACTAATGATAAAGTACTGTGGGAAGAGGCCAAATCTTACTCGAACAGTTATTCGCATACTACGCCCCTGTTGGAGGACAGGGGGGCGTTTCCTCGATGTCAGATTGATGGTTCATGGAAAGGTTCAGATCTTCTACAAGGTTTGGGGTGGTGGTATTGTAGTGATGAAAATTCGACGCTTCTTCTGGGAGCACGGAGTCAGAGGCGAGGTCCTACTTCCTTACATGCAGAGTTACAAGCTTTGATCTGGGCTATGGAGTCACTATTGGCGGCTGGAGTTGTCTGCTAGAGCTTTGAGACAGATTGTGCAGAATTGGTGGCGATGGTGCAGACGTCAGATGATTGGCCAGCTTTTTCGAATCTGTTGGAGGAGTTATTTTTGCTCAGATCACGCTTTCCTTCCTTCTCCCTGACAACGATCACTCGAGAGCTCAACGTCAGGGAAGATTGTCTAGTCCGTTCTTCACGTTCTTTATTTACTGCAACTTCTTCTGTAAACTCTTTTCCTCCGGTTTGGACAACCAATCTTGAAGTTATCTTTTAATTTAATTAATGTTTGGTTGAAAAAAAAAAAAAAAAAGAATATTGTTTAGTCCTTCGACTCATGTTGCAACAGCAAAACTTTAGTTCGATACAAATTAAATGACTCATCAACTGAGAGGTCGGTCGGCTACGACATTCAAAAAAATTAACCGACTAAAACCAGCCTCAACTATATATATATATATACACTAATAATTAATCAAATATACGAGTATGAGTTATCTCCGCAAATAACAAAGCAATAATAAGATATATAAGCGGTAAGTGGTACAGCTTGAATCACCGTTTATGTACTTAAAAAGAATAAAATTATAATGAAATCTGATCAAAGCTTAAAGCTGACCAAATAATTTGAATCAAAAGGAGATTTTACTGAAAAACGAACAACAACATACGATGATGCAATCCAATACCACTCTTAATTTAAAAAGTTGAAATCTCCTTCAACCATAATTCTTTTGTTTTTAGAGTAGTAAAAATACGAGCAAATGATATATATAGAACCAATGTTTTGAAATCCGGACTGGATCGGCTGGTTTAATTACGAACCGGAAGATATTTCGGTCTGGATTATACTTAAAAACTGGACACTTAAAAATTTGGATAAAACCGAAAAAATCCGACTATAACCCGTAGTTGAACCAGGGGTCCGGGTTAAACCCAACATTTAATTATCAATTTTGAAGGAGAAATTAATATAGAGACCAGCTATATAAAGAAGAAATCGAGTACTTCTTCCTCTCACTTTTCCGATGTGGGACAAGAGTGTGGTTTCCTTCGTTTTGTTCCGTCACGTTTACTTTCTTAAAATTTTGTTCGTGTGAAAAACTCTTTTTACCAGTCCTACTTGTTATGAATTATAACTATAAAACACTTATATGTGTTTGTAATACTATGAAAAGAGAACAAGATATAATAAAGAGAGAGAAGTATGCACAAGAGTGAGAGAGATTGGAAAGCTTATCTTGATCAAAGAACTTCTACATTACTCTCTTACAACTCCTTATATACAATGCATTACAAAACACATGAGTCACACACCCATTAGTTTCGGTAATGATAAATGTTAACATTACAAAGATTATGAAACATTACATGGACAAGTGTAATGCCATGTGTTTGTGATGGAATAATCACACATGTGTTTTATAATATTCCCCCTTGATTATCCATCACCATTGACGAGTTACGTACTACCTCATTAAAAACTTTGTCACGGAAAAACCCATTGGGCTAAAGACCATGACAAGGGAAAAAGAGTATAGTAACGTAATCTCCCCCTCGAAAAGGTATGTATAATCTTTCTTCATAAATCTCGTAGATGACGCATTCCAATATTCTGAATATGCTTTCTAAATGTGGTAGTCGGAAGCGCCTTTGTAAATAAATCTGATGCATTGTCACTTGAGCGGATATGTTGGATATCAACTTCCTCCTTTTACTCGAGTTCTTGAGTGTATGAGAAAATTCTTGGAGGTATATGCTTTATGCTGTCGCTCTCGATGTAGCCTTCTTTGATTTGGGTGACAAAAGCAGCATTGTCTTCAAATAGTGTTGTTGTCTCCTTAATGGTGACTATTCCACTCGATTCTAGTATGTGGTTAGTCATTGATCTGAGCCATACACATTCCCTAGATGCTTCATGAAGAGCAATTATTTCTGCATGATTTGAGGAAGTGGCGACTAAGTCTGTTTCTATGAGTGCCATGAGATTGCAGTTCCTCCAATTGTGAAAACATATCCAGTTTGGGATCAGGACTTATGTGGATCTGATAAATATCCTGCATCTGCAAAACCAACTAGACCAACCGAAGAGTTTCTAGGATAGAATAATCCCAAGTCAATCGTACCTTGAAGATAACGAAGAATATGTTTTATCCCATTCGAATGCCTGCAAGTAGGGGATGAGTTGTATCTTGCAAGTAGAATTGCAGCGTATGCAATCTGGTCTAGTGCAATTTGCAAGATACATGAGTCCACCGATAGCACTCATATAAGGTACTTCGAGACCAAGTATTTTCTTGTTATTTCCACAAGGTCTGAATGGATCACTATCGACATTCAAAGATCTATTGACCATTGGAGTACTCAAAGGAGTCGCTTTGTCCATATTAAAGCGCTTTAAAATCTTTTTTTTTATAGTTTGATTGATGCACAAATATTCCATCTTGGAAATGCTCTATTTGAAGCCCGAGACAGAATTTAGTTTTTCCAAGATCTTTCTTTAGAAACTCTTCCTTCATATGAGTTCTTGCATCATAAATCTCCTTTTGAGTTCCAATTATATTCAGATCATCAACATATACAGCAATTATCACAAATCCCAATGGAGATTTCTTTATAAAGATGCATGGGCATATTTCATTGTTAGCGTACCCTTTCTTCAATAGGTATTCGCTTATCATACCACTTACGCCCGAATTGTTTTAATCCGTAAAATGATCGCTGTAATTTGATCACACAAATTTTATTAGACTTAGAGTCTAATGCCTCAGGAATCTTAAATCCTTATGGTATTTTCATGTATATATCATTATCCAATAATCCATATAAATATGCTGACACTACATCCATAAGGTACATTTGTATATTCTTAGAAGCTGTAAGGCTTATTAAGTACCTGAATGTAATTGCATCCATGACTGGAGAATAGGTTTCTTCATAATCAACTCCAGGTCTTTCAAAAAAACCTTGTGCAACAAGTCGGGCTTTAGATCGTGTGATTTCATCTTTCTCATTTCTTTTTCGCACAAATACCCACTTGCAACCAACAGGTTTTACATCCTTAGATGCAGTGACAAGAGGTCCAAAGACATTTCTTTTATTGAGGGAGAGCAACTCAAGTTGCATAGTCTTTTTCCATTTCTCCCAATCAGGTTTATGTTGGCATTCTGATACGGACCTTGGATTTGGATCATCTTTTTCATGATCGATCTCTTTAGATACAGAAAAAGAGAATATTCTATTATCATCATCGATTTCATCTCTATACCATAACATTCCATTTTGGACATAGTTAATATAAATTTCGGATTTTTCTGTATCATCCTGAGGACTTTTCTCTTTATTTGGTTCTTCTTGAACTTTTTCATCTCCCATTTTCTTTTTCTTTCGGGAATTTTTATCTTTAGAGCCCATTGGCCTCCCCCTTTTCAATTGAAACTTAGGTTCATTAGCTTTGCTTCTATCGAATTCCTCTCTAGGAATTTCAACTCTTGATGGTGCATTTGCAGCGGGGATATATGACTTTGTCACCCTTTTTGTATCTATGAACGCATCTGGTAATTGATTTGCCAAACTTTGTAAATGTACAATTATCTGAACTTCTAGTTCACGTTGATGTGTAGGGGGATCAAGATATATCAAAGATGGTGTATACCATGTAATATCTTTTGGTACTTGTTTAATTCCTCCTCCCAACACTGGAAATTCATCTTCATTAAAGTGGCAATCGGCAAAACGTGCCGTAAACATATCACCAGTTTGCGGTTCAAGATATCGAATTATACTCGATGATGCATAACCGACATATATACTACATCACCTTTGTGGCTCCATTTTTGTTCTTTGCGGTGGGGCTATAGGAACATAAACCGCACATCCAAAAATATGGAGATTGGATATGTTTTGCTCTTGGCCAGATGCTAATTGTAAAGGGGAATATTTATTATATGCGCTTGGTCGTATTTGGATCAGTGATGCAGCATGCAATATAGCATAACCCCATATAGAAATTGGGAGCTTTTTCTCAATATTAACAGTCTAGCAATGAGTTGTAGCCGTTTAATCAAAGGTTCAGCCATGCCATTTTGTGTACGAACATGAGAAACCGGATGCTGAACATCGATGCCTATTGAGTATTGACATACACTAGTCATTGAAAGCTTGTCAAGTGAATTCACCAGTGTTATCATGCCTGACTTTCTTTATGGCATAATCAGGTAATTGAGCTTTCAACCTGATTATTTGGGCAATGAATTTTGCGAAAGCCGTGTTTCGTGTTGTCAATAGACACACATTTTACCATCTATTAGATGCGTCAATCATTATCGTAAAATAACGAAACGGCCCGCATGAAGGGTGGATAGGTCCACATATATCACCATGTATTCTCTCTAAGAACAATGGTGATTCATTCCCAATTTTGGCTGGTGATGGCCGTATTATGAGTTTTCCTTGAGAACATGCATCAAATAAAAACTCAGCAGATCTATAAATCTTTTGGTTCTTTAATGGATGACCATTGGAATTTTTCATAATTTTTCGCATCATGACTGAACCAGGATGTCCAAGTCTTTTATGTCATATCTTAAATGTACTAGTAAACTTAGAGTTTACTGTAACATAAGATGTAAAATTATTTATTTTTGTGCAATACAATCCAGAGGATAACATTGGCAATTCTTCCAATATATGTTTCTCCTCAGATGTTATGCAAAGATATTCAATGTCATTCTTATTCAGAGTCTCTATATGATATCCATTTCTTCGGATATCTCTGAAACTAATCAAGTTTCTATGAAACTTAGGGCAATATAATGCATCAATTTCAAATTTTGTTCCCCTTGGCATTGAAAAACTGGCTTTTCTAGAGCCTATAATAATATTTGCATTACCACATATAGTGCTCACGCTTCTAGCGGAGTCTTTTATTTTGAGAGAGGAGAAATATTTTTTCTCTTTAAGTATTGAGTGTGTTGTATCACTATCTGCTAGACACATATCTCCATCTTCAATCTCAAAATTTGACATTTTCTAATATAAAATATTTATAAAATAAGCATTAATAAAATTACATATAATCTTACAAAAAGGCTTATTATATATTACAATCAAACTACTATTCAAAAAGACATTTATTAAAAACATAAAATACATATCAAACTATGACAAAGCATATTATGGCATATCGGCCTTATTCGCATGATTTTCCGTTTTCATGATCAACGAGAAAATCTGCTATATCGAGATGGGGTTCATCGTTTAGGCCATGGAAAGAAGTCCAGCTTCATCAAAGATGAGGTTGGTCTCAACATCCCTTTCTTTTGCCTTTTGGGATGCTTGGTACAGATCGGCCAAATGTTTTGGAATACGACAGGTTTGATACCAATGTCCTTTCATGCCGCATCTATAACAAGTACTTTCACCTTGTTTTACATCGCGACCAACATTATTGCTTTGAAGATTTTTGTTGGTTTTTCTTGCGTTGAAATCATCAGGAGAGAGACTCCTTCCTTTTCCTCTTCCACGACCACCTCCACGACTGTGACCACGGCCTTGATCATATGTAGATCTGAATTATAAGCTTTAAAAATATAAATTAAAACAATCATTTTAGGAGGCATAGCCTTCCGTATGATTTATAAATATATAGATAACATATGATCAAGGAGGCAGAGCCTACCATTAGATCAAGAATGTATATCTAAATGATTAAAGAGGCAGAGCCTACCATTATGATCAAGAAGTATATATATAGTCTTTTAATCTATAAAAAATATAAATATAAGCTTAAATGAATTTAACATAATTTAAATGTTACTTCAAACTGGTGACGGATTGAGAGTCGGTCGTGCTGATAACGTGTTGTGAATTATAACTACAAAACACTTATATGTGTTTGTAATACTATGAAAAGAGAACAAGAAATAATAAAGAGAGGGAGAGAAGTATGCAAGAGAGTGAGAGAGTTTGGGAAGCTTATTTTGATAAAAGAACTTCTACATTACTCTCTTACAACTCCTTATATATAATGCATTACAAAACACATGAGTCCCACACCCATTACTCTCTTACAACTCCTTATATATAATGAATTACAAAATACATGAGTCACACACCCATTAATTTTGGTAATGACAAGTGTTAACACTACAAAAATTATGAAACATTACATGACAAATGGAATGCTATGTGTTTGTGATGGAATAATCACATATGTTTTTTACAATACTATTACATTTTTATTTGGATATTCATAAAACCAATATAATATATATATATATATATATGATATTTATATATATTTTGAAATTCAGGGCTGACTCGGTGATCCTGAACGTTGTCCGGTTTGCTTTCAGGATCGGATTTCAAAACATTGTATAGAACACCGTATAGTTATACCAATAAATGAGTACTATGCAGTATGCACTAATCACTATCCAGCCATCAGTATATTATATCATCGAGCAATATGCTTTACAGACTTAAAGCATATAACTAAATGAACGTTAAAGTATTAAAAACATGGCCATATCGACCAAACAATTCAAATAACAAAACATGATTCGAGGACTTGGTTACTTTTGTAACCATAAAACAATAATCAAGTAAATATTTTTTTTTTTTTTTTTTTATTTTTTTTTTTTTTTTTTTTTTTGACGACAACATACAAGAATGACTTAAACAAGCCAAAACGAAGGAACATTGTTCACATAGGTAACTAGGTGCGGTTCTGCCCGAACTCGTCGTGCTAAATTATCCGCTTTACCATTCTGTGAGCGAGGGACGTAGACCAGATCAAAAGAATCGAACTCCTCTCTATCCGCCTGTATGTCCTCCAAATAAGAAATGAAAGCTGGCCACTCAGAAGGTGAAGACACCATCTTCACTACGTCGGAGCAGTCGGTGAAAAAGACGACAGATTGATTGTCTGCCCCAATCATACACCTCATTGCCCAAATAAGGGCTTCAAACTCAGCGTGAAGAGAGGAAAGACTGCGACAAATGTTGGCAGCTCCCATAGACGGAGCGCCCGAAGGTGACGTACAGAACCATCCTCTTCCCGCAAAAACATCGGATGCTTTCCAAGAACCATCTACAAAATAACTATACCTCGAAGATATTCGAGGGATGTTTAAGCGCCCATTCCTAGCACTTACCGCCGCTGCAATATCCACCGTCTCTGAAACAATATCCTCAGATTGCGCCCGAGTCCAGGCCTTGGCCTCATCCTCCGCTATCCGTAAAATAGCGAGAGGGTTTGAATCTAGATTACTAAAAACCTTATCATTGCGTGCCTTCCAAATATACCACAAAATCCAAGGAAAGAGATCCTGGGAGGGAACATTGGGGAACCGCCAAAAAAGAAAATCCATATTGGTAAAAACTGAGCTCGATGGGAAAACTCCCATGACTGTCGGAAACCGCGACAGCGCCCAAACCTGTCTCGCAGGTGAACATTCAAAGAGGACATGATTAATCGTCTCCTCCTGACATCCACACAGGCCACAAGTATCATTATCCCCTAAACCACGTTTACGTAGATTAGCCGTAACTGCCACACAGCCCGAAAGCACTTGCCACATAAAATGACGGATTTTTGGAGGGCACCTAATCTTCCAAACAAAAGCCTGAAGGAGCACTATGCTAGGTCCCACCACTTGCGGCTTTCCCGAAGCCACCATACTTGAGCGAAGGATGTGATACCCTGATTTCACCGTATAGTTACCGACTTGGTAAAATGCCATCCCAGCAAATCCGGCTTATCCGGTTGACGCAAAGGTATAGCAGAAATTATAGCTACATCTTCCGGCACAAAAGTGTCCACAAGCTGAGCCATGTCCCAGGAATTAGAACTCCTGTCAATAAAAGTTGAAACTTGGAGCAGAGGGTCATAAGCATTCCCTGTACTCATCGCTGGTCTCGGGGTTTGAGCAGGAATCCATGGGTCCTTCCATACCGAAATAGAGACCCCAGATCCTACCCGTTTAATCAGTCCTTTGTTTACCAGAGAGCGAGCAGAAACTATACTCCGCCACCCATAAGATGACGAATAAGATTTGATCGGATCCAAAGGATCCGAATGTCGGTAGTATCGACCTTTAAAAACCCTTGCAAAAAGAGAATCCGGGACTGTTATAAGACGCCAAAGTTGTTTAGCAAGCAATGCCGTATTATAGTCATCTAGACTCCTAAAACCCATCCCTCCATCAACTTTGCTATAACACAGCTTGTCCCAAGCGATCCAATGAAGTCCTCGAGATTGCCCAGATGAACTCCACCAAAAATTTGAAATGGCACTGGTTAGCTTCCTTGTGACCGTTTTTGGGAGACGAAAACATGACATCACAAAGGTAGGGACCGCCGTAGCTACCGACTTTATCATCACCTCCTTCCCCCCTTTGGATAACAACCGAGCAGGCCACCCACTAGCCCGGGCCTGCAATTTATCTTGAACAAAAGAAAAAAATTTTGTCTTAGAGCCCCCTAAGCTCTCCGGAATTCCTAAGTAAGAACTCATCCCACCTAGAGATGTAATACCCAAAACGCCCTTTAATTCCTCTCTAAGTGTGGCATCAACTGTGTGACCGAATTGAATGGAGGATTTCTGGAAATTAATTTGTTGACCAGATACCCGCTCATATTGCTTAAGAATCCTCAAAACCACCTCGCACTGATCCCTTGTTGCCCGACAAAAGAACAGACTATCGTCCGCAAACAATAGATGAGAAATGGGAGGACAAGCAGTCGAAACCTTAATACCAGTAAGCTGCTTTGCTTGTTCCGCTTTCCGAAAATGGGCAATAAGCACTTCGGTGCATAAAATAAAAAGATAAGGTGACAGGGGGTCGCCCTGTCTCAACCCTCTATGAGGATTAATGGATCCATGAGGATGTCCATTAATCAAGACTCTATACTGAACGGATGTCACACACCACATGATCCAAGATATCCATTTCTCACAAAAACCAAACCTTCGAAGCAAGTGCTCGATAAACGACCATTCCACCCTATCATAGGCCTTACTCATATCTGTCTTGATAGCCATAAACTTCCCTTTACACATAGGATTAGTACGAAGCCCATGGAACATCTCCTGAGCGATCAAGATATTATCCGATATGTACCGCCCCGCCACAAACGCCGACTGTGTTTCAGAAACCAGATCCGGGAGAACAGCACGGAGGCGTTGACCTAAGACCTTAGCAATAATTTTATACCCAACATTGCACAAGCTAATAGGACGTAACTCAGACATCCGTGTCGGTTTCTCCACCTTTGGGATAAGACAAATATTTGTCTCATTTAACCGTTTATCAAACTCCCCCGTTTGAAGAAAGGAGTTAACCAACAGAACTAAATCCGCTTTAACCGTATTCCAAGCTTTCTGGTAAAATAAAGCCGTCATACCATCCGGTCCCGGAGCCTTATCCAGATTCATCATGAACAAAACCTGTTGAATTTCCGACTCAGTAACCTCCCTTATTAAAGAATCATTTGTATCCTGTCCAACTAGAACACTTATCTCCGCCAAGCTCTCCTCAAAACCAGCCGGATCCGAGGAGGAAAAAAGGTCTTGAAAATACGAAACTGCAGAGTTTTGAATCACATTTTTTTTTCTTTATTTATTTATTTTTTATTTTATTTTTTTTTATTTTTTTTTTTTTTTTTTTATTTTTTTATTTTTTTTTATTTTTATTTTTTTTTATTTTTATTTTTTTTATTTTTATTTTTATTTTTCTTTTTATTTTTATTTTTATTTTTATTTTTATTTTTATTTTTATTTTTATTTTTATTTTTATTTTTATTTTTATTTTTATTTTTATTTTTATTTTTATTTTTATTTTTATTTTTATTTTTATTTTTTATTTCATTTTTTTTTCATTTTTTATTTTTTATTTTTTATTATAGCAATAAAAATATAGAAATACGTGTCATGAAGATAATCTATGGGAATAAGATTTAACCATGATAAAGCAATAAGATCAAAGTAAAGCAGCACGTCAATCAATTATAGTGCAAATTAAACAAACGCTTGAACAAACCATAGAATAAATTATGAACAAAAATAGTCCACATACTAGATTCGTCGATGTTATTTAGAAGTCACAAACATATATATCATGAAACGATAATTAAATATGCTAGTGTGCAGGTTTGGGCGAATCAATAAACAATCAAACCAACGAATAACCACCGATGCCTTCTAATTAGTACAAAGGTATATAATACTTTATCTGTATGATATTGGATCAGTAGAGGACGAAGTCGACGACATAGAAAACGGCTACCGAATTTTGTCGAAGTGATTTTCTTCTTTCTTAAAGTTCAGAACGGTTAGGGCTTTAGCAAAAATTCTGTATTACTTAGTGGATAGGGTATCATATTTGCTCAGTCTGCTAGGTTACGTGCTGATAACCGTTATAAACAAGAAGTTTAAGAAATTACTAAATCGCGCGATGCCGCGGAATGTTTTTATTTATTTTTAAATAAATTTGATATTAAAAATATATATATATTTTTAATTAGATTAGCTACGAAAATTATAATTTTCAAAACGATAAAATATAGAAATGCAATGAAACAATAAAATAAATACAAACCTACAATAATTTGTAACTTCGTAATATTTGTTATTACAAGCGTTTATATTTGAGTCCACTACAGATAATTTTACAATTAACTAATGTATTCTATGTTTTTTGGGATGTTTTTTCCTATAATTTATTGTAGGAAATATATTAGTCTAGTTTAATTTAGAGATGTTTTCTTTGTAGTTTAAAATTTAATCATCTATAATTATATAGTTTTGATTAATTGTAAACTCGTTAACTCATGTTTACAATAATCAATATTGCCTTTGAAAATTGTGACCGTGATAAGCCTCTTTTCATTTTTTTTTTGTTAGTTTTATATGGACCTGTCTATTTAAACACATTTTTGTGGACGGTAATAATTTGTTCAATTATATCCTCTTATTTCATACTATATTACACACCACCAAAAGGGAAGACGGTAATAATTTGTTCATTTCTAATCTTGACCGTCAAATGTGTTCTTTAAATATTTGAAGAGAACTACATTTGGAGAAAACTATGAAGGCTAAGAAATATATAATTTTCTAATGAGATGGAAAACCTAAATGTGGGGTAAAAATGGTTCAGCCGTATTGGTTTAGCTCATTTCTTAAAAAATTTTATTTCTACCAAAAGCAAAACTATGTCACAGTCCGTCCAAATTCTTAAATAAAACCTGTGCACCACAAGTGAGAGAGAAGATCTTCAATTGTATATAGATAAGTACATGTTTAGTTGAACTAATCAAAGAAATAAACAAATTAAATCCTCGCAGCTAGGGTCAGCATATTGATGAATAGAAGCACATGCTACTAATTTAAAGTAGAAGATCTTAAACTCACACATATGTAGAGAAATCTGCAAGTTAATATTACAGTTACAAACATTAGCTACGCACAATATTTTTCTTCGTTTCTTTTATCTCTTTAACTTAAGCTTATCAAAAACTGATCTCTTAACAAGATGATTTTGAGAGGAATTGATCATAGCTGATACAAATAGAATCCAAGAAGAGAAGTAAACATATGTATCATGTTCCACACAGTTGACATTTGTCAAGTGCTTTCCATCTCCTATCATAAAAGCAGTTCAATTGTAGAAGATGTGATTGATTCATGAAACAACCTGTAAGCGAGAAAAGTGGAACTTGTCATTAAAAAAAATTGCCTTATAGTGTTGGTAAATTGTCTTTCCTTCTGCCATGGCCCACGGGAGAGAGTAATCAGGTCCAATATCAGTGCAATGAACCTGGAAGAACCCACGAGGTTGAAGAATGAAGAAGCAAGCAGAGTAAACTAAAAAAGAAGCAATTCATTTGGAAATATAAGAGATGTAGAAGTTTAACCTTGACAAGACGTTAAAGAAGGATGCATCGCGAATCTTGCCTGGATAATTCTGCTACGGAAAAGGCATTGATACAAAATAGGAGTGTTAGAATATTGAGAAGAGAAAGAACAAAACAGAGTAAGAGACGTCGTCTCTTCGAGAAACAAGAAGTAAATTAGAAACTCTTTTATATATCTGAAACTTGTTACCTTATTATATCATCACACGCGCTTATAGTTATATACATGTGTTATGGTCGTAACCGTTCATGGCCGGATCTGATGAATAGATTCTGGTGGATCGAAGAAGAAGAAATCCACCACAACCGATCGATCATTGATGGCACTAACAATAGCGTCGGATCTTCTCAGATTGGTAGAGAGCCATGGCTAGGATCAGCAGCACAGTCGATCGATGGTTTAAAGAAGCCGAAGAAGAAAATTGGTATTACGGCGAGCATAAGTTTCAAGGCGACGAAGAAAAGAAATTGAGCATTTTTTTTTTTTTTTTTTTTGTCAAAACTAACGCTCTCGTTTATGTTTTGTTTTGTCCACGTAATTAAAAAAAAAACTGATCGGTATTAATTGTCTTAATTTGATAGGTTACTTATTTTTTCTAAAGTGTCAGCTCATGCTTCAAAGTTGAAGCTGAGGTGTCAGTTCTGGAGAGAAACACTTTTACTTTTATTGTATTGATTTTCTTGTATTACTGATAGGATAAAAAATATATATAGTAGTGATACTATATTAAGATTTTAGTTGTACACCAAGTTTACTAATTGATCAATAATGGGCATTCATATAATACAATATATTCATAACACATTAAATGATAATAAGTATTATTACTATTAATTAATTAGAGTCATTTTCGTTATTATAAAATTTTGTGTAATGATTTTTTTCTCACTATAATTAATGTGGGGATAACTATTTTAAGCATGCATTTATATGTAGTGAATAAAAATAGATTACTTTCTTTTTTAAAAAGTAATAAAAAAAAAGCAGTATAAATATTATTTATATTATGCAAAAAATATTGTTTTTCGGATGAGAAACAAACTATACAAATACTAAACAGCAAGGAGAGGTTAAAATTTTTGCTATACAAATATTTGTGAGATAGAAATTTTGCTATACAAATACTAGTGAGATACAAATACTTGTGAGATAGAAATTTTTATTTTACTAATGGCTACACAACGCATGATTTATAATTTAAAAAATTTTCACAATATCATTTTTTTCTTTTTTGCCAACCAAACATTAATTAAAAAAGAACTCCAAGATTGATTGACCAAACTGGAGGAAACGAGTTTACAAAAGAAATTATAGAAGTAAGAGATCTCGAGGTTCTAGCAAGACAATCCGCTTTCAAACTAGACGCGCGTGGAATCCTGGACAAGGAGAAAAGCAGGAAAGAATCCTCGAGCAAACTAAAATCATTCAGCTGGTTGGAGAACGCCGGCCAATCTTCAGAGGACTGCTCCACACAGTCCATCTCAAAACTATGGCAAGTCAGATCTCCAAAGATAATACACTCCATAGCCCACAACAAAGCTTCTAGCTTTGAATGAAGGGGGGAAAGACTCCACTGAAGACACTTTTCTCCCAATAATAAGGTCTGATTCTCACTATTACAACACCACCATACCAAACCTGAGTTTACATCTGAAGCTTCCCAGGAACCATCAATCTAGCAGCAAATCGACTGATCTTGGATAACCAAAACTGAAGAAGAAGCCGACGAATTCTCCGCGAAGGAAAATGCCTCTTCTCATAATAACTTTTTACACAGGGCCTGATCAATAATTCTGATGGCTCTACCTCTATTCGTTGGAAAACTTTTTTGTTCCTGTATTTCCAAAGCGACCATAAAATCCACGGTAACTAAAGATGGCTATTTGGATTCCCCTAAAGAGAGGACCCACACCTGAAGATAAAATCCAAATTCGAGAAAACTGAATCATAGGGAAAACTACCTTGCGTAGCCCGAGCCGGAGATAAATCTCAAAGAGCCCTAGAGCGAGAGCACTCAAATAACGCATGATTAATAGACTCGACCGTTGAATCACATCTTTTACACCTTTGATCGCACTGAACACCACGTTGAGCCAGCCGTTCCAACATAGGGAGAGAACCGGATGCAATATGCCAAAAAAGTGTTTAACCTTAGGTGCGACCTTAAGTGTCCAAGCATGAGCTCGAAGAAATGTACATATCGGACCATACTCAACCTCCTCAACAAATTCCCGTGCAAGTCTATAGCCTAACTTAATAGAGTATTTCCCTGATTTAGAATAGTGTCATATGAACCGATCCGGCTTGAAAGTTTTACTAATCCGCCAAACTCCGAATAATTTGAATATCCTCTGGATCCATAAACTCCCGAAGAATAGGCAAATGCCACTCATTTGTGACATGGTTAATCAAATGGTTAACCATTAAATTTGGATGTAGTATCCGACCCCTACCATTCGCAGGTCGAGATGATGATCAGGAATCCAAGGATCTCTCCACACAGAAACATAACATCCAGATCCAATCGTTCACCGCATACCGCGTTCCACTAAATGTTTGGTAGAAAAAATACTCTTCGAGGCAAACGACGGAGAATACGGTTTTTTTTTTGCAAGTAAATGGTGCTTGTTTTAAAAATATCGGTACCGCGTCACACGGGCCATGAGGGAATCTGGAAATTGTATTAGACGCTAGTATTGCTTCGCCAGCATCGCATCATTAAATTGTTGGAGAGCCCAAAAACCCAAGCCTCCATCACATTTATCTTTACACAATTTGTCTCAGCGACCCAGTGAAACCCCCTAGCCTTATCATTAGAGCTCCACCAAAACATTGATAATTTGATATAACACTTGTTAGTTTAGAAGTCAACTCATGTGGGACTTTAAAGGAAGACATAACAAGGGTTGGGAGTGCCGAAGCAACTGATTTAATCAGAATTTCCTTTCCACCTTTCATCAAATATTTGGCAGACCAATCATTCACCCGATCATCACGTCTATCAATGACATAGCTAACAACCTTGGATCAGGACCCCTCCAGACTTTCTAGGATGCCTAGATAAGAGCTCATACCCCCTTCTTTTGATATACCAATGATTGGTTATGTCAGTTCTTTAGTCTGATATGAAACTTTCTTCCCAAACATAATAGAAGATTTATCAAAATTCACCTCTTGTCCCGAGGCTTTCCCATAGTCCCTGATAATTTGCATAAATATCTTACTTTCATCCTCCTCAGCTTTGCATAAGAAAAGACTGTCATCCGCAAACAACAAATGGGAAATAGCAAGACAAGCACGAGCCAACGTAATACCTGTTACTTATTCCTCTCGTTCAGTCTTCATAATATTTGCAATCAAAACCACGATAAACAAATACGGTGACATGGAATCCTCTTGACGTAAACCCCGCTGCGGAAGAATAGAACTCCGAGGATGATCATTAAAATGTACTTGATAAGAAACCGAGCGTACACACCACATAATCCATGAAATCCATTTTCTATCAAAACACATTCGGATTAACACCGCTTCGAGAAAATCTCATTCAACCCGGTCATACAATATCATTTTTTTAATTTTACTTTTTTTGTAAAAATGAATATTGTATGATGGATTCTAATTAACCAAAGATATGATCTTAATTTGTGTGTGGTTCCATGCAAAAGCATGATCAACAATCTAGCTAAGATGATATCATCGAGGCAATTGAAAACGTAACAAACGTAGTGGTCAGTTATAAATAGTCATGTGAGCTCTCAAGAATTGTTGAAATTTAGTATATTTATGATTGAAAACTGGAAGGTTAGTCGCCGACGACAAACAAGGGAGCCTATGCGATCGTGAAGAGTGTTAGAATTTTTTTGACAAGTTTCGTTGCACTTCTTTAAACATATATTTTTGGTTTAGTATTCCTACAAAACATGAACTACCCAGCGATCGAACCTTATCAAAATCTTACTTTGGCCCATATAAGAAATGAAAAGATCGAAACGATTACGGCAGGCCTTGTTCCTCTCTCTCTCTCTCTCTCTCTCTCTCTCTCTCTCTCTCTCTCTCTCTCTCTCTCTCTCTCTCTCTCTCTCTCTCTCTCTCTGTTTGTGTCTCCATCTTTTTCTCTCTCGCGTTTCAGATTCGACAATAAGCGAGGTAGGTGATTTAAAAACGTAACTGTGATTTGTTTGCCCAAATTTTTTAAGGGTTAATAAGGTCTTGAATGATGATCTGGATCTTCTTTCTTCTTCTTCTTCTTCAATTTCGAATCTCAATTTTTACTTTTTAGGTCAGAATTTTAGGGCTTTTTGTTTGTCTTCTTGCTGCGTAATTAGTCCTTTTTCTTATGGTTGATGATGGCGACGAAGGAGGCTGAAACTGTTGGAAGTTGATTCATAGCTTAATCCTACAAAAGAGAAATAGAGAAGAGCTTAGAAGAATAAGCAACAGAAGAAGACGTTGAAGGGAAGAAGAAGCATTGGTCGCAGGAAGAAGAAGAAAAGAGAAAAAGGCCTTTGGGCCATAAAAGTGTTGAAGCCCAATGTAAATGGGTTTGGTTGTTTTAACTAATGTGTTTAGGTTAGAAGTAGTATTAGTATAAATATGTTGTATTGTTGTAAGAGACATGCATGTGAGATTAAAGAGAAAGAGGTTGTAGTGGCTAAACCTAATCTCTAAGAGATCCATCAAGAACAAGTAACAATGTAACATACAAAAGAGATCTCTCTAATTGTTTTAGAAGGTTTGTGAGTGAGAAACAAATCAAGAACAATGGAGAGATGAGATGAATCTAACCTCTAAAGAGAAGTGAGGTCAAGATTCCAACATGGTATCAGAGCTGAAGATCCCTGGAGCCTGGAGTCTGCAAGAAGAAGAAGGGGTTGAGGCGAGAGGGAGAAAAGGCAGTCTAAGAAGAGACTGAAGAGAAGAGAGAAGAGATGGAGCAACTCATCACTAAGAGGTGAGCTGAGTGAAAGAGTAAAGATGGAGCAAACCTGTGAGGGCGAAGCTCCACCATGGTTCAGGTCTGAGCCGGCGTCACAGAGAAGACATCAAGAGCTTGTGACCTGAGAAAGGCATGAGAGGGAGCTGTTCATTAGTGACAGATGAGCAGAGATGGAGCCTCCATGAAGTCATTATCACTGAGAGATGTCTACAGACCTGAAGCCTGGTTAGAGAGGACCAACAGGATCTGAGAGAGAAAGATGAAGGCAGCAACAAAAGTTGCTCAATGGAGGAAGCCTGCAGTCAAGTAAGAGGCTGTGAGGGAGAAGGAGAGAAAAGCCGTGATGAAGAAACGGCAAAGAGAGAAAGACAACCAACCTGCTGTTCAAAGCAAAGCTTGTTGGGTGAGAAAAGAAGAAGCCTGCACAAGGAAAAGTGTTTGGCTGAAAAGAAAAAGCAAAAACAAAAAATAAGAGAGCAAAGAGGAGCAAACTGAAACTGTCAGAGAAGAAGAGAAGGAAAAGGATGTGGTGACAAGAGAACCATCAGCTACCACAAACACTTTCACACCGTACCTTCAAGAGCATCCAAGAAGGCGAGGAGGTCTCTAGAAGAAGCTGTGGAGATAGTGCGGATGTGAAGACAGAGTTGTGGGGTGATTTCTTTTCTTGTTCTGACATGGTGAAGTGAAGCTTGAAGACGCTTGTAGAAGTTGAGAATCTGTGTGGTTCTCCAACTGAAACAAGAAGAAGAATAAGAAGCTAGAGGTTAGAGAAAGACTAAAGCTAATGGAGGTATAAGGAATCAAACAAACAAATTCGGACAGAGCCGAGGTTGATGATTCAAGAAACCAAAAAAGGCTAATGTTAGAGAAAAACCTTTGTGAAGAAAAAAAAAAGTTCAAAGATCAACAAGACTCAAATTCAAAAAGAGATGGATTGAGAAAGAAGGTTGAGGCTGAGAACAAACTATGTGAAACATCAAACCAAGAGGGAGAATTTGTGGCTGAGGTTGAAGATCAGAGAGGTATGCTCTAGGTTTGGACATGTCGTGTTTGATTAGTAAGTTTGTGCTAGAGATTCTGAAAAACCAAACAGACCGAGGTTAGTGAAAGCTTTAGGTGATGGTGGAGAGAACCAAACAGACTATAGTCAACCGAAGTGATGGTTCACAGAACGCAAAAGACATAACCTAGTGATCAAAGAAGACTCAAAGTCAAGAAAGGGAGAATGCATACCTGAAGTTGAGTGAACGACAAAAACTGTTGAAGAAGGAGAGATCAAATTTAAACCAGAAGGAGGATGCTCACCTAAGAGTGAAAGGGAGCAACAAACTGGTTAGAAAGAGAAAGATCAAAGCCGTAACCAAACAGAAGAACAAAGGAGGCTTACCTAAGAGAGGGAGCTGAAGACGTGAACAAGAGTCACACACAAGATGGTGATCGAAGAGGACACCAAACTGAACAAGAGAAAGCCCACCTTAGTGGGAGTTAGTGCTGGTTGTAGAAGCACTGAGGAGAAGCTCACGGAAAAGTTTGATGGAGAATTGCAGGGACAAGAGTAAGCACAAGACTGAAGTTTAACCTGTAAGGAATTGATCAAAAAGATTCAGAGGAGGTGCAAAGAAAATATGTCAAAGAGAGGACAGATATATTTGCAAAAGGAGGAAATTGGATCCACAAAGATTCAGACTAAGAGGGAGATTCAAAGAGCTAGCTTTCAAATGAGCTAAGTCGACATTGTGAAAGAAGAATGATTGAAGATGTCGGAGGAGAAGCAAAAGCAAGGCAAAGCAAAAAGAGAGAATCCACTCCAAACACAAGAGAACGAAGAAAGCTCACCTGGAAGGGAGCTGAATAAGGCTGCAAGGAATGGCTGATGAAGATGTAAGGAAGCTTGCGGAGGAGTCGTGATGAACGGTCATGGATCAGACTTGCAGGAGACAGAGATAAAGCCACAAGGCTGAATTACCTGCAAGAAAGAAGAGAAACATGGAGAGAAAGCGAAGGAAAACTGTCAAGAGGTGACAAAGAGATTCGCAAAAGAATAAGCTTACCTGAGAGGAAGCAGAAACAAATTGCAGAAAGAAGAGAAAGAGATCGACAGAGGCTACAAAGGAAAAGAGACACAAGAGAGTTTCCGCCCCATAGCGCCTACAGAAGACGGAGGAAAGGAAGAAAAAGCTCAATTCATGGAGAATAAGAGTAAGAGGGAGATCTAAGGCTGAGGTATGCACAAAATAAAATAATCTGCAGGGAAAGAGTCTCAAATTGAAAAGCTCATGAAGAATGAGACGATGAGGGAGCAAGTGAACTTACCATGAGCCTTGCTGATGTCGTGAGAAGATTCGTCCAAGGGATGAAAGAACTTTCCAGAGAACAACCAAGAGCGAAAGAGAGAAGGGATTCAAATCCCTAATTTAAAATTTTGAGGATTAAGCAAATGAATCAAGAGGGAGTGTTGGAAGTTGATTCATAGCTTAATCCTACAAAAGAGAAATAGAGAAGAGCTTAGAAGAGTAAGCAACAGAAGAAAACGTTGAAGGGAAGAAGAAGCGTTGGTCGCAGGAAGAAGAAGAAGAAAAGAGAAAAAGGCCTTTGGGCCATAAAAGTGTTGAAGTCCAATGTTAATGGGTTTGGTTGTTTTAACTAATGTGTTTAGGTTAGAAGTAGTATTAGTATAAATATGTTGTATTGTTGTAAGAGACATGCACGTGAGATTAAAGAGAAAGAGGTTGTAGTGGCTAAACCTAATCTCTAAGAGATCCATCAAGAACAAGTAACAATGTAACATACAAAAGAGATCTCTCTTATTTTTTTAGAAGGTTTGTGAGTGAGAAACAAATCAAGAACAATGGAGAGATGAGATGAATCTAACCTCTAAAGAGAAGTGAGGTCAAGATTCCAACAGAAACAACGGTCTTTTGGGATATGATCACTTGTCCGGTTACCTCGTCATCTGATGCTAGTCTGGTTGGCCCGTGTATAAAACTAGCGTTGAAGAATTTAGGCTACTCTGGTTGTATCACCATCACGGC
Organism: Camelina laxa; assembly: GCA_024034495.1. NCBI lineage: Eukaryota > Viridiplantae > Streptophyta > Magnoliopsida > Brassicales > Brassicaceae > Camelina > Camelina laxa. The sequence goes on along the minus strand of CM043882.1, from coordinate 16,117,076 downwards.
ACTTGGCATACTAACAAGCGTCGATACCGACGTCCTGCGAGCCATCTATTCCTCTGGAGTCTCTCTTATTCACATCAATACCCGTTAGTTAATCCCATGTGTCTTTCTACGTTACTGGATTCAACAACTGGCCTTTTGCATAGAGAGTCTCAATTCTCTTTATTTTCTGGAACAGATCACTTTGGCTTTGTTATGGAAGTGATGTCGTGGAGACGCAAACATCAGCGTCCTGCTAATTTCATGCTCATATCCGGTGAGGAGTCCTTCCTTCGTTATGGTAGCCGCCTCAGCACGTCCGGAGTCTGGACACAACGTTATTGTGAAACTACCATTTGGTACTCCTCCTCAACAACGTTATTCCTGTACTTGCCCCTGTCTGGGAAAGCTTTCTCGCAACCTCACGGGCAGGTGTGTTTGTCTTTTCCTTCTCTCATACAACAGTCCAGCAAGTTGTGTGTTTCTGAACTAATCAGTTATTTTTTTTGACTATTTCCACAGATGCTGTTGAGTCAGTGGTACATGACAAGGAGCCGGGTTGGTTTTGCGCACGTTTTTGTCTTCCTAGCGACCAAGGCTTTGAAATTTTCGCTTCGCATCTCAAAGGTCATCCTCATGTAAGCATCCTCCTCTCTAGTCAAGAAAAGAAATCTAATAATCATTTCATTCAACTACCTCCTCTCTAATAGGCATGCTATCTTTTTCCACCTGGTCTTTGTTAATCAGGTTCCCCTGAATCTCCTCGGGAGATAAAGAGGAAACAATCAGAGGTAAGTTTTAATATCTCAAGAATTTGAGTGTGAATTTGAATGCATTATTTTGATTTGCTGACTTATTAATTTGGTTGATGCTAAAACATTGTAGGGAGAGAGTGCCCCCTCCCCAAAACAACTGAGGAAGTTAACATGACGACTAAGAAGAAGAGTACATGTCCCCTCCCCGTTGTTCTTCTTCTCTGGAGCCTTTCATACCACCCGATTCTTTGTTCTCTACTTGTAGCCGGAGATGTCGTATTAACTAATCTAATATGCTAATACTTATGCTTATTTTCATGATGAGTATCTTATATAGACAACTAGACCCAGCCAGCTTAATTTTTCGCCGTGGGATGATTTTTTTGTCTTGCAAACAATAGTGTTAGACTTTTACCGTTTGTTAATTTTTACATTAAAATTAGATATGTAGTATTGGTTCGTATATTATGATCTCATTACATAGCTAGGTATTATTAAGAATTCAGGTCGAAGATCATTTATCCTATTCTACTATCCCATTGTAGAGTAGCTGAACTGTCTTGTAAATCATCTCAAGTATTGTCAAAATAAAAGTGGGAGCATCATCATTAGCTTTGCTAGCTAGAGCTTCACTTATGGGTTTGCCTATTTTAGGAACTTGTGTGCATAGTCTTTGGATTATGTTTGCTGTTTAGTTTCTTCATTTGGAATTAATTGCTCAACAAAATATGTTGGCAGAAGTGAAAGTAAAAGCTGGACAAGGAAAAAGACAAAATCTGTGATCACAGAATCTTGTCAACAAGCAGTTAGAAATGTACCCGTTAGGCATTTAGGCCCTGCTATTACTCTGGCTTATATGTCCGTTTTAAAAGACTGTGAGACCCATTGCCTGCAAGAAAAGTATGAAGTGAAGAGACTTGGAGGCCTTCATGTGATAGGGACATCTTTGCATGAGTCTCAGAGGATTGATAACCAGGTAAGCTACTACTTTTGTTGATCTCCCTGGTAGCAAACTTGTTTGAAATAAATGTGCTAATCTTATTATTAGTTTCAGTATCTTGTTTTGACTTCCGAACCTTTAATTTTCCCACAGCTTGCAAGATGAGATGTTTCAGAAGTTTAATTTTGATACTGAGTCGGCTGTGAGACTTATATCAAAGATTACAAAAAATGAAGATTTACCAATTGAAGGTGATACAGTAGTAAAACAGGCAAGTCGTTCATTGTTCTATTTTCTTTCTGATTCCTTCATTGGTTTTCCATACAAAAATTGTCTATTTCTGCTAATCTGGCTCATCTCATTCGGCATTGTAGCTAAGTAGCTTCTAGCTCTCCAGATCAATGCAGAGAAATACTTCTTTGGTATAAGAAAAAGCCTGGTCGAGTGTTTTTTTTTTTTTATTGACAACAGTTTACAAGAGTGACTCAAACATTCCAAAACGAAGGAACATTGTTTACATAGGTAATGATGAAGTGTTAAAGTAACAGCTTTGCCAATTATTTTTACTAGATTTGCATCTTGTAGACTATGGTATTAGCATGAGGAATAAAACTGGGAAGTTAATAAAGGTGTTGGATATGGGATGGAGCCCATGACAACAAATATGTTTTATAGGTATTGTGTCTTTTTTTTGTCTCTCCCTTCTTTCTGGAATTTTATTTGAATGTCTATGTTGATTTTTAAATCTCCCATAATACTCATATTGAAACAATCCGACCCGTTTTATTTTAAATAATAATATAATTAAATATCTCATAGTATTTAATTACAATTCAAATAATAAACCAACAACTAATCAATATGCACAGCGGAAGACAAACCAAACTAACTCCAATTTAATATAAATATCATATCAATTAAAACCAATAAAAACCATCAACCTAAAATGCTTCTACCAAGGTTTCAACAACAAATAACACAACACAACAACCGAGACCCCAGATCATCTTCCTCCCCATCGTCATGATTTCATGCTACACATTAATTACCTGCAGTCCTGTACCACAAACACAATGAGATGCGTGAGTATTATCGAAAATACCCAGTGAGGCGATCCTCCCATCTACGAGCTATACACACAAGTAAATCAAGAGTACAACAAAAAATTAAACATAACAAACCACTCATTGAACAGGTCACCCAATAACACATTCACCACATCTACATATCATCACACAAAACAAGTCATACAACCCAATCGCTCAGATAAGCTCATGGTTATGCACTCACCTAGTCACCTTATCAAAGTGATTCACAAAAATAACTACAGCTAGAAAAGGGGCTCTCTTTGTGTCTGAAACACCCTAGCAACGTCCTACAACAAGTAACACAACCAAAAGCAACATTGAAGCAAACTGGACAGAAACATCATAAAAGAACCGTCTCAAAGACGAAACCCTAAAATAAAAACCAACCGTTAACTAATAAATCCCTCTGGTGAAAAGCTTTCCCGATATGTCACGAAGCTTCCCACAAAATCTCGTGCCGATCAGAAACCATACGAGACCAAGATCTTAGTTACAATACCTGATGGTCCCAACTCGCGTCTGAGAAAACGTGTCACAAAACTGCCAATAACTCATCGAGTTTAAATCCAAATCTACTTCTGTAAAAAGGAGAACGACGATGAAATACTTGGGAATAACTCTGCCAAAATTTGTTATCTTCGACAACGATATGTCGAAACTGTTTCCTCCCAAACCCTAACGATTCTGCTTCCTCCTTAAATCTCCTTCACACCACAACAAGCTTCTCTCCTTCTCTCTTTTTCTTTCTCTGAACAGCAGCAATGAAGAGCAGCCACAAAATAATAGAGAAGAGGTGTCCAAAGCATTACAAAAACTATCACTTAGGGCTTCCTAAAACTGACCCTAAACCGGATGAACTTAAATCAAACCAGTCAATTTCATAATTTAACATAACTTGATCGGTTCTTCCACTTTAATTCTGAAACGACCAACCCTTTTTTTTTTTAATAAATAAATAATAAATATAATATATTAAAACAACTACAGCTAGTGGTCCCATACCCACTAGCCACCTAACCACAACACATTCAACAGCGGAAAACATAATCAATAACCAATAATAACCCAATAATAAACCAATATTATAGCAAGGCAATATCTCAATACCAAACAACACGAAACATGAAACCAGCAACCTAGCAATGTTTCTAATGACTCAACTCTAGCACCCTAGCAAATGCCAGACAACATCCAATCGAGTCCCTAGAACATCCTCCTCTTCATTGCCTTTGATTCCACGATCACACTTTGCCTTTACCTGCACCACAAACACAAATTGAGATGCATGAGTATTTGATAAACACTCAGTGAGGCAATCCTCCCATCTACTGGGCTATACACACAAGCAATAAGATCTCTACATGCCACAAACAACAATCAATAAAACAAACCAGGCAATAGACGAAACATGCAACATCCATCGTAACTGAACAAGGGTGTCGACCGACACCAGATGGTGTCGATCGTCACTGACTATCTGGTGTCGACCGACGCCAAACTGGTGTCGACCGACACCCTGCCCGACACTCCCGAAAACCCTAGTTTGTGTCAACCGACACCTCCTCATGGCATCGATCAACACTCGCCAAAGTCCCGAGCCGTCCTCGCGTTGGTGTCGACCGACACCGATACCGAGCAGCGATTTCCCTCGATCAGAAACTCCGAATCTCGCCTCCAATCTTCTCCAATCCGCTCCTTGCACTCCCAGAAGCCAAACCCAGCCCAGATAGCAACGAAATAGCATAGAGAACTCAAGGAAACAACCACATAAGCACCAAATCACATATAAACTAGAAATCTTAGCTTAGATAAGCCATGGTCATGCACTCACCTCTTTGCAGGAAGATTCTGACCAACAAGAACGAACTCCCTCACTCCTAGCAAGCTTCTAACACCTTTCCAGCCTTAGATCTCCCAAGAACAGCAAGGAATCTCTCAAAATCTTCCCAAAAGCTCAAGAACACTCTCTCTTTGTGTTTTCTCTCAAAAACGGCGAAACACCAAAATAACACGACCCTAGGTCGTTTTCTACCTCTAATAACTCGATTTAGGATTCCCTAAACCAACCACACAAACCGGACAATTAAAATTGAACCGACCAACCGGCCACAACTGGTGTCGATCGACACTCTCTCGTGGTGTCGATCGACACCCTCACCAAAATTCCCAGAAAATGGTTTGCGGGTGTTACAATTCTCCCCCACCAATCTAGATTCGTCCTCGAATCTCGAACAACCATCAGTCAAGGACTCCCGTGCAACCGTCTCCACGGCCCGCACTCCTCCGACCGATCTACAAAAGGTCTCCTCTAGGCGATAGACTCACGCTCCAGCGTCATTTGCTCTTGACTTTTGGACTTTCCTTTACTCATAGGCCTAAACCTTGAGTTTTTATTGGCTCCTCATCAGACCTAAGTCTGCATGCCAAATGTTGGCTCCTCATCAGGCCGAAGCCCGCATGCCATAATATATAAGGAAAAGTCCAAACTCGTCTCTCGGGTTGCCACCCTACAGCGCGCCCCGGATCGTCATCCGAAGTCGATATACCAACCATTCTCCCGAGCCACAAAGTCTCTGAAAATGGCAGTACTAGGAGAACCTAAGTCCCCCAAGAGTCGCGAGCAAACGATTCTGAACACGTCCGAGTCCTATCCCTATCCAGGTTTCCTTCCCGTGGCTCGCGTAAAACATCTCAATGTCCTACCAACCACATATTCCCTCACTGGAATACCTCATGACCACACAAGGATCATATACGCCACAAGGGCCGCCACAAAGGCCAAACAAAATGTCCTAAAGAGGACCGCCACCAAGGCCAAACAAATGTCCTAAAGAGGACCGCCACCAAGGCCAAACAAATGTCCTAAAGAGGACCGCCACCAAGGCCAAACAAATGTCCTAAAGAGGACCGCCACCAAGGCACTCTGGCAACAGCCCGCCACAAAGGCCATCTGTCCCGAAGGACCGTCACAAAGACCATCTGTCCCGAAGGACCGTCACAAAGACACTCTGGCTAAACAGCCCGCCACAAAGGCCAAACAAACGTCCTAAAAAGGACCGCCACCAAGGCCACACAAATGTCCTAAAGAGGACCGTCACAAAGACACTCTGGCTAAACAGCCCGCCACAAAGGCCAAACAAACGTCCTAAAAAGGACCGCCACCAAGGCCACACAAATGTCCTAACGAGGACCGTCACAAAGACACTCTGGCTAAAAGCCCGTCACGAAGACCCCACAATGTCTAAAAAGACCGCCACACACGGGCACACTGACTCAAAAGTCCGCCACTAAGGCCACACCCAAGCCCCCTTTAAGGCTCTCCATCGCTAAAATGGACAAATTCTAACTCCCATAAACTTTCCATATTTAGCACCTTCCATTTTTGAAACTTTCCACTTTTGGAAACTTCTCTTCACAACCCCGCCTCACGGAAACTTTGTACCCCAAACACCACCTCATCTTGTTACTGAGTCGCACAACCAACCACCCCAAGCGACCGAGTAACAAGAGAGATGGGCTGGAATACTCCATTCCCGCTCCAGCCACGGGTACAGATGGGACCCGGCTAAACAAGCTCAAGTCGCGGCTTGCTTCTCATACCACTTCTTGAACCTTGCCTTCATCTTTGCCTCAGGCTCCCAAGTCTGCTCCTCAACACCATCACAGTCCCAAAGGACTCTCATCAAAGGAATCTTCTTCTTCCGAAGCTCCTTGATCCTCCTCTCGAGAACCCTCACTGGTCTCGCCTCCAAAGTCATGTTAGGCTGAAGATCCTCAGGAATCTTAGCCAACACCTCCTCTCCCTCACGGAGACACTTCCGCAACATAGACACATGGAAAACCTTATGGAATGCACGCATCACCTCAGGTAACTCCAATCTATATGCCACTGGTCCAACCCGCTCAATCACTCTGAATGGACCCATATACCTCGGACTCAACTTAGTCTCTGACAATGACCTGTTCGGACCCCGCAACATGGCCATCTTGAGGTACACTCTGTCTCCTACCTGAAACTCAAGATCTCTCCTCCTCCTATCTGCATAACTCCTCTGCCTATCCCGAGCCTCCTTCATGTTCAACTTGAGAACCCGAATCTTCTCGAGGTCTCCTGAACAAAACTAGCACCAAACATGCTCCTCTCCCCCACCTGAGTCCAGCATAATGGTGTACGACATGGCCTCCCATACAAAGCCTCATAAGGAGCCATCTTAATACTTGCCTGATAGCTGTTGTTGTAAGCAAACTCTACCAGGTTCAGATGATCGGCCCAATGGCCACCCCAATCCAGCACACACATCCTCAGCAAATCCTCCAGCGTCTGGATCGTCCTCTCTGACTGTCCATCAGTCTGGGGATGATAAGCTGTACTCATATGCACCTTAGTGCCCATCTCTGCCTGAAATGCCTTCCAGAACACCGAAGTGAACTTAGAATCCCTATCAGACACAATGCTTGCTGGCACCCCATGCAACCTGACTATCTCCCTCACATACTTCTTAGCCAAGACCGCTGCTCCATCAGTCTTCTTAATGGCCAGAAAATGTGCTGACTTAGTCAACCGGTCCACAATGACCCAAATAGCATCAAAGGTCCGTGACACTGGCAATCCTACCACGAAATCCATAGTGATCATATCCCACTTCCACTCAGGAATGGGTAAACTCTTCAGTAACCCGCCAGGAACCTGATGCTCAGCCTTCACTAGCTGACATACGTCGCACCTCGAAACCCAACTAGCCACATCCTTCTTCATCCCGACCTAATGATAGTACCTCTTGAGGTCACGGTACATCTTGGTCGCTCCTGGATGAATGGATAACTTGCTCGCATGAGCCTCTCTCAGAATCTCCTGTCTCAACTCCTCATCCTTGGGCACACACACACGACCGTGCACCAAGATAGTACCATTATCTGAGACCTGATACTCTGAACCCACATCCTTAGAGGCATTCACTAGCCCCAAATCCTTCTCCTGAGCCAACCGCACTCTACTCGAAGATCTGCTCTATCTACTGCTTCCAAACCCAACGGTTCCTGTGAAACAGCACATAAGCTCAAAGCACTGATCTCCCCTACCAGAGACTCCATCTCCTGCTCCTGAGCCGAAGCTACCCTCTTCCGACTCAGAGCATCTGCAACCGTGTTAGCCTTACCAGGATGATAGGCTATCTCCAAATCATAATCTGCCACAAGCTCCATCCACCGCCTCTGTCTCAAATTCAACTCAGGCTGAGTGAATATATACTTCAGGCTCTTATGATTGTGAACACCTGTACCTTTGCACCATAAAGATAAGATCTCCAAATCTTCGGGCAAAAACTACAGCACCCATCTCCAAATCATGAGTAGGATAGTTGCCTTCATGCACCCGCAACTGCCGCGAAGCATAAGCAATCACCTTCCCATGCTGCATCAGAACACAACCCAACCCAACTCTAGATGCATCTGTATAAACCACATAGGGTTCTCCCTGCTCAGGCAAAGCCAACACTGGCGCAGTAGTCAACATCTCCTTCAGGCTTGCAAAGCCTTCCTCACACTCTTCGACCAGACAAAAGGAACATCCTTCCCTGTCAACTTAGTCATATGACGTGCTCTGCTTGCAAAACCCTGCACAAATCTCTGTAGTAACCTGCCAATCCAAGGAAACTCCTGATCTGTGGCATTCTGCGGTCTAGGCCAATCCTAATAGCCTGAATCTTCTCGGATCTACGAAACCCCTCTCGCGGAAACAATGTGACCCAGAAAGCCCATCTCACGCTGCCAGAAACTACACTTGCTCAACTTGGCAAACAACTTCTGCTCCCGCAGCTTCTCCATAACTGCCCTCAAATGCACTGCATGCTCCTCGGACTCTTAGAATAAACCAGGATATCGTCGATGAAAATGATGACAGATACATCCAGAAACTCCTGAAACACACTGTTCATCAATCTCATAAACGCTGCTGGCGCGTTAGTCAATCCAAAGGCATCACCACAAACTCATAGTGCCCATATCTCGTCCTGAAAGCAGTCTTCCTCACATCTGCCTCATCTATCGGTATCTGATGATAACCCGATGCAGATCTACCTTGGAGAACCAAGTAGCACCCTCAACTGATCCAACAACTCATCGATCCTAGGAAGAGGATACTTGTTCTTCACAGTGACCCGGTTCAAACCCCGATAATCAATGCACAACCGGAAACTCCCATCCTTCTTCTTGACATATAACATTGGCGCTCCCCACAATGATACACTAGGACGGTTGAATCCCTTACTCAACAAATCCTCTAGCTGCTTCTTCAGCTCTGCCAAACAAACACTCAAGTATGCCGACATCAACTCGAAGCCACATGAATGTCAACCCTCTTGTTCATCCAAGAACCTCTAGTAACTTGTCTCTTAGGGAAAACTTCCACAAGATAGATTAATCCAAAATTAGCTTTCCGCTTAGCTATTCTCCACAACAAATCATCAATACGAGCGTAATAAAACAAACAAGTACCATACGTTCGCGTATTCCGATTCACTGTATCAAATGCTTTGCAGACCGCCAACTTAACCTACTTGACTTGTTTCCCCCCAACAAGCTTACCAAAACCTTAAATCTAGTAACCTTGTCCATCTCCAATGAACTTAGTTTATCCTTCCATGAAGGTTTCTCATGAATCTTATGTACCTGGCAACCATGCCCTTGCCGGCTCATACCTGCTGCAGCTCCCTTTCCCGGGACTCCAGAACCACCGACCACTCAATCCTAGCACATCAGCCACACATTCTTGACCGCTCCGGTCATAAAACCCTGGCCCACTGGCCAACATAATCCTAAAATCCAAGATTAAACCACCATCACTCTCGAGGTCTACATTCCGTCGTTATGTTTATACTCACGTTCTATACATTGCTTGCTCCCAACTCTTTCACTCTTAGGTCGCAACCTTCGAGCCATACCGATCTCACTCTCAGACCAGCGTCTTCGAGTTATACTGTCTCACTCTTGGACCACAATCCTCAAGATCTCGGTATCAGGGGAACTACTCATCCCCTCAGGAGAACAACATCCCCTCTGCCACTCTCAGAGCCCTCAGCCCCTCGAGCTATCGGTATTCTGGGGAATCACCATCCCCTCAGGAGCAACAATCCTTAACGACTATAAACATCTCTCGACACAAGTACCTCCTGTGGTCTGAGTATAACATTTCAATGTTACACTTGTCCACTCAACTTATAATATCCAACAAGATTAACCACCAAGCAGAGAAATATCTGCTCCAACTGCATATGTCCACCTATCCGCCTCTCTAGGCCCGATACCCCTTGAGAATAATCTTATACCGGTCATCTACAACTACTCATCCTCTTAACATAAGATGGAAAGTCCTCAATATCCGCAGCCCTCGGCTGCACCCCACCACATGCGGCACAACTGGAGCCTACACTAGTACCCCTCTCGGTAACCGCTCCAACAGCACGCCAACAGATCCGCCAAGCGATCATCTCGACCCTGGGCTCCACCTGCTGCAACCCCACACCTGGGTTCCCAGCACCCCCGGCACGCTCACCGGCTAACCCCCTCTGGTCCCTCCTGATACGCTTGCGACCCTCTGACGTACCTCCTCGTGGAGCTCTGGACCACACACTCGCTGGCCTCGGGACCCGCCCGACAATGACCACGACCACGTCCCCGTCCACGACCAACAACTCAAAAACCTTTAACCACTGCACTTCCAAGAACAGAGGCTAACAAGCATAAAACAAATCAATACCACACAAAGAAACATAACAATAACTCACCGTGGAATCTCATTGAAGGCTCGAAGAGGATGTTCTAGGACTCCATGCCACACACAATTGACTAACTCACATAATCAATCAAGACATGCAGTCCCAAACATCTACAGCACAAAGCCTAGTGAACCCAAACCTAGAACCGTAAGGGCTCTGATACCAAAATGAAACGACCAACCCTTTTTTTTTTTAATAAATAAATAATAAATATAATATATTAAAACAACTACAGCTAGTGGTCCCATACCCACTAGCCACCTAACCACAACACATTCAACAGCGGAAAACATAATCAATAACCAATAATAACCCAATAATAAACCAATATTATAGCAAGGCAATATCTCAATACCAAAGAACACGAAACATGAAACCAGCAACCTAGCAATGTTTCTAATGACTCAACTCTAGCACCCTAGCAAATGCCAGACAACATCCAATCGAGTCCCTAGAACATCCTCCTCTTCATTGCCTTTGATTCCACGATCACACTTTGCCTTTACCTGCACCACAAACACAAATTGAGATGCATGAGTATTTGATAAACACTCAGTGAGGCAATCCTCCCATCTACTGGGCTATACACACAAGCAATAAGATCTCTACATGCCACAAACAACAATCAATAAAACAAACCAGGCAATATACGAAGCATGCAACATCCATCGTAACTGAACAAGGGGTGTCGACCGACACCAGATGGTGTCGATCGCCACTGACTATCTGGTGTCGACCGACACCAAACTGGTGTCGACCGACACCAAACTGGTGTCGACCGACACCCTGCCCGACACTCCCGAAAACCCTAGTTTGTGTCGACCGACACCTCCTCATGGCATCGATCAACACTCGCCAAAGTCCCGAGCCGTCCTCGCGTTGGTGTCGACCGACACCGATACCGAGCAGCGATTTCCCTCGATCAGAAACTCCGAATCTCGCCTCCAATCTTCTCCAATCCGCTCCTTGCACTCCCAGAAGCCAAACCCAGCCCAGATAGCAACGAAATAGCATAGAGAACTCAAGGAAACAACCACATAAGCACCAAATCACATAGAAACTAGAAATCTTAGCTTAGATAAGCCATGGTCATGCACTCACCTCTTTGCAGGAAGATTCTGACCAACAAGAACGAACTCCCTCACTCCTAGCAAGCTTCTAACACCTTCCCAGCCTTAGATCTCCCAAGAACAGCAAGGAATCTCTCAAACTCTTCCCAAAAGCTCAAGAACACTCTCTCTTTGTGTTTTCTCTCAAAAACGGCGAAACACCAAAATAACACGACCCTAGGTCGTTTTCTACCTCTAATAACTCGATTTAGGGATTCCCTAAACCAACCACACAAACCGGACAATTAAAATTGAACCGACCAACCCGGCCACAACTGGTGTCGATCGACACTCCCTCTGTGGTGTCGATCGATACCCTCACCAAAATTCCCAGAAAATGGTTTGCGGGTGTTACCAATTCCGGGACACATATGTTATATGAAACAAACACAAGTTGCAGCTCTCGAGTGGAGATTATTGGTGATGTAACTCATATGTTGACTTTTTACATTAGTTTGTTTTTAAATTTTCAGTTATATACATTGTAAAAGATATTTTATTTGATTAATTAATATTTTGTTAAATATATATTAGTGGTTTTTTCAGAATGTTGCGTAGTTTAAATTTTCTTTTACGAATAAATAAAAATAAAAATAAATTAAAAAATGGATATGCGTCGGTTTTAGAAGTGATACAAAGTATGAGATTTTGAGTCTTGAGTCGAAAATTAAAACCGTCGTAAAACTCATTAAACCGATGCAATTATATTGACGTAAAACTTAATGTCATTTGATTAACCGAGGCCAATATAATTTACGTCGAACTATTTTATTTTATTTTTTTTGAAAAATATGTGAATTTCATTAAACCGAAAGTTTGCTGAAGTTACAAAAGCTTTATACAGTCCTCATCCTTTGCTCAAAAAAATAAAAACAAAGAAGGAGTGATCAGTGACAAAGATATGAGTAGGTGAGTCTAGCCATATTTCAACCAAACGAGGAGAAGATTTTTGAATTGTCGTCTGCTCTGTTTTGCTAGGATGGCATCACGAATATGCCTATCCAGGTGCTTGAAGATGGTCTGAGCATCAGTGGAAAGGTTGTTGTGATATATGTTGTTTCGCTCTAACCAGATTGCATAAAGAGTGGCCTGGGCAGTCAACCTTCGAAGGCATCGTGGAGCAGTGCTGTCTTTGAGATCCAACCAAGCCGAGAAAGCTTCCCAAGTGTGGAACGTGAAAGGTCTGTACCCGAGCCGACGAGTGACATTTTTCCAAAGCGTTTCACTGAATTGGCATCGTAGGAAGAGGTGATCGCGAGTTTCCAAGGCCAGACCACATATACAGCAAGTAGGGTCAATCTGTAAACCCCATCACAGTAAACGTGATCTTGTGGAAAGTCTGTCCTGTTGCATCAACCAGAAAAGAAAAGCATGCCTAGGAATAGCTCCTTTGTACCAAACCTGTTTTGTCCAGCCTAGGGAAGTTGCTCGAGGCTTGAGAGTGTCCCAAGTCTTGGAGGTGGAGAATGTTGCTAGTTCCTCTGATCCAACTCGCCAAATGAACATATCTGGAGATGTGGAGAGTGAAGGCGATAGCACCGATGTGAGGTAGACTTGAAGAGTTTCTGCCTAGGGTGATTTGGCTGGTCTGAGGGCCCAACCTGAATCAGACGCTGCAGTAGCCACATTTCCTTGAAGAGGGATTCCGGTTTGATAGGGTCCTGTTGTTCCCAAGAAATCAATTAGGGACCAAATGGAGTCCAGTGATCAAACCAGAAGCTTATATGTTGACCATCACCAAGTTTGGCTCTTAAGAAGTTGCCCGCAATGTGCCGGAGCTTAAGCATAGCTATCTGAGTGAAGGAGCTCTGCTTCTTTATATCCAAACTCCAAAAGCAGCCGTCTTTTATTTTATTGTTGCGCATCCAAAGAGCCCATAGGGAGTCTCTCACCGTGAACAATCGCCAAATAAGCTTGAGGATCAGAGTTTTGTTCCAGTGAGTTAAGGACCTGAGACCCAAGCCACCTTCATCCTTTGGGAGACAAACATTTTGCCAAGCCACCTTTGCTGAGCCCTTCTTAGATACATCCCCACTCCATAGAAAATTTGTGCAGAGAGATTCAATTTTCTTGATGCAACCTTTTGGAAGTATAAACGCTGACATCCAGAAATTGATGGTGCCATAGATTACAGAAGCTATAAGCTGAAGTCTGCCGGCATAAGAAAGTGCACGAGAAGCCCAGGAGGAAAATCGGTTGGTGAGGCTTTGAAGAAGAGGCCTATACTCCACGAGACGCAGTTTCTTGTGCATTAAAGAAGCCCGAGGTAGCGAATGGGAAGTGAACCGATGTTGAAGCCTAGAGAAGTCATCTGAGAGGCTTCAACTTGGTTCACTCTTGCTACGTATAGGTCTGTCTTGCTTAGGTTCATTTTTAGCCCGGAGTAGTTGGAGAACTCCTCAAGGGTTGCCGCAACATTAGTGAGAGAGTTGACTTTGCCATCGAAAAATATCATGATATCATCTGCAAAGGCTAAATGCGAGATGGATGGGTTGGTGGCCGCTGGGTGGAAGCCTATCTGCTGTGAACTGAAACCTCTCTGTAGGAGTTGAGTGAGTCCTTCCATAGCCAGAACAAACAAGTAGGGTGAGAGGGGGTCCCCTTGGCGTAGTCCTTTGGCTCCTTGAAAATATCCGCACAGTTCTCCATTGAAACAGGCCGAGAAGCTTGTTGTTGTTATGCATTGGTGTATCAGGAAGATGAACTGGGAGGGGAATTCCATTGCTCTAAGAGTGTTCATTATATATTCCCAGTGAACCGAATCAAAAGCCTTCATAAGGTCCACCTTGAGCATACTTCGAGATGATATATTTTTCTGATTGAAACCTTGCACTAACTCGGTGGCCAGAAGGACATTCTCAACAAGTAAACGCCCCTGAATGTAAGCAGTTTGGTTGTTTGAGATAAGATCAGGAAGAACCTGTTTGAGTCGGTTGGCAAGGAGTTTCGAGATAACTTTGTAAAGGGTGTTGCAGCAGGCAATGGGACGGAACTGAGCAACCTTCTGGGCATTTGGAACCTTAGGGATCAGTGTCAGGATTGTGGCATTTAATTGTTTAGGCATCTTCCCTAAGGTGAAAAATTCCAGGACTGCCTCCGTCACTGCAGGTCCGACTGTTTCCCAGTGGGCTGTGAAGAATTCAGCACAGTAGCCGTCTGGGCCTGGAGCTTTGTTCCTTGGTAAAGCAAAGACTACTCTTCGTATTTCCTCAGGCGTAACTGGAGAGATTAGAGATTGTTTGGCAGTTGAAGAGCATCATTGAGGAATTAGAGCAGCAATCTCTGAGACAAAAGCGACATTGTTTTGTGGTTGATCGCCGAGCAGGTTTTTATAGAAGTCTACCACAAGGGTTTGAAGACCTTGTTTAGAGTCCACCACCTGGTCGTTGTTGTCAATGAGGAGAATAATTTCGTTGAAACCCTGCCTTGTGATGATAGCACGGTGGAAGAATCTGGAGTTCTTGTCCCCTTCCTCTAACCAATAGATGCGTGATTTTTGTTTGAGATACGATTCCTCAGCTCTTGCCAGACCACACCAAACCTTGAAAGCTTCTTTCTCCTGTAGAATTAGAATAGTTGAGGGCGCTTGCAGTAACTCCTGCTGGCAAGAAAGGAGATTTGCATATGCCTCATGTACCCTCTTCTCTATCCCTGAGTAATTAGCTTTGCTAAAATCATTTATCACAGACTTCAGAAACTTTAGATTTTGGCAATTGTGAACATTTTGGTCCCTTCGAAGGCTAGAGCATCCCACCAGAGCTTTATTAAAGGAGCAAAATCCGGGTTGTGATTGAGCAGAGCCAGGAATTTGAAAGGCTTCTTCCTCTTTGGGGCTTGGCAATCAATGTATAAGCAGCACGGGCTGTGATCTGAGAAAGCAGGTTCAACAAAAACAGCTTAAGAGGATGGGAAGCTTCCAATCCACTCACCATTGACAACAATACGATCCAACTTCTTAGCTACTAGACCGATGGTATGCTTGTTTGTCCACGTGAAGGTATTGCCACAGTATGGAAGATCTGCCAGTGAGGAATTTATTAGACACTGCTCCAGGTCTCGCATACCAGAGGACATCAGGCTTGTGCCTTGTGAAGAGTGTTCATGGGCCAACAACGTTTGATTGAAGTCGCCTAGAACAGTCCATGGGTTGCTTGACATGGTGGTAGTTTCAGCAATGTCGACGACCTCCGCCCATAGGTCCTTTCTTGAAGCTTGGCTGGTGGAAGATGCATAGACAATAGAAACAACTAAGTGTTGATGAACAAAAGGCAACTTCACTTGACAAGTGATCATCAGAAGGGATTTCCGTAGTATTGAAACTTGAACAGAGGGATGCCACACTATCCATATCTTGCCAAGATCTGAAAACTCATAACTATTGTCAAAATACCAACCAGGACATACGCGGGATACTATAGCTTGCGCATTTACCGGGTTGATGTGGGTTTCTATAATCCCACCAAAAAGAGGTTGATGTACTTTCAACCATTTCCAAAGGCTTCTCCGCTTTACAGGGTCGTTTAGACCTTTTTCATTCCAACAAAAAATATCCATAAAGGGATATGCGGTTTAGAGGTTGACGGGACCTCCAGCCCGAGCTTTACGCATCTTCTTTCTCTCTACACGCTTTGATATGACCTTAAGGAACCTATCCTCTTCCACTTCCGGGTTATCATCTTCCTCAGAGATGTTGTCAGAACTAGAACCTGAGGTATCTTCAGCAGTGTTGTCATCTTTGGGAGACAGGTGGGAGAATAGGTTGTCCCTCAAGTCGATACAGAGCTTCCCCTCATCAAAATCCATTGCACGCGAAGGAGAGGTTCTGACAGGGGAATGATTAGGAAAAGGCGGTGTTCCATCCTTGCGTGGATCCACATTGGCCAACAGCAACGAGCCTGATACAGCAGCTTGTGGTGGTATTACTTCATATGAGGTAGAATCCGGTGGGGAATAGAGTTGGTGGCTTTTGTTTGGCCTTGTGGGGGAGGCAAAGAAGGAGGAGCGCCAATAATGGGTAACTGGCTTACAATGGGCTGTTTCCCTTGCCGTTTGTCCTTTTTAACTCTCGGGCAGTTAGTGGTAGAGTGCTTTACTGAGCCGCATGAGGAGCATGTAGCAGGCGCTTTAGAGCAGCAAGAGACCGTGTGGCCTACCTTGTTGCAATGGGAACATAGGGAGGGCAACCACGGGCTAGAGACTTGAATACGTTTTATAAACCCTGACTCAAAGCGAGCATTGACTGCCTCGAGGAGAGGCTTCCTTGGATCAATAACCGTATAAACTTTAGCCACCTCCACATTGATCAGGTTTTCTGTATGTGGATGTAAGTAGACAGGGTGTCCAACTAGACCAGCGATGTGCTCAAGCCCCTCGCGGTTAAAGAATTGGAGGGGGACACCAACAAACTCCAGCCAAACCGGTACCATTGATAACTCTAGTTTTGTAGTTTGAACTTCCGGAGACCATTTAGCCACAAACATTGACTGACCATCAATTTGCTCAGGATGCGTCTTCGAGTATTAGGGCAAGGAACTCTGAAGAGGAACGAGTTTCCTTCCATCTTAGATACCAAAATGTCCTTGCGTTGGCGGCTCCAGATTCCATTAACAATGGCCTGCATCGCACCACATGAGGGGGGATCTTCATAGAATTGCCCAAGGATGAAACTATCTCATGCCTTCTTATTCTTCTCAATCACTGAATTTGGGATAGTTACACAAGCTTCCCCTGATTCAAGAGTGAAAGGAGTACCTTTTTCTCTACTTTGATAGCGTTGCCGTTGACGAGATTCTTCCACGGCAAGTCTGCAGTTGCGTATTCACATTAGCTGGCCCTTGGGGGTTCATCTGGGTCGCCTTAGGTTGAATTTGTGCTGGAAAAGTATGGCCGCTACATGTGCTCATGCTGGTATCAGGGTTCCCTGAGGAGCTGATAGCAATGTTTTGAGCAGTTGTGTTTCTGGAGTTAACGACGGTCTCCACTACGGGAACAGGAGAATCGTTGGATTCGGGAGTCACTGCGTTAGCCGAGGTCGAGGGGAGCTCATGTAACTTCACAGATCTGGATGCATCGGGAACTGTGCCAGTTGGGTTTTTCGTCTCAAGCGGCACTGTTTGCAGGGTGATACTCTCGAAGGGGCAGCACCAGTGGGGATACTGTGAAGAGGGGATTTTTTGGACTTCTTTTTGGCCATAGTGGCCGGAAAGAGCCGACACCGAGATCGGCGAAGGTGAAGAGAGAAGAAAAGGGTTCACGTAATTTGAGAGAGAATTGTCTAGGCGCGTGAGGCGCGTGAAAAAACTTATGCTTTCATACGTCGAACTATGTTAAGTCGGTTTGAAAACTGATGTCTATACTTTTGCGTCGTTTAGTAACCGACGTTATCATCAATATAAAACGTTGTTAAAAGCCTTTTATCTTGTAGTGAGTCATGTCTTAGAGTCGAGTAAGATTAGTGGAAGTTGTTAAATAGTTGTTACAAAATAGTTTAGTATATTTTCTCTATAAAGAGTTCTGATTAAATAGGAAAATATTAATTTTGAGTTCACAATATACTCTTGGGAAGCTACATCTAGAAAAAAAACAAATGCAAATTATAAGGACAATTCTTGGGTTCACTGCTAAAAGCATCTCTAAAGGTACTCTATTTTTACTTTTATAATAGAAAAACTCTATAATAGAGGTGAGTTTTACTCCAATGATCCTCTATTCTCACCTCTAAAATAGAGATTGCTATTTTTTCCTCTATTTATAGAGGAACTCTATTTTTTTTACAAAGGTTCTTCTATAAATAGAGGAATCCCTATTTTAGAGGTGAGAATAGAGGACCATTGGAGTAAAATTCACTTCTATTATAGAGGAAAAAATAGGAAAAACCATTGGAGATGGTCTAAGGTGAACCCTTTTGTTCACTTCTCTTTATTTTAGCCAATGAGAATTTGACATGTCATAATATATTTAAGAATCTATTTATTTACCTTCTTATAAAAGAAGGAAATAAAATCTGTATACATTATTACAAAATTAAAAACTTAAACCGCTTATTTATGAACCCAAACCGATATAAAATTTCATTCTAATTGTAAAATCTAAATCCTAACCATCTCATTTGTAAACCCAAACCGATATATAATTTCATTCTAATTATAAAAACTAAACCCTAACCATCTCATATGTATACCCAAACCGACATATAATTTTGTTCTAATTGTAAAATCTAAACTCTAACCATTTCATTTGTAAACCCAAACCGACATATAATTTTGTTTTAATTGTAAATCTAAACCCTAACCACTTCATTTGTAAACCCAAACCGACATATAATTTTGTTTTAATTGTAAAATCTAAACCCTAACCACTTCATTTGTAAACCCAAACCGACATATAATTTTGTATGAATTGTAAAATCTAAACCCTAATCATCTTATTTGTAAACCCAAACCGATAAATTATTTCATTTTAAATGTAAAATCTAAACCAAGCTAATATTTAACTTTCCTTAAAAAAAATTATACAGAATTTGTTTCCTTAATATATATTGATTTTTAATTTAATTTTGATTTTTTTTTTATACAAGATAATGTATAGAAGATTCTGATTGGTTGATTAGGAAGAAGTGAACAAGAAGGTTCACCCTAGGAGTGAACCATATGTTTGCTATGAACATTATCCACGTGAAGGGGGCGTAACATTAACAGAAAATGATTATACGTTGGGATGAAGATTTGATAGTCAAATTGGATTTAAATTATTGTAACACAAGTCATAATATAATTTAACAATTTTTACATGCAAAAAAATTATCCAATTAAAATTCTCATTCGGCCGAAAATAGTTTGTAAATAGTTTTACCTCTCACAATATTACAATTAAGTCAAACTTAAAAATTAATTAACCAATTGTATAAACAATAATAATTTCGGTTTCACTGTATTGTGCAAAATACACATAATGGAGTATTATAAAAAGTAAAATAATTAAACTAATATATATATATATATACATATATAAATGACAAAAAACATAATTATCCTACTATATTAATTGAGAAGTACAAATATGAAACTAACCTTAAATATGTAAAAAATTACATTCAATTGCCATTAGAAAATTTAATTAAGATTAATTAATAATTAAATTTATATAATTAATTAAAAAACGAAAATTGGGGACACGTGAAATAAAATATATTGTACAAAAGTAAAAAAAATCTATTAGAATCAAAACTAATCCGTATTAAAAAAAAAGCTAAGATTTTAAAAATCTAATCGAACAAAATCTACAACTTCAAATTTTATCCTTCTATATTAATTGGGAAGTATAAATATGAAATTAACATTAAAATGTGTAAAAATTATATTCTATTACCATTAAAAAATCAGATTAATTAATTAATTAAATAAATATAATTAATTAAAAATGAAAATTGGGGACACATCAAAGAAAATAAATTGTAGAAAAGTAAAAAAAAAATCTATTAGAATCAAAATTAATTCATACTTAAAAATAAAATAAAAGGTAAGATTTTAAAAACCAAATCGAATAAATATACAGCTACAAATTTTATCAAAAAAATTTTCACCACAGGTTGAAATTATTACAGACAAAAAAATGAAACCACATAAAAAAACAATGAATGTTGTTTTCAGAAAGATTTTTCAAAACTTTTACTAGCTATATTTAGTTGTTCTTTTTTTTACATGTTAGTAAAGATTGTGTTTAATTGACAAAAGTTTAAACAATTTTATTCATTAAATGCAAATGTTTTATTGACAGGTTTTCAATAAATATTTTTAAAATACAAAAATTATAATATAAGCAAACCAAAATTTTCAACAAGCTATTATAAATAGCATAATAATAAAATAAATTATTACAAATTTTTATTAAAAAACATTCCACCCGCGGTTCTCCGCGGTTAGTACCTAGTACATTTACTAATTCAGTCAAAACGTTATTTTAAAGAGAAAATTGTACTCACACCTACTTTCTCCAAAACTTTTAACCATTACACCCACTTTCTACTATCTCTATATTTTTCTTATGTCAAATTACAATTTACACCCTCCAACTAAACTAACCTTCTCTTTTTACTTTTTTTTCCTTCTTATTTCTCTCTCTATTTTCTCTTTCTCTTTTAATTATTTTTTCTTCAACATTATTTTTTCA
Source organism: Camelina laxa (assembly GCA_024034495.1). Taxonomy (NCBI): domain Eukaryota; kingdom Viridiplantae; phylum Streptophyta; class Magnoliopsida; order Brassicales; family Brassicaceae; genus Camelina; species Camelina laxa. Next base: position 16,096,268 of record CM043882.1, on the reverse strand, counting down.
TTTTCATTACTATATTTAAAATTTAGTAACTTTAGTTGTTGACAAAAAAAAGTTAAATAATTTGTAAATAAATATTTTTGCATCTTTCAATATTTTTTCTCTCTACAAAAAATAAAAATAAAATATTAATCAATACAATTGAATTGGTGTTCATAGTCAAATCAACAATTTCTAAGTCTAAACTAAATTAAATAAATAATTTAGAAATTAATTAATTAATTTACCTAAATTTTCAATATGACATAGACTGTTTGTCCACATACTTTAAGCTTAAATTAGATGCATAATAGATTAACAAAATATTGCATTCATAAATAGTTATCTATTTGGATAAGTTTTAAGAAACTTTGATCTATTACCAATACTCACATATTCTATTGGTATCCACATGACCATGATTATATGGATTTGATGTTGTCATTGTATCCTAAACCTTAAATTTCTAGACCCGTAAATTTGATTGGTATCCACATGACTATAAATATATGAATTTGATGTGTTGCTAGTACCATATTTATGGTCATGTGTTATGGAATTGATAACAAACTTTGATGTGTTACTGATACCCACATTTATTGTCATGTGTTACTAGTACCCACAAATTCTATTGGTATCCACATGACCACAATATGGATTTGATATTGTCGTTGTATCATAAACCCTAAATCTCTAGAACCCACAAATTATATTGGTATCCACATGACCACAAATATATGGATTTGATGCTATCGTTGTATCCTAAATCCTAAATCTCTATAACCCACAAATTCTATTGGTATCCACATGACCATGAACATATGGATTTGATGTTATCGTTGTATCATAAACCCTACATCTAAGCCTTAAACCCTAACTCCTAAACCATAAACCTAGAATATTGATACTTAATCCACATAACTCCTAAAACCTAAATCATAAATTATAAAACCCTAAACACTAAATTATAACTCCCAAACCACAAACTTTTTAATTGATTAGATTTTTATATGTTTTTAAAATGTTCAAACATAAGTAAGTATCTATAAACTAGACCATAATTTATCGTTCACTTATCAATGACCAAATGTTCAGATAAAGATGGATAACATATAACTTATTCATCTAAAATATGGCAAAATGCATCTTAAAATGTAAAAAAAAAAAAATCGTAATCTATCAAAAAAAATATATATATACAAATTATTGGTAATAACTACACAAATGACAATAAAAAAAATTTTGTAAAAAAAAAGAAAAAGAAAATAAGAGAGAAAGAGAGAGGGGAGGACCATCTACCAAAACCCATAACAATTTTTTTTCTTATTTCTCCATCATAGTTGGAGGGCAAAATAGTCCTAGAAAATGGACACCTAAGCTAAAAATTTGAAAAAATATAGGAAGTAGTGAAATTAGGTGTGTTTGTAAGAAGTTTCTCATAAGGTAGGTGTGGATGCTATTATCTCTATTTTAAAATATAGTATATAAAATCTAAGAAAGATGATAAAAGAATCATAAATTAATCTTACTAAAAATTTCCAAATATAATAATTAAAAATAAATAATATGATATAGTATTAAATCTTAGCATTTTTTAATAATTCTGATTGCTTTACAGTTTTTTTTAAAAAAACGAATTATTAAATTTATCCATGATTAATTAAAGAGAGAAAATGAATTATTTTTTTAGATTTTAACAAATTTTATTACTTTAACAGGTACTATACATTTATACGCTGAATAAGAAAATTTTATATGATCTTAAGAGTTAAGACCAATGAAATATGATGTAAATACTTACACAAACCCAACTATTTTCTCTATATGGTGGAACATGTTTCAATCGATATTAATAATATTTTAAAATATCAATAATTCACAATTCAATACAAGTTAACCCTTTAGTTTACTATTTTTTAACCTCATTAATATTATTCCTTTTGAATCAAATTGATCCCCTATATAATAAAACGAAAGTACACAACATTGTTTTGTAGACTATATAATTTTAATAAGTTGGTTACAAATAGGTTATAGATTAAGTTTTATATTATTTGTATAGTATGGATTTATTGTTTCCAAAAATATTAAAGAGAATATTCTAAAGAATCATTTGATATATCATCTAACTTACCATATTAATTTCCTTTCTTAAATTATTCATCAAATAAAATATTTTGATATCTAACTTAACATATTAATTTGTTAATTATCATTATATTTCACCTCTCATTTTTATATATGAGTCTATTTTATGAAACAAATTGTGACAACCCGTCCGTGGACTCCACTAGCCTCACTGCTAGTTGCCCCCATAGGCTGGCCCTGCAAGGCATCGATCCTAACCCATCATTGTGGATATCCAAATTTAAATATTTAAATATTTCAATTCAATTTCATACTTTTTGCTGAATTTTATAATTTTATATAATATAATAAACGTTAAATAATTTATTTTGAAATATTTTTAAAATATTGAAACTTGATATTAAAGTTAGAAACTATAAACACTCTAAATTGATTTGTTATAGCAATATCAATAATATGTCACTATAATATGAAAAAATTAAAAAAACCAAGTATATTAAAATAAAAAGTATACTAATATATTAAATTACTCATAATATAATAATACGCTTTTTAAAAACCAAATCCACAAAATTATATCTTGTAATGACATTCAAGTCATGAGGTAGAATATACATTGTTGAAATAACTTCACGTAAATAAACTAATACAACATATTAAAATTTTATTTTAAAATAGAAAATATACAAAATTTTGTATAAAATAAAATTTAACCAGTGTTATAGCACGGATACTTATCTAGAATCATTAACAATATAAAATTGACAAAATAAGTGTTTTTTTCAAGTCATAATATTTAGCATATGATTTTATTGCATAATATTTTATCCAAATTTTTTTTTTTAAAATCACATAAATTATATTTTATATAAAAATTACAATACAAATAAAATAAGTTTCAATCCGTGCTCTAGCAAATGTCTTAATCTAGTTTATTTGAGATTGTGTGAAACAAAAAGAGAATTTGTTAAAAATATCCTTTTCTTTTGATATACCACTTTTCAAAAATACCCCCTTTTTTGGCTATTTTTATTTTTTCCCTCTTTTATTTTTTAATGACCATTTTACCCTTAGATGAAAAATATTTTAATCAATAAAAAGAAAAACAAAATTTTCCCGCCAAAAAAATTTCCGACATATTTTCCCGCCAAAAAAATTTCGAAAAAAATTTCCCGCCAAAAAAGATTTACAAGGTTTTAAAAGGTTTTATAAGGTTTCTACCTTATAAACACCTTGTAAAGACTTTTACAAGATTTTTTAAAGAGTTTTAAAAGGTGTAAACGCTTTTATAAGGTTTTTACAAGGTTTTTAAAAGATTTTTAAAAAGTTTTTAAAAGGTTTTCAAATGGTTAAAAAAAAAAATTAAAAGGTTTGTTAACATCTTGCAAACACTTTTACAATATTTTTAAAAACCTTGTAAAAGTTTTTAAAAGAGTTTTAAAGGGTGAGGGATCAGGGTTCGAGGAACGCGTGATGCACCAATAACCTACTGGTGGATTTGGATATCCACAGTGATGGGTTAGGATCGATGCCCTGCAGGACCAGCTTCGAGCCTATGGGAGTAAGCTAGCGGGGGGCTAGTGGGGTTCACGGGACGGGTTGTCACAAGACTAGTATGGAATTTTATAGTATGAAGTGGTGCATACTAGTATGAAATGATGAATGGCCAATTAACTACAGACTGGTCTGACTTTAGTTTGGTCCCGAACATAGTGGACAACCATTCACAATCGTAGTCAATAATTGAATTGTGTGATTTGTAAATGCGAATTTATATGTAATATCATAACTCTATACCATTGTGGATATTAAAATGTAAGAAAGAGGTTTTGTGGGTGTATAATTTCTTTTTAAGACTTTGGTGCTTCAATCTCAAGTCGTGAAACTTTGAAGAGGTCTAAAAATATAAGATATCGGAAAATAGAAGGGCTCAAAACAAATTTGTCCAAATTGATTCGGTTTTTGAACTTTCGAGTTCCTTTCTCCTCGTCTCAATTCCGCCTCTCCGTTTTCCGTACATTAACAAAAAAAACTCAAATTCCTTTCTACACTTGTCTTCCTCTGCTATGGCGAACGAAGACGAGTTTCAATCCTCGACGGAGGACCTGTCGCAGCAATCTCAGGACTTCAATTCAGAGACTTACATGGTGGGATTCGTCATCGCGAATATAGTAGGGTTACAGTACTATTCAGGCCGAATCAACGGCCGAGAGATGGTAGGACTAGTTCGAGAACCCTTAAACCAGTACGATACAAACGCAATCAGAGTACTCAACACAAGATCCGTTCAAGTAGGCCACATCGAGCGTTCGGTAGCCGCCGTTCTCTCGCCGTTGCTAGACTCTCACATGATCGTCGCCGAAGGTATCGTACCCAATACTCGTTCTAAATCCAATAGGTTTAAAATCCCGTGTCAAATCCATGTTTTCGCAAAGCTAGAAGCGTTACCAGTTGTGAAATCGACGATTTCGCGAGCCGGGTTAGTGTTGATTTCGGATTCGGATCCTTCGTTTGGGTTATCGGAGGCTGTTGTGGTTAATGAACTGATGGGTGGTGGAGAGAAGAAGAAGAGTAGTGTTGATAAGGTTTTTAAATTAGTTGATGAGAATGTGAGACAGAAGGAGAAAATGGTTAGTGTTGAGCCGCCGAGGCAAGTGATAAAATCACAACTCTTTGCTCATCAGAAAGAAGGATTGGGTTGGTTACTCCACAGGGAGAAATCTGGTGAGTTGCCCCCGTTTTGGGAAAAGAAAGATGGAGAATTCGTTAATGTTCTTACCAATTACCGCAGTGATAAGCGGCCTGAATCTTTGCGTGGAGGTGTGTTTGCTGATGATATGGGTTTAGGTAAGACACTTACTTTGCTTTCACTCATAGCTTTTGATAGATATGGTAATGCCACCACTACCAGTACGCAAACTGAAGAACCTGTGGAAGTAGTACAAGGAGACAAGAAGGGTAAAAAGAGGGGAAGAGGTAAGAGCAATGAAAGTGGAACGAACAAGAAGAAGCGTAAATCTCATGATGTTAATGTGTCTCAGAAGACAACGTTGATTGTTTGTCCACCATCTGTTTTTTCAGCATGGATTACACAGCTAGAGGAGCATACTGTACCGGGAAGCTTGAGAGTGTATATGTATCACGGTGGGGAAAGAACAGACGATTTTAACGAGCTTAACGAGTACGATATAGTGCTGACTACTTACGGTACTTTGGCCGTTGAAGAATCGTGGGAAGATTCTCCTGTCAAGAAGATGGAATGGCTGAGGATCATTCTTGATGAGGCACATACCATTAAGAATGCAAATGCTCAACAGAGCCGGGCGGTTAGTAATTTGAAAGCTTCACGCAGATGGGCTGTGACAGGAACTCCTATTCAGAACGGTTCGTTCGATTTGTACTCTCTGATGGCGTTTCTTCGGTTTGAGCCTTTTTCGATTAAGAGTTATTGGCAAAGCTTGATACAACGTCCGCTTGGTCAAGGTAACAAGAAGGGACTTTCTCGCCTCCAGGTTTTAATGGCTACAATTTCGTTGCGGAGAACAAAAGAACAGAGTTTGATTGGTTTACCATCTAAGAGTGTTGAAACTTGTTACGTTGAGCTGTCTCATGAAGAACGTCAATTATATGATCACATGGAAGGAGAGGCTAAAGGTGTTGTGCGTAACCTCATAAACAATGGAAGCTTGATGCGAAACTACTCAACGGTTTTGAGTATTATCTTACGTCTTAGACAACTTTGTGACGACTTGTCTCTTTGTCCTCCAGAATTAAGATCTTTTACCGCCTCTATATCTCTCGAAGGTTAAAATCAAAAACAGAACAGTTTACAAATTCCTTATTTTGCTTTGCAAAGCTTATAGACCTTTGTGTTGTTTGTTTGTGAAACAGATGTGACTGATAAGCCAGAGCTGCTACAAAAGCTAGTTGCAGTATTGCAAGATGGCGAAGATTTCGACTGTCCGATTTGCATTTCGCCACCAAAAGACATCATCATCACTCGATGTGCTCACATCTTTTGCAGAGCTTGTATTCTCCAAACCTTGGAAAGAACTAAACCTGCTTGCCCTCTTTGCCGTGGCCCTCTAACTCAATCGGATCTCTACAACGCTCCTCCAACTCCTCCTTCGGATACATCCAATACCGACGGAGAAGACACAAAGTCGTCGAGTAATTCCTCAAAGGTCTCGGCTTTACTCTCGCTGTTGATCGCGTCAAGACAAGAAAACCCAAACACAAAGTCTGTTGTGTTCTCTCAGTTTAGGAAAATGCTGCTTCTACTCGAAAAACCGCTGAAAGCTGCGGGTTTCACTATCTTACGGTTAGACGGAGCAATGACTGTGAAGAAACGAACCCAGGTCATTGGAGAATTTGGGAATCCGGAGTTAACCGGACCTGTGGTGCTACTAGCGAGCATTAAAGCCTCTGGTGCTGGGATTAACCTAACTGCAGCTTCAAGGGTTTACTTGTTCGACCCGTGGTGGAATCCTGCAGTTGAAGAACAGGCTATGGATAGGATTCATAGGATTGGACAGAAACAAGAGGTCAAAATGATTAGGATGATTGCGAGAAACAGTATCGAAGAACGGGTCCTTGAGCTCCAACAGAAGAAGAAGAATCTTGCGAATGAAGCTTTTAAAAGAAAGCGTGGTAAAGATCAAAGAGAGGTTAACGTTGAAGACGTTATTGCTCTCATGTCTCTCTGATATCTCTCAAGTCTCAAGCATACCGGTTTATTCCTTAACCGTTTTTTTTTTTAAGCTATTTCGAGATAGTTTATTATCTTTCTAACTAGTAGGTACATGCGTTTCTCGGATATTGTTGAAATTAGTTCATGGTAATCTTGAAAATTTCCGGTTTACTTTCGTTCGGTTCTGTCTTAATTGATTCAGTTCAATTTTGTTGGTTCATTTCTTAATTTATCTTCTAGCCAGAATCAAACGGCGTTAACCATGACGGGGGCTTTTACCCTTACTAAGATGTATCGTGAATGTCACACAACACAACAATCGAAAAGAAGAACAATATATATATATATATATATTTTTTTTCACAAATAGTTACTTTATTTCATTCAACCATTGTCAGTACAGAGAACAGTACAAAGCCAATCCGACAAATTTACAGAGTTTGTGTGATAAATATTTAGTAAATCGGAACAAAGTAGATTCAAATTTAGAAGCCCAGTAGTGAATATCTTGAATTTGATTTGATAGTGCTCCATTCCTCTGTGTACCATTAACGATGTTAATAAGATTAACATTCACCTTCAAAAATAACATTGGTATATCCCCTGATCCATGAATGTTGTAAAGCAATCTGTAAAGCCTTTGTTTCCGCTTCAAGTGGAGATTCAGCAAAGCCAAATTGAGATGATCCTCGTGAAAGAGGTGTCCCGCTATGATTTCGAATAATCCAACCACCAATTCCCTGGTACGATGAGTTATTGAAAGAAGCATCAAAATTGCATTTGACAAAAGGTTGTGTAGGGGCCAGCCATTGATGTGTTTGTGGGGAGAACTCGTGAGACCCCATATTAAGTAACTTCACCTTTATCTAGTCCTCTCATTCAGCTTGAGCTTGTAAAACTGTCTTTGAAGGACTTTCTCTATAATTGTTGAAGATCGAATTATTTCTAGCTTTCCATATTCTCCATAGCAGCCAAAACGATTGTAAAGCAGTATGTTTGGCAATATCCTGTCGAGAAGAAAATGTAATGAGTTTTGAAATATTTTTTTCAGCTTGATCAGATAGATGTCTCCAGTTTAAAGCCGGAGTGTGTGAAAGACGCCAGACAGACTGGGCGAAAGGACAGGTGAAAAGAACATGATTTATGGTCTCATCATCTAGCCTGCATCTAGAACATACAGGGTCAATAGATAAGCCTCTTGTTCTAAGCCTTGTCTTGGTAGGTAATGCTCGAGAGATTGTACGCCATAGAAAATGCTTGATTTTTGGCATGATATTCAACTTCCAAAGTTTATTTTTGAGTTCAATCAAACCATGAGGGATACCTCGATGGTTAATATTGTCGGGATCATGTGTTAAAAAACAATATCCTAAACGAACAATGTAGTCGCCTGAGAAAGTATAGTTCCAGATGAGTTTGTCAGGTTTGACATTCTTGGAGAGATAAATATTTTTGACCATGTCTTGATCTTCTGTAGCTATGTATGTAGAGAGTTTGTGAAGATCCCATGACCGGTGTGTATCATGATTTAGAATCATATCCTGTAGAGGAAAAGGATTTTGTGGTTCTGTGATAGCAATTGGGCGTGGCGGATGAGAGTTAAGGATATTATCAACACCAGCGCGAATGGATTGGCCATCACCAACAATAAAACGTGTACCCCTTCGTATAATTTCAACACCTACCAGCATAGAGGACCATCCGTAGGATTGGTTTCTTCTCGGTTTTGCATCCAGGAGAGATTCGTCAGGGTAGTACCTGGCCTTCATTAGGCGAGCAAACAGTGAGTTCGGATATTGTATTAGGTGCCATGCTTGCTTTGCTAGAAGAGCAAGAGCATCATTAAACTTGTCCAAGTCACGAAATCCCAATCCCCCTTCCTTTTTTGGTACCTGTAGTTTCTTCCAAGATATCCAAGGTATCTTGCGATGATGTGAACTTCTTTCCCACCAGAATTTCATTAGCAGTGTTTCAAGATCCGAGATAACTCCTTTTGGCAATTTAAAACATGACATAGCATACACAGGCATAGAGACTGCAACCGATTTTAACATCACCTCCTTCCCTGCAGAGATAGTTTTTTTGTTGTCCAATGTGCAGTTCGCTTTGTAACCCTTTCAATGATGTAATCAAACATTTCACTCTTTTTCCTTCCAAACTGTTCTGAAGGCCAAGATATTTTCCCCCACCACCATAGTTTGGAATATTCAGGATGTGCTTTAATCTTTCTTGTGTAGTGCCATACACATTCAAACCAAATGTAAACATAGACTTATCAGTATTGATTTTTTGGCCCGAGTAATATTCATATACATCGAAAATATCTCTTAAACCTTGACAGTTTCTCCTGTTAGCCTGACAGAAGAACAAAGTGTCATCTGCGAACTGAAGATGTGTAATTCGTTGAACCCCATTACCAATCTTCACACCTTTGATCTCACCATCCTTTGCACTTGACTTTATGAGATGACTAAGTATATCCGAACAGAGAATGAAGAGATATGGTGAGAGAGGGTCTCCTTGGCGGATGCCTCTCTCAGGTGTGATGAAACCATGTGAAGAACCATTAATTAAGACAGAGTAAGTGGTAGAACAAACCACCGACATGATCCAGCTAATCCAAAGCTCACAAAAACCAAAGAGCTTGAGGGTAGATTCCAAGAAATTCCACTCAACCCGATCGTAAGCCTTGCTTACATCAGTTTTAACGGCCATATAAGTTTGTCAGACACGCTTGTGAGATTTCAAAGAGTGCATTACCTCATGTGCTATCATTACATTATCTTGTATGATTCTTCCGGGGATAAAAGCAGCTTGTGCATCCGAAACAATACTATCCAGGTGGTGCTTCAATCGTTTAACGAGACACTTTGAGATGATTTTATATAAGACGTTGCAGAGAGCTATAGGACGATAGTCAGACAGTGTTTCAGGGTTCTCGATCTTGGGAATCATGCATATATTTGTGTGATTGATGCCCTGAGTAATAGAAGATGTGTGAAAAAAACGTTGTACTTCTTGGACAACATCTCGTCCTACAATGGACCAACAATTCTTGTAAAATCTTGCAGTTAAACCGTCTAGACCCGGGGCTCTATCATCCCCTATTAAACAAAGTGCCTCATAAATTTTTTGATCCGTGAAGTCTTTTGTAAGGTCAGCGCTAATGTCCTCTGTCACTGTTGCCTCAAAATCTCCAAAATCATTCGGTGAAATGATATGGCCAGTAGATTTAAAAACACTTGTGAAAAAATCTTGTGTGTGATCACCAATCTCACGATCACCTTGGAAGAGTGTCTTTTGATCATTGTATATATAATTGATGTGGTTTTTAGAAGATCGAGATTTTGCACAAGCGTGAAAATAGCTAGTGTTCTAATCACCCTCTTCCATCCATTGGTTTCGACTCTTTTGTTTCTAGTGTTTTTCTTCATCATTGTATGCTTTGGTCAGGTCAGCGTGAAATTGCGGTACATGCTGTCTCTCTGATTGCAGACGACTTTCCATGGCATGGTTTAATTTAGAGTGTAAAGCTTTAATATGTGTATCTGCATTGAGTTCAGATTTTTTATTTAGACTAGCCATTCCTCTACGACAATTGGTTATTTTTGAGATGATTGATGAGGTAGCAGAGTCACTCAAAGTCCATCCATCTTTAACTACTTCATGAAATGTGGGTAGTTCACACAACCTTTTATCAATGAAGAAAAATTTCTTTCTAGTTTCCTGCCCCACATATAATTGTAGAAATAGTGGTCTATGGTCTGAGACTGAGAAATCTATGAAGTTGAGAACTGCAGTAGGAAACATTGCCGTCCCAATGCTGTTAGTTAAGCCCCGATCAAGACAACACTGCACAGTGTGTGAGTGCCTTTCTCAAACCCATGAGAACCTATCCCCTCTTGATTTGATATCAGACAGATCACAAGTTGACAACATATGTCGAAATTTTCTAAATGTGCATTCATCTCGTAAAAGGCCACCATTATTTTCATGATTTGAGGTGATCTCGTTAAAGTCACCGATGAGAATCCAAGGATCAGTGCGATAAGAAGAGATGTGCTCAAGGTGTTCCCATAGATGGTGTCGTTCAGTATGTTTTGGGTGACCATACACACAACAAAAGTAGAAAGTATTATTATTATGAGTTGTAGAGACATCAATAAGTTGCTCATCCTTTGAAATCAGGAATAAGGACAGATTGTTGTTCCACATGAGAGCTAAACCACCACTCCTTCCAAGAGGGGGTTGAGTTATAATGTTAGAAAATCCTAGATCATCCTTTAGTTTACATAAAACTTCACACTTATTTAGAGTTTCAATAAGAAATAGAACATCACACTTAGATAATTTACATAGACGCTTTATACCAGTAAACGTCAGCAGCGACAAGCCCTGACAATTCCAAGACACCATTCTCATATTGGATCTGGGGGTACCGGGCTCCCCGCACCTCTGTCAAATCCAATGTTAACTGAACATGAGCCAACAGAACTGTCGTACTTTCCTCTCTTTTGGAATTGGCTCAGGACCACCAATTCCTCTACAACATCAGCATTTTTAATCGCCATTTCAAACGAACTCTCTTGCGTTTGAGGAACTCGACGTCTGGTATCGCATTGTCAGTATTACTCTCAAGGAGATCTTCTTGTGCTTGTGTTATTGCCTGGTTTCTCACAAATTTAGCATGGAGATAGTGGATTCTCTCTGCTGTCAATTCTGTGTCCTCAAAGATACTTGGTAAGCCCGAAGAAGATGAAAGTTGTGGTCCATGATTTAGATTGACTGCTTGTGGTGGGGGCATCTGTATACCCGGAATATGCACTGCAGGGTCTATAAGGTGTGCATTATCCACACCGGAATTTAACGATAGTGTTTTCACCCGGCATAAACTGAATGTGTTTCTGGAAACGAAGAGGATTATCTATGTTCCAGGCAATCCTAACCCTTACTGATCCCACTTGTGTCACATTCTCATCATAATCTACTTCACTAACATATCATAGGCTATTTCCAACCCTTCTAGCCATGACGTTAGTTAAGTAGAGGATTGGAATACCTTGAATTTGAACCCAAAAGGGTATGATCTTCATGTCATTTTCACCCAAGTTCAGACACCAACGATGAGTCGTGACCATCCAGTCATTGAAGGACCATGGTCCCCGGTGTAGTACCAATTTCATAGATTCCTCAGATTGGAATCTGAATTGAACTCTCCCACCGTCATGATACGGCCAACACACTCTTCAGCAAATCCCCAAACTCTTGGCATCTGGCGGATTAGAGCCCGCAAGTTCTGTTTTCGTGGATTCACTGGAGTAACCACAAGAGAAAAGCGGTTGATTGCAGCCGCCCTTGAGACAAATTCTGGTGGTAGGGTTAACGGTGCATCATCAATTCCAAGATCAAGGTCTTGCACAGACTTTCGCAAATAGTCACTCATTATTAGAACAGGGGATGAAAACAGAGTGTGTCGAAGTGATTGTATTGACAAAGGAAGAACGAAAACAGATGCTTTACATAGCCATATCCATGGCAGTTTTAGAAAGCGGTTATCACCTGTAGAAAAGGGATTAAACAAAATAGCCATATCCATAGCCATCCATGGTAGTTTTACAATTAAACAAAATTATCTATCGATTTGAGTTTATCAAGGAGGATTCGGGTTTAAATTTACAATTAAACAAAATATATATCAGTTTGGGTTTAATAAAGAGTGGTTAGAGTATAAAATTTTATAATTAAATGAAAGTATACAGTAAAAACTCTATAAATTAATAATGTTGGGACCATGACAATTTCTTAATTTATATTGATATTAATTTAATTATTATTAATTTATAGATAATTATTTAATTTTTAAAATTATGAATTGAGACAATTTTAGCAAAGTAAGATTAGATTTTTGAATATTGTAAATTTTATGGTTTTGAAATTGAATTTGTAATATTTAGAAAACATTATTTGACAATAAATTGTAAATACTATAGCCAAATTCACTTTTAACATAAAATACATAAATTCAATTTATGAATAATAATATCAATTATCTTATTTTAATAGTCTATCAAACTATCAAAAATTAAATGATGCATATCTAGAATTGAGAACTGTAAAAAATTTAGCTATTTTTATGACATGTTACATAGAGTATATTATATCATTATAGTTTGAAAATACAACATAACAATTGTTTTATAGATATGAGTTTTAGGAGAAGCATATAATAATATATCAACATATATATATATATATATATATACATATATGTAAATTTATATTATTATTAATTTATGATATTTTTGGGGCCATATTTTACATAAGGATTTCAAAAAAATTATTATCTTATTATCTTATCAAATTTTGTTACCTTTTACACTGGTCCAACTTGGAACCAGCAAAATTTATTAATTTATAGTATTTATTAATCTATTGAGTATTAATTTATAGATGTTTTACTTATTTTAAGTTTATAAAAATAGTGGACATATGTATACAGATTTTGTTTCCATAATTTTATTATGTGTTGGTTTAGGTTTAGATTTTCTTTTTAAACATAGGGATATAAGTTTTTGCACTAAAGAAATTTTTTTTTGATGTTCCATTTTAGTTCGTCACTCCCTTAATACCAAGATAAGATATTTTAAGAGATTGTATTTGTTAATTGCATATCTAAAATGAATCCTTGTGTTAAAGAAAAGGGCAATAGAATGATAAATTTAAGTATTATTATTAATTGAGTAGAGTTATTTACTTATTTTAATAATTGTTACATTCTGTGTAAGGGATTTTTTTTCCAATATAATTAATGTGGGGAGAACTATTGTAAGCATATATATATATATATATATGTAGTGGATAAACATAGAATACAAAAAGAGAAAGAGGAAAATATATATATATATATATATATATATATATATATATACCGAGGGACAATTGTTGTTTTCTTTGGACAAGAAACAAACTATACAAACATCAAACAAAAAGCAGAACTATGCAAAGAATATTGGCGATGATCACGATAGCTTCGATAATCATGTTATCGATGTTTATACAAACAGAAGGAAATGATATTTCTCTTGCTCCTGCAGAAGGAAATTATCTTTCTCCTGCTCCTGCTCCATCCCCGACATCATCAGAAAACCCATGTCTGCACGACGTGAAAGCAATTCCAGATTGTGTAAAGGCAGTGTTTCACTTCCGATTTAAAGAAGTTACAAAGACGTGTTGCGCTATCTTACTCACTGTTCCTGATGATTGTTTTTTGTTTTTGTTTCCTATTCCTTATGTCTACCATACTCTTCTTAGTGCTGCTTGTAAAAATACTTAGTCACTATAGATAAGATTTTTGCAATATTTTCTTTAATCAGTTTGATCAACAATCTGGATGAATAATATATATTTATAAAAAATTATGTAATTTATGAATTATTTTAAAAGATGACTTGTGAGATATAAACTTTTATCTTACAATTTATGAAAAATTTTATCTACACAACACATGATTTATAATTTTAAAATCTTTCACAATTTCATTTTTCTTAATTTAATGTTTTGTCTAGATGAATATTGTATATAATGGATTCTAATTAATCAAATATATGATCTCAATTTGTGTGTGGTTCCATGTAAAAGCATAATCAAAGCTAACATTATAATATTATATCATTAAGGCAATTGAAAAACCAACGTAGTGGTCGGTTATGGATGGTCATGTGAGCTAAATAATTGTTGAAATTGAGTATATTTATGATTAAAAATTGGAAAATGAGTAGCCGAGGAAAAACAAGGGCCCTTTGCGAGCGTGAAGAGTGTTAGAATTTATTTGACAGTTTTGTTGGACTACTGTTTTGATATTTTTTGGTTTCTCTAATAGAAAACATGAGGTAATTGAAATAGTTTGTATAAAGCTTGTTTATTCATGTAGATGTCCAACAGTATTCATACAAGTAGATATTTGTAGACAATGGAGCTAGAATCCTAATGTGATAAGGACTAAGAAAGCTAAGTAGATAAGGAGTAACATAAGTTTCGCATTATCTAAATCTAAAGAGTAGTTAGATTAATATCCTCTCTCAAGTTGGAAGTGTAAGATGCGGAATACCCAACTTGGAAAGAAGAGCTTCAAATGATGGACTAGGCAATGCTTTAGTGAGGATTTCAGGGAGTTGGTTGTGTGTCGTAACGTGTTCCAATATAATGAGTTTGGTATCAACTGCATGATGAACTTGATGACAGTCGGATTCAACATGCTTAGTATGTTCATGAAAGACGGGATGCGTTGCAATATAAATCGCCGATTTGCTGTCACAAAACAGTCGGATAGGTGTGTGGTGCGAGGGACTCCAAGTAAAAGAGCTAGTTCATTAAACCATTTGAGTTCACAAAGACTAAATGCCATAGCCCGATTTACAGCCTCAGCAGAAGACCGAGAGCTGACGTCTTGTTTCTAAGCTTTCCACGAAATTGGAGAATCACCAACTAAGACAATGTAGGCACTAAGAGAACAATGAGAGACAGGAAAACCATTCCAATCTGAGTCACAGTATGCAGAAATGTTCAGAACATTCCATCTGAGTTATCTTAATAGTGATCTTACAAATTTTTCTACAATGAATTTGATAGGATATATTTCCTACCAAATAGCTACCATTTTTTTTACAAAAAACAGCTAACATAGGAAATGGAAAAAACAAATTACTACAAAAACGGATAGTGAGTTACTGGTATAATATTTCTTCTGAAACTCCTACTAACGTTAAAGTCATAGGAAACTTTGTAGGATATAGGATTTCTTGCTGTTAGAACTATAATATAATATATTCCTATGTGAAAATTGAAGTATATTTGGATGAGTAATTAATATTCAAAATTGGACAAATAAAAAAATATCTCACATTGGAACTGTGAAACATGGAGAAAAATCATTAAGTATGTGAGAGGAAATATATGTGTTGACATAAGTGTTTAAGAAAGCAGTTTAGGCGGCCGCTTAGGTACCGTCTAGGCGTTAGACGCTCAACAAACGCCTAGATGACCGTCTAAACCGTCTAAAATCACATAAATATTATTTTATTAGATATATATATATATATATATATAAATTTTTGACTACATATATTCAAAACTTTAAGTTTATAAATTAAACGTTTATATGTCAAATTAATTTAATTAAACGTTTATAATGTTTGACTACATATATACATAATTATAAATTAAATGTTTATATGTTATTAATCTAAATTAAATAAATGCATTTTTCTAATTTTTGTTTATGACTTATTATTTATTAGTTTGTCTAACATATATTTTTAGATAACTTTAGATATAATATCATATATATAACGTTTTATGTTGTAAATGCCTAAATCGCATTAAAACGACTAAACTCCGACTAGGCGTTCTAAGAACCAGGCGCTGGATCAACATAATGTATTACCAGAAAGCATTGAGACCAAAGTATGGTATAACAATTTCTCTTGTGGCAAAGAGCTTCCTGAGGCCGTGAAAGACCAACATGAAAAAAAATTTCTTATTGCCATAAATTTACACTAATTTCACTTAAAAAAGTGTGCCCATACTAATTTCACTAAGAAAGCTTGCCTATACTAATTAATAAGGGAATGATAGTTAACACAAAAAAAAAAAAAGGGAATTATAGTCTCATAAGCAAGTTCAGCTAACGTTGACATAAAGCTCTGCGAGTTGGTGCTTTAGGCAGCATAAATATGTTATCAATTTCAGATAAGGAATTTTGATATTAAGTCTAGTGGTCGAGTGGTCCATGTTACAAGTGTTGGGTTTCAATCTTAAAAAACTAATATCTTTAACATTTTTTTCTTTGTTTTCGTAAACAGACTAGATTTTAACCCGTGGTACACCGCGGGTTAATTTTTTATAATAAATAAAAAGTACATACTATATTATACAATTTATTATTTTCAAAACCTAGAGAAATGAGAATGACCCGTGGACAATTATTTTCTTTTATGTAACTAAATGGAGGAACATTTGATTGTACATACATATTATGTCTATCGTAATTTATTTTTTAAGATTTAAAAGTTTTTGCCAAATATCAGTATCAGAAAATAACTTAAATGTATTAAAAATATTAATGAAAAATATACAATCTGAATTGTATGGAAAGTTTATTACCATAATAAAAGCCAAAAATGAAAATCATAGGAAGATATGACATTAAAACGAAAATATAGGAAACAATTTAGCTTTTTATAGAGTTTTCTTTATTTAATTAGTTTCTTTAAAATAATTATATTCATAAGCACGTTATCATTTTGCTTTAATTTCGGGATTTTAGCTATCACATTTACTATCTTTTGTTATAAATAGTCTAATTTGGAAACTAAGAAATTATAACCATAAAAGATTTTAAATGTAATTACCGATTTATTTAATTAATTAGAGATGGTTCTTATTGTCAACAAATTAATATAGATAAAGAATTAAAGTCATTATCAGAAAAATATAAAATAAATTGAATATAATTTGTATGAATTAAGAAAAATCAAAAATATAAAAAAACGAAAACTAAAATTTAAACAAACCAAACTATTTGTGAAACTAAAAGCATTAAACATAAAATAACCAATAATGTTTTTTTGATAGAGTAAAATAAACAACAATGACTTAGCTGTATAAGAAAACTTTATATTTGAGAACTGGAATGAAAACAATTACAAAAAAAAAAAGAATAACTACATTCTAAAATTTCAAGTATATGATATTACAAAATATTGATAGTGCTCTTCAACCAAAACAGAAATTAATCAATTATAGTAACCACTACATTGTTTCTCCATCACTATCTCTTTTCTTATAAAGATTTCCAAGATTTGGAGACAGATTCACCAGTCAACATATTTTGATGCAGATCTATAAATCATGAACAAAAGAGTGTGTAAGAGTTTTTTTAAGGGTTATGTTGTTTTGGTTGCTGAAATAGTGGTTTAGGTGGATAATATTTATAAGGTGAAAATTAGGTTGAGGAAACAAACCTTTCCAGACAATAAAAAAAAATCTGATTTAGTAACTAACTGGGATGTAAATCACTGTATTTGTTTTTTAAGGAATATGGTAGGGATATGATATCTTTTGGTATTTAAATTTGTTTCTTTAATTTAATTGTTAACATATATTATAGGAAATAAATGAAACGACGGACCTTTTTTTTTAAAATAAATAAATAATAAATAATAATATAATAGTTAACTACAACTAGTGGTCCCATACCCACTAGCCACCTAACCACATTCACAATCCAACAGCGGAACAACATACCAATAAAACAATAACCAATAGCCAAATAAAGTAATATCCAGCATAAATTCCAAATAGCATAAATCAAACAACCAGCAATCCTAACAATGCCAGGTAACCATACAATCAAGTCCCTAGAACATTCCCCCCTTCATTGCCTTTGATTCCACGATCACACTTTGCCTTTACCTTCACCACAAACACAAATTGAGATGTATGAGTATTTGATAAACACTCAATGAGGCAATCCTCCCATCTACTGGGCTATACACACAAGCAATAAGATCTCTACATGCCACAAACAACAATCAATAAAACAAACCATGCAATATACAACGCATGCAACATCCATCGTAACTGAACCAGGGGTGTCGACCGACACCAGATGGTGTCGATCGACACTGACTATCTGGTGTCGACCGACACCAAACTGGTGTCGACCGACACCCTGCCCGACACTCCCGGAAACCCCTAGTTTGTGTCGACCGACACCTCCACATGGCATCGATCGACCCTTGCCAAAGTCCCGAGCCGTCCTCGCGTTGGTGTCGACCGACACCCCAACTGGTGTCGACCGACACCGATACCGAGCAGCGATTTCCCTCGATCAGAAACTCCGAATCTCGCCTCCAATCTTCTCCAATCCGCTCCTTGCACTCCCAGAAGCCAAACCCAGCCCAGATAGCAACGAAAAATCATAGAGAACTCAAAGAAACAACCACATAAGCGCCAAATCACATATAATCTAGAGATCTTAGCTTGGATAAGCCATGGTCATGCACTCACCTCTTTGCAGGAAGTTTCTGACCAATAAGAACGAATCCCTCACTCCTAGCAAGCTTCTAGCACCTTTCCAGCCTTAGATCTCCCAAGAACAGTAAGGAATCTCTCAAACTCTTCCCAAAAGCTCAAGAACACTCTCTCTTTGTGTTTTCTCTCAAAAACGGCGAATCACCAAAATAACACGACCCTATGTCGTTTTCTACCTCTAAAAACTCGATTTAGGGATTCCCTAAACCAACCACACAAACCGGACAATTAAAATTGAACCGACCAAACCGGCCACAACTGGTGTCGATCGACACTCACTCTGTGGTGTCGATCGACACCCTCACCAAAATTCCCAGAAAATAGTTTGCGGGTGTTACAATTCTCCCCCACCAATCTAGATTCGTCCTCGAATCTCGAACAACCATCAGTCAAGGACTCCCGTGCAACCGTCTCCACGGCCCGCACTCCTCCGACCGATCTACAGAAGGTCACCTCTAGGCGATAGACTCACGCTCCAGGCGTCATTTTCTCTTGACTTTTTGGACTTTCCTTTACTCATAGGCCTAAACCTTGAGTTTTTATTGGCTCCTCATCAGACCTAAGTCTGCATGCCAAATGTTGGCTCCTCATCAGGCCGAAGCCCGCATGCCATAATATATAAGGAAAAGTCCAAACTCGTCTCTCGGGTTGCCACCCTACAGCGCGCCCCCGGATCGTCATCCGAAGTCGATATACCAACCATACTCCCGAGCCACAAAGTCTCTGAATATGGCAGTACTAGGAGAACCTAAGTCCCCCAAGAGTCGCGAGCAAACGATTCTGAACACGTCCGAGTCCTATCCCTATCCAGGTTTCTTCCCGTGGCTCGCGTAAAAACATCTCAATGTCCTACCAACCACATATTCCCTCACTGGAATACCTCATGACCACACAAGGATCATATACGCCACAAGGGCCGCCACAAAGGCCAAACAAAATGTCCTAAAGAGGACCGCCACCAAGGCCAAACAAATGTCCTAAAGAGGACCGCCACCAAGGCCAAACAAATGTCCTAAAGAGGACCGCCACCAAGGCCAAACAAATGTCCTAAAGAGGACCGCCACCAAGGCACTCTGGCTCAACAGCCCACCACAAAGGCCTTCTGTCCCGAAGGACCGTCACAAAGACCATCTGTCCCGAAGGACCGTCACAAAGACACTCTGGCTAAACAGCCCGCCACAAAGGCCATCTGTCCCGAAGGACCGTCACAAAGACACTCTGGCTAAACAGCCCGCCACAAAGGCCAAACAAACGTCCTAAAAAGGACCGTCACAAAGACACTCTGGCTAAAAGCCCGTCACAAAGACCCCACAATGTCTAAAAAGACCGCCACACACGGGCACACTGACTCAAAAGTCCGCCACTAAGGCCACACCCAAGCCCCTTTTAAGGCTCTCCACCGCTAAAATGGACAAATTCTAACTCCCATAAAACTTTCCATATATAGCACTTTCCATCTTTTGGAAACTTTCCACTTTTGGAAACTTCTCTTCACAACCCCGCCTCACGGAAACTTTGTACCCCAAACACCACCTCTTCTCGTTACTGAGTCGCACAACCAACCACCCCAAGCGACCGAGTAACAAGAGAGATGGGCTGGAATACTCCATTCCCGCTCCAGCCACGGATACAGATGGGACCCGGCTAAACAAGCTCAAGTCGCGGCTTGCTTCTCATACCACTTCTTGAACCTTGCCTTCATCTTTGCCTCAGGCTCCCAAGTCTGCTCTTCAACACCATCACAGTCCCAAAGGACTCTCATCAAAGGAATCTTCTTCTTCCGAAGTTCCTTGATCCTCCTCTCGAGAACCCTCACTGGTCTCGCCTCCAAAGTCATGTTAGGCTGAAGATCCTCAGGAATCTTAGCCAACACCTCCTCTCCCTCACGGAGACACTTCCGCAACATAGACACATGGAAAACCTTATGGAATGCACGCATCACCTCAGGTAACTCCAATCTATATGCCACTGGTCCAACCCGCTCAATCACTCTGAATGGACCCATATACCTCGGACTCAACTTAGTCTCTGACAATGACCTGTTCGGACCCCGCAACATGGCCATCTTGAGGTACACTCTGTCTCCTACCTGAAACTCAAGATCTCTCCTCCTCCTATCTGCATAACTCCTCTGCCTATCCTGAGCCTCCTTCATGTTCAGCTTGAGAACCCGAATCTTCTCTGAGGTCTCCTGAACAAAACTAGCACCAAACATGCTCCTCTCCCCCACCTGAGTCCAGCATAATGGTGTACGACATGGCCTCCCATACAAAGCCTCATAAGGAGCCATCTTAATACTTGCCTGATAGCTGTTGTTGTAAGCAAACTCTTCCAGGTTCAGATGATCTGCCCAATGGCCACCCCAATCCAACACACACATCCTCAGCAAATCCTCCAGCGTCTGGATCGTCCTCTCTGACTGTCCATCAGTCTGGGGATGATAAGCTGTACTCATATGCACCTTAGTGCCCATCTCTGCCTGAAATGCCTTCCAGAACACCGAAGTGAACTTAGAATCCCTATCAGACACAATGCTCGCTGGCACCCCATGCAACCTGACTATCTACCTCACATACTTCTTAGCCAAGACCGCTGCTCCATCAGTCTTCTTAATGGCCAGAAAATGTGCTGACTTAGTCAACCGGTCCACAATGACCCAAATAGCATCAAAGGTCCGTGACACTGGCAATCCTACCACGATATCCATAGTGATCATATCCCACTTCCACTCAGGAATGGGTAAACTCTTCAGTAACCCGCCAGGAACCTGATGCTCAGCCTTCACTAGCTGACATACGTCGCACCTCGAAACCCAACTAGCCACATCCTTCTTCATCCCGACCCAATGATAGTACCTCTTGAGGTCACGGTACATCTTGGTCGCTCCTGGATGAATGGATAACTTGCTCGCATGAGCCTCTCTCAGAATCTCCTGTCTCAACTCCTCATCCTTGGGCACACACACACGACCGTGCACCAAGATAGTACCATTATCTGAGACCTGATACTCTGAATCCACATCCTTAGAGGCATTCACTAGCCCCAAATCCTTCTCCTGAGCCAACCGCACTCTACTCAGAAGATCTGCTCTATCTACTGCTTCCAAACCCAATGGTTCCTGTGAAACAGCACATAAGCTCAAAGCACTGATCTCCCCTACCAGAGACTCCATCTCCTGCTCCTGAGCCGAAGCTACCCTCTTCCGACTCAGAGCATCTGCAACCGTGTTAGCCTTACCAGGATGATAGGCTATCTCCAAATCATAATCTGCCACAAGCTCCATCCACCGCCTCTGTCTCAAATTCAGCTCAGGCTGAGTGAATATATACTTCAGGCTCTTATGATCTGTAAACACCTGTACCTTTGCACCATAAAGATAAGATCTCCAAATCTTCAGGGCAAAAACTACAGCACCCATCTCCAAATCATGAGTAGGATAGTTGCCTTCATGCACCCGCAACTGCCGCGAAGCATAAGCAATCACCTTCCCATGCTGCATCAGAACACAACCCAACCCAACTCTAGATGCATCTGTATAAACCACATAGGGTTCCCCCTGCTCAGGCAAAGCCAACAGTGGCGCAGTAGTCAACATCTCCTTCAGGCTTGCAAAGCCTTCCTCACACTCTTCTGACCAGACAAAAGGAACATCCTTCCCTGTCAACTTAGTCATAGGACGTGCTCTGCTTGCAAACCCCTGCACAAATCTCTTGTAGTAACCTGCCAATCCAAGGAAACTCCTGATCTCTGTAGCATTCTGCGGTCTAGGCCAATCTCTGATAGCCTGAATCTTCTCTGGATCTACTGAAACCCCCTCAACAGAAACAATGTGACCCAGAAAGCCCATCTCACGCTGCCAGAAACTACACTTGCTCAACTTGGCAAACAACTTCTGCTCCCGCAGCTTCTCCATAACTGCCCTCAAATGCACTGCATGCTCCTCAGGACTCTTAGAATAAACCAGGATATCGTCGATGAAAATGATGACAGATACATCCAGAAACTCCTGAAACACACTGTTCATCAATCTCATAAACGCTGCTGGTGCGTTAGTCAACCCGAAAGGCATCACCACAAACTCATAATGCCCATACCTCGTCCTGAAAGCAGTCTTCCTCACATCTGCCTCATCTATCGGTATCTGATGATAAACCGATGCCAGATCCACCTTGGAGAACCAAGAAGCACCCCTCAACTGATCCAACAACTCGTCAATCCTCGGGAGAGGGTACTTGTTCTTCACAGTGACCCGGTTCAAACCCCTGTAATCAATACACAACCGGAAACTCCCATCCTTTTTCTTGACAAACAACACCGGCGCTCCCCACGGTGACACACTTGGACGGATGAATCCCTTACTCAAAAAATCCTCTAGCTGCTTCTTCAGCTCTGCCATCTCTGCTGGAGCCATTCTGTAAGGACCCTTGGATAATGGTGACGTCCCCGGTTCCAGTTCAATGGTAAAAGGATCCGACCGAGATGGTGGTAATCCCTGCAAAGACTGAAACACATCCTCAAACTCCTCCACTACTGGGATACCGCTAACCGTAGACTTCTCCACTGACTCTGGCATAGATATAGTAACCAAATAAGCCTCACGGCCCTTCTCGATCATCTTCCCAGCCTGAATGGCTGAGATCACGAGACTCCCTGAAGTCGGTCTAATACCCTGAAAAACCAACTTCCCTCCTGGACGCTCAAACTCCACTCTACCCCGATAGCAATCTAAATGCACCATATGCCGATGCATCCAATCCATCCCGAGAATAACATCATACAGCTCCACGGGACTGATAAGCAAATCCGCTGGCCATGACTCTCCTGCGATCTGAATATCAATCCCTCTAGCTCGTCCAATAACTCTCAGGAACTTGCCTCCCGCAACTCTAACAACTCCTGTACGCTCTCCAGGATCCCCGCTGATCCCCGCACACTCTGCACACTCTGGAGTAATGAAGCTATGCGAAGCTCCAGAATCAAACATAACGTGGGACTTAAACCCGCCCACCAACAAGGTCCCTACACAAACCTCATGTGTTGAGAACCTAACACTTTATCACAGGAAACATAAAATCTGACCCTACTAAAATTCACAAAGATTAAGTACCAGAAATTATACCTGTGATCGCCCCGGCACTGGTTCCACCAGTCTCCACTGTCGTGTAAACCCGAGGCCCCTGCTCAATCCGTGCCACCTGCTGACCCCCAGGCTGCACATGCTGCAACGCTGCCACTGCTGCCGGCTGCAGCTTGGGACAAAAAGGCCTGATGTGCCCTGTCTCCCTACAATGATAACACACCCGAGGTCCTGCCGTCGGGACACTCCTCTTGGGACAACTAGCAATCCTGTGATCCCTGCTCCCACAACCGAAGCAACCCGCACCACTCGGCTTCTGCGTAGCCTCCCACTTCCTCTTGGTCCCCTGGGCATGCCTACCGCCCCTATTAGAACCACCCTGCTGCTGAGCCTTACTAGGCTGAACTGCTGGAGCTACCGCCACTGACTGTGCCCGGATATCCTCCTCAATCTCTGCTGCAGTCTCAACCAGCTCTGCACGCGTAGCATAACTCCTCCCTCTACAGTGAACTCTCAAGTCGTCACGTAGAGCCCTCAAGAACCTCCTGATCTGAGCCTCCTCAGGCTCCATAGCCCGACCTCCATAACAAAGAAGTCGACTGAACTCCAAGTTCAACTCCCGCACTGACCGTGTCCCCTGAGACAACTGAAGGAACTGCACCTCCAAACGATCCAATGCCTCTCTAGGAAAATACTTGCGGTTGAACTCCAAAACGAAGTCAGCCCAAGTCATCTCCCGCTGCACCCTCCTAGCAGCCACAGATCTCCACCACAACTCAGCATCACCACTCAAAAAGTAGACCCCTATGTCCACCCAAAACTCCTCAGGACATCTCAGAGTGTGGAAGTTACGTTCCACTCTCGTCCTCCACGCATCCGTAGCAGTAGGATCTACACCTCCTGAAAACTGCTCAGTACGCAACCGACCCATCTCTGTCAACATGCTGAGATAACGAGCATGGACCCCCGCATCTGCAGCCACTGGCTGCCGCTCCTCCGCCACCACTGGTGGCACTACCTGAGCCTGAGCCGGTACCACTGGTGGTAACCGCTCTAACACCTGTGCTAGCAAAGCCGCAAGGTCAACACCAGGGACTCCACCCGCTGGGACCCCCACACCCGGGACCCTAGCATCACCGGCCACTGGAGCATCAACACCGCCCCCTCCTGCCACACTCACGGAATCCCCCGGAACACCCTGCGACTCGCCAACACCCTCAGCTGTCACACTCTGGTCCTCGGTCTCACTAACCACTAGGACTCTGCCCCTACCACGACCACGTCCGCGTCCACGACCACGTCCGCGTCCACGACCTCGACCAGCCACAGCATCCTCTCTAACCATCTGCACTACCATGAACAGAAGGCTAAGCAAACAATTCCTATTATAACACAGAAACATAAACTCACCGTGGAATCACACACTCGGCTCGAAGAGGATGTTCTGGGACTCCATGCCACACACAAATGACTAACTCACATAATCAATCAAGACATGCAATCCCAAACATCACAACAGAAACCTAGTGAACCCAAACCTAGAACCGTAAGGGCTCTGAAACCAAAATGAAACGACCGACCTTTTTTTTTTTTAAATAAATAAATAATAAATAATAATATAATAGTTAACTACAACTAGTGGTCCCATACCCACTAGCCACCTAACCACATTCACAATCCAACAGCGGAACAACATACCAATAAAACAATAACCAATAACCAAATAAAGTAATATCCAGCATAAATTCCAAATAGCATAAATCAAACAACCAGCAATCCTAACAATGCCAGGTAACCATACAATCAAGTCCCTAGAACATCCCCCCCTTCATTGCCTTTGATTCCACGATCATACTTTGCATTTACCTGCACCACAAACACAAATTGAGATGCATGAGTATTTGATAAACACTCAGTGAGGCAATCCTCCCATCTACTGGGCTATACACACAAGCAATAAGATCTCTACATGCCACAAACAACAATCAATAAAACAAACCAGGAAATATACAACGCATGCAACATCCATCGTAACTGAACCAGGGGTGTCGACCGACACCAGATGGTGTCGATCGACACTGACTATCTGGTGTCGACCGACACCAAACTGGTGTCGACCGACACCCTGCCCGACACTCCCGAAAACCCCTAGTTTGTGTCGACCGACACCTCCACATGGCATCGATCGACCCTCGCCAAAGTCCCGAGCCGTCCGCGCGTTGGTGTCGACCGACACTCCAACTGGTGTCGACCGACACCGATACCGAGCAGCGATTTCCCTCGATCAGAAACTCCGAATCTCGCCTCCAATCTTCTCCAATCCGCTCCTTGCACTCCCAGAAGCCAAACCCAGCCCAGATAGCAACGAAAAATCATAGAGAACTCAAAGAAACAACCACATAAGCGCCAAATCACATATAATCTAGAGATCTTAGCTTAGATAAGCCATGGTCATGCACTCACCTCTTTGCAGGAAGTTTCTGACCAATAAGAACGAATCCCTCACTCCTAGCAAGCTTCTAGCACCTTCCCAGCCTTAGATCTCCCAAGAACAGTAAGGAATCTCTCAAACTCTTCCCAAAAGCTCAAGAACACTCTCTCTTTGTGTTTTCTCTCAAAAACGGCGAATCACCAAAATAACACGACCCTAGGTCGTTTTCTACCTCTAAAAACTCGATTTAGGGATTCCCTAAACCAACCACACAAACCGGACAATTAAAATTGAACCGACCAAACCGGCCACAACTGGTGTCGATCGACACTCCCTCTGTGGTGTCGATCGACACCCTCACCAAAATTCCCAGAAAATAGTTTGCGGGTGTTACAATAAATAATCCGAAATCAGTCGAATATCTCAGCTGATTTTTTAGCAATTAATCAATTATTTATTAGGTAAATATTTTTGGAAATTTAGTGAAGGAGAAGGTTTGTTTCCAAAAATCGGAATCTTAATATTATTTAAATTAGTTACTAAGTTATATTTAATAATTAATGGCAATGGCAGGGTTGTAAATAAGTGAGAACTCCCAGATTTTTTTTATAATTGTTTTTAAAAATGTATATATAGATTTCAGCTTTTTAGACATTAAATGCAGAACCGTGCCTCAATGGGAATAAAAGAAACTTTGGCTTACGGCCTCACAATTTTGGAGAAAATTGAAGGCTATATTTTAAACATTATACAGTAAAATTTAGGGTAAACATTCTCTATTCACAACTTTGTTTGTCGTTCTCTCACTTTTGATTCTATTGTCGTTACCAACTATTTAGTTCTTAGGTGTTGACTGGTTCTCCTGCTACCACCCGCAAACGCTGCGTTTTTTTGTAAAAAACTTAAAAGAAATCAATGATAATGGATTTTTTTTTTTTTTGTTATATCTTCTATCTAACCATTTTACTCATTAAAAATGGAAGAAAATGAAGTACAGATACGATTGCAGAGATTATAAAATAAACAATTAGAAGAAAATAATATTCCAATTAACAATAATCCGGAAAACTTGATGTAAATTTAATGGCACATCGCACATAAGTTCAAAAAAATCTAAATAAATATAAAATTTCATCAGAAATTTAAGAAAATAAGATTATTTGTGAAAAGTATTAAGAAAATCACCGGTGACTCTTCTCAACTTTCACTTGACTATTCCTATCTATGCAACTACTGACTCACGATCTAAGAGAAAAGAGAAAAGATCTACGATCTAAAGCATATGTTTTGTCATTTATCAAATTACTTGATTAAATTTTTGGTGAAAAGCCAAATGCATAAAGGAATAAGTATTTCAATATGAAATTTATTTGTTTTTGAATAATTATTTTAGTCTTTTTAATAAATTTTAATTATAAATTAAGTTTAATAAAAAATTTGGTTTTTAAAAATATTTATATATTATATATCACATTTATTATGTTCCAACCGCTATTGCACCCGCTGGTCAACCAGTCGTAAACCTCCCGCAAATGCACCAATTTTAAACCGCTAAACCAGTCGTTCAAAACACTTAATAACGCTTGAAACCATAATCGCCCGCTTCCGCAATCTCCCGCAACTGCAACCGCAACCGCAGCGTTTGAACCAGTCAAGCCCTTAATCATTGGATGATCATTACTTAAATTTCATTACTTGGTTAAACTCGTAAGTTTTTAATGTATAGAAGATACATGTCATAAGAATGATTAAGTGATTTAGTTGTCTTATATATCGAAAGATAATTTGGTTAGAAAAGTTAATTTTGAATGTTTGGGTAATGATTTTTTTTTTTTTGATAAGAATGTAAATATTCATTTCACAATGAAAATTAAGCATTGGTCTCATGTTTGAGTTACACAATTAAGCATAACTATTACATGGTCCCATGTTTGGGTAATGATTTTGTAAGGAAGAAAATATATATACTGTTTAATATATTTTTTGTTGTTTGAATTTTTTTTTTTTTTTTTTGATAACATTGTTATATTACTAGTGTTTCTTATTTTTTGACATTTCATTTTATTGTAGAGTTTTTTTTTTTACCGGCCACAGTTTGTGTCGGCACGGCTCTGATTAAATGATCTTGGGCCGGCTATACTTACAAAAATATCATGTCATTGGCTTGCCAAGCTAGGCCGACAAGAGTAACCACTTATTTGAGTATTTCATAATTTCCATCACAACTCTGCAAACTTGTTATTTAAGATAAACTACGCCATAATATGTAAAAGCAATTAAATAAGAGAGAAGCATCTGGATGGAGCTTGCTTGTTTTTTTTTTACCATATGAAAACTAGCGGTTACAAAAGACTTAATGAGAAGAGGTGCATATAGGATAGAGAAAGACAATAGAGTTATTTATGCATCATTCCAAGCAACACCCCACCCTAGATGGGTTCTCTTCGACAAAATTACGACCTTTTACCTTCACCTAGATGCAAAATTCTGTTAATACGAGTGGTTTGATAGTTTGATAAGCTCACTTTTAGCTGGTTGATGATTTGGTTCAATATTAGCTTTCCACTCAACTGTTGGCTACCTAGCAAATTGTGCCAAATGGACTTCCGTAATTTTATTTCTCATTTTAAATCGAAAACACATTCTAGAAATTGAAGTTTTTCAATAACAAGAATTAAAAAGGTTCACCTTTTACAAGAAAAAAAAAAACAAAAAGTAACAACTACTTAAAGTTTACATAACCTACGTACAAACTTTTTCCTTGTTTCTTTTAGGTTCTTTCCAACTTAAAGCATGAAAATAATTACAAGGAAAAAACAAAAAGAAGAATAAGAAAAGACATAGCGTATGCTTTGCTCTGCTGTGCATGCATGCAGAAGTGGACCCGAATAGCTTCCCGTCTCCGTCAACCTAGTGGACCCACTACGGAGCACCGAGTTAACTCAGAGATTCTCTCCGAGTCAAAAACTCATCTTTCACGGTGTTCTCTCGTCACTTGGGTTTACATAGTTTACGTTTGTGCATTTCTAGAAAAAAAATATATCATAAACAGAGGAATCCTACATTTTCTTCAAATTCATACACAAATATATTTAAACGACGACGTGGGTTACCAAACTACTGGTTCCTGTCGGGGGTTGGTGTACCGTCGGTAGTGGCCGAAGGGGACGAGTCGAGAAGATTACGGTTTACCATTAATAATGGCCAAGTACGGTGTTGACTTCCCACACCAAGAAAGTCTCTCGTGAAGCCTCCTTCATCAACTTCCGTAGTTTTCATATTCTCCGTTTGCTTGTTGTTGAAGATGGAGGTGTTACTCATTAGACCTAAAGCCTTGCTATTGTTTAAGCTTGATGATGATCTCTTTGATCCCATTTGAGCCGCCTTTTGTAACAATGCTGTGGCTGACATGGATGCTATTTGTCCACCGTTTTGGCTGTAATTATTAGCGTTATTGTGTGCTTCCGAAGAGAACAAAGAACCACTAGTTACAACCTTTTTGATCTCATGTTCCTCTTCATTCTTGGAGATTCCCCTTTGGAGAATGTTGTTATTG
Source organism: Camelina laxa (assembly GCA_024034495.1). Lineage (NCBI taxonomy): Eukaryota > Viridiplantae > Streptophyta > Magnoliopsida > Brassicales > Brassicaceae > Camelina > Camelina laxa. The sequence continues at coordinate 16,066,357 of CM043882.1, read as the reverse complement.
TTGTTTTCGTTGAGAAGCCATTGATGAGATGATTGTCCTTGTAAATGCCATAGATTTTGAAGCGAGTCGGATGCGCTACGAGTTGATGGGGAGGCAAAAACATTGGGTTGTATTGGGAGCTGGTTGGTGAAGGTTTGTCCCAAAAAGGTTTGGCGCTGGTTATTGAAACCTGGTTGATCCAATTGGGAAGATGTAGTATGTCCATGTTGATGATTTTGATTGATGTTTCCAAGGTTGATATCAGCGTCCTGGGGATTGTGTAGATATGCGGGTGTGGCTGAAGCTGCAGCTGGTGGAACTGAGACGAATCTTGCACTCTCTTCAGCTAAGGCGTCACAGAATGCTCTATGTGTGATGAAACTATCTTTCCTGTTCCATTTCAATCATCCAATATACTAATTTAATAACGTTTACATATATATATATATATATAATCTGTTAAATGACGATGATAGTTAAAAGCAGCATATGTTTTTAGTCTGAAGTTTGTATAAACATTGTCGTTCATTAATTTAATTTTGCTCTTTAACAAATATAAAATAAATAAATAAACTTACAAAATGGTGTTGTAATATACCTGGAAAAGAGGGTACCACAGTCACATCTGTATTCCCTAGTACCACAAATCTTGCTATGAGCTTTCCAATCGGACATGACAGCATACTTCTTGGAACACTTGTCACATTTCCACTTCTTCTCACCGTGTTTCCTGCTGAAATGCTTCTTGATTCCAGTTAAGTCGCCGAGAGCTCGGCCCGGGTCGTGGTGTACGCAAGTCTTCTCGGGACAGATGTACACTTTTTTCATAATTTGGTCCTTGTTCGTCCTTTGCTTTAGCTTCCATGGAAGGTTATGGCCTCTCCGGTGAAGCTGAAGGTTCTGGTCTCTCTTAAACCCTTTGTTGCAAATCTCGCAGATGAACCGGTTAGTCGCCATGAGGGAGTTTGGCGATAGAGCGATAACTTCTGCATCTGGATCTGGTTTATGAATTTAATTTACCAAATTAAAACCAGTGAATTAATATACGGAAACATGACAAGAGAAAAGCAAAAAAAGAGATCCAAAGTTGGAAAAATATTGTTCTTGGTCGAAACATGACAAAAGAAAGTTATCAAGAAATATAACTATCCTAAAATCAAAACTCTTTAGATTCAGATTAAGTGTTTAAAGACATGCCTGGATTTCCCGGTAGATTTCGCTTCCTCTTGGCTGAGTTTGAGGAGGTAGGATTAGGGTTAGGGTTAGGATTTGGGGTGATGTGTTCTTGGTGAAGGACATAGCTGGGAAATGAGAGTTGATGACGATGATCATCTGGCATCATCATGTTGATGTGGGTTTAGTTGAGAGACAGAGAGAGAGAGATCGGGAGAGAGAGTTTCGAAGTAAGAAGACAAAACAGGTGGACAAAGAGATATACAGGAACACTCTTTAATTTGTCATACAGTTCTCTACTAAATCAAGTAAAATTCTGAGAGCAAGAAGACAGAGAGGGCTATGAAGAAGAAAACAAGTAAGAATGTAACTAATTTTATATTTCCATTATATTATATATAGAGTATATTAAAAAGAATACACCTAATTTACAGAAATATATAATACAATACATTTATGTTTATTTTATTTTATTGTGAACCTCAAAAAGCTAAATATTTAATTATGTAAGCTGACTGTATTCTTTTCTTACGGCTATTAGCGTACAAGAAGTTCAACTATTGCTTTGAAAATTAAGCATATGAGAATTTGGACTTTAGATAGATAATAGTCATCGGTTTATATATACATATGATGTATTTTTATTTCAATTAAGTTGATGAATGTTTTACACTAGTGTTCTTAATATAAATCCCACAAGACTTAGAGAAGTAAGCGCTAGATATTTCTAGGTTCGATGACTTAAAAATTGGGTTATGTCCTATTTTTTCCAAGAAAGCTTCAAAAAAAAAATTTTTGGGGGTCGTCGGTACAAATTTAATATAATAAATCAATTTGTTTTATTATTTGTGATAGTAAGCTTTTGGACACTTGCAAAGAGTCCTGTAGCATAAAACCAAAAAGAAAGCTGGCGAAGAGGGAATCTCTCTCTCTTCACACACGACTGTTCCTCTTTACAAGTCGGTCAGCGATAGACTCAAACTGGACCACTGTGTATATACTCTAACCTACGTAAGTAACGTAACGTAAGTATCTATACGTACGTACTCAAATCAAATATACGAACAATCTAGAAATGTAGAAATACATATACAGTTCTGTGGATCTTTAAACTTCATGTCAGTTCTAACTGTATAGGCTCTTTGGATATTTCAGAATCTCGTTTTATCCCATATACAGTGAATTCATTCACATAAATTACAAATTATAATAGTCCTTATGCCTATAGAAAAAAACTAATAGCTATGTCGAACCAAGGTTAGGTACCACTACAAAACAAGATAATGAGTTTCTTCACACCTTTTGCAAAACAATATGGCTCGTAAATTCAAATAAGAAAAAAAATCTTTGTCGTAACTAAAAGTTAAATAAAATTTAAGTTGGATGGTTTACTTTCTTATACGTTTGTAGTGTAAATTAAACTTACTACTCAGGAGAACCATTTTAGTTACAAGTTTAAGATCCTAACTAATGATTGATTACGAGGAGATTATGATATTTAATTTAGATCCATTACTTATTGATTAATCAAACAGAAAAATCCTTATAAATTATATGTTGACTTCTTTTTAAGTAAATTATATGAGATCAATTTCATGATTCTTTTTTTTATTATCTGGAATCTCTAAGAAGTAGGAACCTAGGTAAGTTGCTGATCTTAAATCCTAACAACTTCTTGGGTAAGAAAGAATAAAATCCAAAGAAGTGATGTAGAGTTCTAAAATAGACACAAGGGTCGACAAGGTATGGATGGGGTCCCCATAGATAAAGGAGATAGATGTCATCTGATTGCTCAGACAAAGAAATGACTGTTCCCTCTTTGCTTCTCCCTATCCAAAAATTTCTCTGAATTTTTCTTTACTGTGGTTTTTTTTCTTTTAGGGAATCAGAAATGATTTGAGCATTTTGAATAGAGGTAATCTTGTGCTAGCAAGAAAAAAAAATGAATTCGTATATGTAGACATGTTAGTGATCATGCAAGTATTCTCAGTCTGCAAAAATGATTTGTGCTATCTAGTAATATTACCCATTATAATATCTAAGACACAGTCCATTGATTCTGCCAACCAAAATAATTTTTAGATTTTGTTTGTCTTGTTGGGGAAAAATATAAGACAGATTTTAAACTTATGTCTACTTTATTTATGTAAATTGTCTATTAATTAAAGCAATAGAATGTTCAAAATGTCTGAGGACTTTTAATAAAAAATACGGGAAAAACATAGTTGATTTTGGCGATAAACAAAATTGTTACTTTACTAATAGGTAAGTTTTATTGTTATTCATTTATTATTTTCTTTCTGTCAGTACAGATTTGTTGGGTCTACAACATATGGTAATTGGGTAATGTGACTGAAGTCGAACTCCAGTATAAAAACCATAAAAATAAACATTAAACAACTTAACTAAAAAAGTATAGGATCCCATTAGTAATGTTCCTAAAACTGTACAGAAAAACTGTAAACTGTTCCTAAAGCTGTACAGAGAAACTGTAAATGGCAGCTGTAAGCTAGAACTGAGTAAAGTTATTAGTAAACCTTTAAATAAAGCTTTTGTGATATACAAATTTTAAAGCTATATATTTGTACAATTCTGTAAAATGGTTACCATTCAATACCATATATTTTCCTTATCATGTTCATGGTACTGTATTTACTTGTAATATATGTTTTTATTTAATGTATATGGCTATCAATGTTTGAAATAATATTTGGACGGCATTCACTGTAGTGGGCTTAATATGATTGGTATGTGGCCCGTTAGAAGGTTGAATATGAATTCGAGATATGTAGGAATCCGGATCTCCAGAGTTTTTTTAAAGTATTTAGATCGTGATCTGTTAGATCAAATTTAGATCCGAATATCAGATATCCGTGAAAACATATGTTTATATACGTTTGTAAACCATAATCACCTCATTTGTAAACTCAAACCGATATATAATTTCGTTCTAGTTGTAAAATCTAAATTTTAACATTTTATTTGTAAACCCAAACAGATATATAATTTTGTTCGAATTGGAAAATCTAAACCCTAATAAACTCGTTTATAAACTCAAACCGACATATAATTTCAATCTAATTATAAAATATAAATCCTAACTACCTTATTTTTAAATCCAAACTGACATAATTTTGTTTTAATTGTAAAAATCTGAATTCTAATCACCTCATTTGTAAACCCAAAACGACAAATATTTTTGTTCTAATTGTAGAATCTAAATCCTAATTCTCATTTATAAATCCAAACCGATATATAACACCTCGTTTAATTGTAAAATTTAGACCAAGCCAATATTTAAATTTCTTTAATCAAAACTATAGAAAAATTGTTCCATTAATTTGTTTTGGTATTTAATTTAATTTTGAATTTTTTATAGATAAAACATTATATAGAAAATTCTGATTGGTTGAAAAAGAAGAGGTGAATAGAAGGATTCACCCCTAGGAGTGAATCTAAGTATTTTTCAACAACTTTAATATCTAAAAAGATAAAAAATTATGTTGCTTAAAGCTGTACCAACACATGAACACATGATATGTGCAGATTATATATTGTTAGTTGAAATGAACATTGGATTTTTGTATCATCATGATTTGCCAACATAACTTCTAATTCGTACGTAAATTAACTACTTATGGATAAGCTCAGATTGTAAATTTTTCTAAAAGTACTAACAACTTTGAGTTGTAGTACTTGGAGATCGAATCCACAGAGACTCAAGACACACATAATAGATTATAAAGTTTTTTAATTACGTTAAACAAGATTGTTTGTATGTAAATAGCAATACAAAAAATAAATAAAAGCTTTTGAAAGTTTCAGATGGATTAGAACGCTAGACTTACAGAAATTTTCACAAAATCATAGATTATTAAATAAATCAATTAAAATCCAAAATCACATAAAACAAACATCTAATCGCTTAGATAAGCCATGATCATGCACTCACTTTTGAGAATAACGAATCTGATTCTAAATCCCACAAAAATAGCCTCCTAACAAGCTCCTCTCACGTCCTCAGCCTCATATCTCCAATCCCACAAACAGATCGCAAAGAAACAGGCAAGGAACTTCATCGGAACTCACAGGAAAACTCTCTCGAACTTTAAAGGCTATAGGAACGAAAAGTGGCTGAAACCCTACAAGAACATCGAGTTTCCACTTAAATATCTGAGTCCTAAGATTCCCAAAGCCCAAAACGCATCAACCCGTGCATTTCACTTAAGTTGTCCCGCAGAAGTATACCTTGCGTCGACCGATGTAATCCTGAATCGATCGATGCACATCCCAAAACTAAGATTTTGGTTCATGGGTTTTACAGAAACACACAAACACCCAAAGAAATCAATCAAACAACTCACAAATTTACAGAAAACAGAGATCTTAGCTAAGATAAGCCATGTTCATGCACTCACCTTTCAAACAGAAAGATTCTGACCAATGACGAAGAAAAGCATCCTAGCAAGCTCCTCTCACTTCCTCAGCCTCTCAGCTCACGGGGACAAATCTCTCCAAAGATGGCTTAGAACTATTCAGCAACATTCACATGAACTTTCCACAAAGATTTCTCTTTCTCTCAACCTTCAGAAATGACAAACGGGTTAACCACACTGTAGAGCGTTGAGCTTCTCTTTTAAATGCGAGCTCTAGGTTTCTCTCATCAAATTGTATCGTACCAGAGAAATATAAAAGACCGAACTCTATCACAACGAACCGAACTGTAATCGAACTCTACGAACCGGAATAACCGAGTTCAAACCGAACTAAACCAAAATCTTATTCGGTTAATTTTGGTAAAATTTTCGGTTTCCAATTAAACCAAATAACCAAAAAACTGAAATGATTATCCGAACAAACCCAAGTCGGAGGCCTAGAATTTAACAGTGCTGTAAACTATTAATGTGCTGTGAGAGCTAGATTTGATAAAAGATATAAGTTTAGAAACTACGATAAAATGTCATCTAATCGAAAATATTGGGTAGGAACTTAAGAGAAATGAGGAATATATTTTAACCAACAACGATGATCCAACAGCTTTCTTCCAAATGTGGTTATTGGGTATCAAAAAAATAAAAAGTTTTTATGTATATTATGCATCAACACAAATCATTGTCTTTATGTACATGGAACTTATAATTGGTCTCTAGGAAGTACTAGACTTTGTGTGTTCTTTAATCTAGGTTTTGTTATAAACGAATCTCCTTTTTGTAGCTTAGTGAAGCTGATATATATTCTGATTTACTATAAAAACAACCCTTTAATTACATATTTTTAGGCAAACCGCGTCACTTTCAAAAATTCCAGGACAAACTAAAATATTAGAGTGTATAAGAAAATAATAATTTTGAAAATTAGAAATCGACTAGTTTAGTCTAAAAGATAATATGGAAAAGACGTTGTTAATAATATACTGTAATTAATCTATTTAATATATAATTATATCTCAATTTAATACATACATACAGATTAGGGAATGATTACTATATTAAAATTGATTCGAACCAAATCCATATTTTTTTACATTTAAAATAAAAATGCTTGAATCTGAATGAAAAATGTAGATATTTTATATTTAGAATGGATCTTGAATAATGAATATTTAACCCCAATATATTTTACAATTTACTTGTGGTAATTAAAGAGATCTTTAAGTATGGTACATTTTAAAAAACGGTAAAACAAATACTCAAAGCATAATTAGTTCGTGCTTATGACATAATCATTAAATTACTGGCTAACAAACCATAAAAATAACGTTAGTCTTGTTATAACTAGGTAAAAGTCCGCGCATATGCGCGGATTGCTGTGTTAATTATGTTAATTAACTTTGATTAATTTAATAATTATAAAGTTTGCCAATACTTTTAGAAATGTCCCTCCATCTATCCATTTTCAAAAATATCCATTTTTAAATATGCAAAATTATAAAGTTTTATAAGATTTATAAGATATTTCTAGATAGTACCTACTACTTAGAGACTCAATCTAAATATTTACAAGGTTTTGAAAGGTTTTTAAAAGGTATCTATAAAGTATATATATATAAAATTTTACACACACACATATATATATATATATATAGTTTATGTATATTTTTCTAAGATTACACGTATTTTAGTTTTTTGTGGCATTTTTAATAAAGTTTTTAAAAGACGTATTTTTCCGAAGTGGTATTAGAAAAGAGGTTTAAAATTATATATATATATATATAACAAATAAATTTTCCTAAATTCAATAATCAACTTTTATTTTTTCAAATCATAACAATATCAAATTATATAAAGTATTTCAATATAACTATACATACATATTTATCGATTTTTTATATATTTTATTGTTCAGCCTGCATAATAGACCTCTTTATGAGAAAATGTTAGAAATACCATTTTGTTGATACCACTTTTAAAAAATACCAAATTTTTGGTTATTTTCATTTTTGTCCTCTTTCACACAATTATAATGTGCTAAATTAACTTCTAGGATTGGAAATGGAATATCAAATCTTTTTCATATAGAAAAATCATTAAATTACAAAAATTGAATTAAATAAACATAATAATGATCTTTATATAATTATATGTTGGATCACAAGAACTAAATATAATGATGAGTATACTAAAAAAAATGTATCAAAATTTTTTTGGAGGTAAGAGAGAATTAAGGAAAATTAATTTAATAATTTAAAACATTGCATACTTTTGTTGCAAATAAAATAAATATGTAAGAAATAATCAAACATCTAGATAAAGAATAAAGATGATTTATTTAGCTTGATTATCTTACTGTGCAATGATCAAAATTAATATTTTTTTGAATTTACATGATAAGTTTTTTTTGTATAGCCATCAAAATTTTATTATACATATGTAATTTAAAATTAAAATAATAAGAAAACAAAGAAGGAAGGAAACAATACATAAAACAAACACAAAAAAAAATTGAAAACTCAATTTAAGATATATCCAACTAAGTATATAACTAAACACTTACAATGAATTTTCAACCCATGCAAAAACATAAACAAAAGAAAGAAAATATTTAGAATTTGACATATGGTGGAGGAGGATGTGAGAATCATTATTTATAGGATTGGAAGTGACAGAAGTTAGATTTCTAAAATAATTTAATTAGAGGAGTTACAATTATAATTGATAGTGTGTTTAATTGAAAATAAATGTAGGAAAACAATAGTCAATTCACAATTTATGTAATTTCAGTTACATTTTAGTAGTAAATAGTGAATTTAATGTATGAATTTATGTATTTGATTAAATGAGTTGAATTTTAAGTTTAATTAAAAAGAAATATTATATTTTAAAAATATTAAAGAGAAAATTGACCAATAAAAAGAGAGGGAAACCTTACTTATATATATATATATATATATATATATGTGTGTAAAAATAAATATTTACTATGATATAAACTAATACATAAACTAAAGAGTTAAATGCTGGAAAAAAAACTAAAAAGTTAAATAATTAAAATCCAAATTATGTTGTATGTAACAAATTAAATATGTTCCCTATGAAATCATAAGAAGTGCAATCAAAAGCTTCATATAATTATATATTGGATCAAAAGAACTAAATATAATGATGAGTATACTAAAAATATGTATTACAATTTTTTGGAGGTTAGAGAGAATTAAAGAAAATTAATTAAATTATTATATTACAATAGTTTATTTTATGAAAACATTGCATACTTTTACAAATAAAATAAATATGTAAAAAATAATCAAATATCTAGATAAATAATAAAGATAATTTCTTTAGTTTGATTATCTTATTGTGCAATGATCAAAATTAATATTTTTTAGAATCTGCATGATATTTTTTTTTGTATAGCCATCAAATTTTTATTATACATATGTAATGTAATTTTTTTATTATCATATGTAATTTAAAATTAAAAATAATCATATACATAAAAATAAGGTTTTGGTCTCTCCTTATTGGTTGATTTTCATTTAGTGATTTTTAATTTTTAATTTTATTTTTATTTGCTTTCTAATAGATTAATTGTTTTAAACAATATTTAAGACCCAATTAATACAATACATTTAACTCACAAATTAAAATAAAATTATAACTGAAAATAAAATAAACTAAGCATTAATCATATTCCACCATTCAATTTTATTCAAACACAATAAATTATATTTGTAACTCCATAATTCTAAATATAACTTTCATCAATTCTTAACATATAAATAAACATTCTCTCATATTGACATTTTTTTACTTTCACATTCTCTCATTGTCTTCTATAATACCTCAAATCATTTTTTGTTTTAGTTTTCTAATTTTTGTTGTATTGGTTACAAAAAAAAAACAAATGAAATATCATTGTAAATTTTTAATGCTAAATTTTTTAGGGACTACATGATATATATTTTACATTGTTATTATTTTTAAATTTTATCTCCATTATCTAATTTAGATTATCATCTTATAAGTAATAATTCTTTCCTCCTCTCCCACCAATATCAAATGTTGTTATATTTCATATGTGTTGTAAGAGTTTGATTCTATATTTTAATTTAGAAATATATATATATATATATATATATTTAACATTGTTTTCAATTTTTATTTTATTTATATAAAAATAAAATATTTCTTGCCTTTATAATCTATTCATATTTATTTTCTAAATTTCCATTGTTAAATTTAAATTCACATAGTCTCTCATTCTTTCATTCTCTTATCGTTTTCCACTATATCTCAATTTTTTTTTTGTGTGTTCTTTTGTTATTGTTGTTGTATGGGTCAAAAAAATCAATTTAAATATCATTGTAAAAACTTAATTCTAAATTTTAACTTTAGAGTTTGTATGATTTGTATCATATATTATTTTTTATTTTATGTTTTAAAATGTTTATCTTCATTGTCTATTTTAGATTAGCATCTTATAAGTCATTATTTTTCATACTCTTCTACAATATTCACCACACAATAAAGTCATGAAGTTGAAAAGACTCATCTCTAATTCTCTATTATGTACTCTGGTTATCTCACATATTCATGTATTATTTTTAATAATATATAATGATTCATATAATTATCTATTTATAAAGTCAATTATGTTTTATAAAGTCTATAAACTCTATCCATAAAGTCTATAAACTCTATTCATAAAGTATATTTTTCCTTTTGATCCAATAGATAAATATATAAAGATCAATATAATATTTATGTTATTTAAGTTTGAGGTTTTGAAAACACAAAGAATTTAATTAAAAAAAAATTGGTCTTTTTGATTTAAGAAAAATGAAAAAATGATTCCAAAAAAAAAGTTATGTTTAACTGGAAGTGAAATATAGAAAATAATATAATTTTAAAAATACCATTTAACTAAATTTTCTAAAGATGAAACCATTAGTATAAAATCTAGCACTATAAATTAAATTGATTAGTGAAAAAAAAAAAAAAGGATAAAAGTTATCCTTGGAGTTTTAAAAAATCTTTAGAATGAAGTTCATATAATTTTATAAGAAAACTAATTTAGTTTGTCACTTTAAAAGTAATATTTTCAATTTGGAATTTGGAATATTATGTGTGAGTGTTGAGTTTATATGAACAAAACAATCAAATTATGTGTAAGTTTAAATTCTAATTGAGCCACTTGGTATTCCTTTTCTTTTAAGTCAAAAATAAATTAAAATATTTCTTTATAATTAAATCAGTTTTAAAGGCATGTAAGTCCATTTAACTCTACATTTAACTCAAATGTAACTCATACCCAATAGTTTTACATTCATTCCTCCAACTAATATATTTATTTTCATATTTTTAAAATTATTTGGGTTAGCTAAACTTATAGTCATATATATATGGTCATAACTATATATATATATTTATATTGCTTTAAACTTTGAAATGAGGAAGATTTTATACATAATAATTTTATACGTAGTTACTAATTTTTTTGATAATTTTATTGGATTTAATTTTACTATACTTTAGCCTTATGTTTACAATGTCACTAGGAAAAACTCTTTAAAACAATGTTTAACCTCTATAAAATATGATAAATATAGATTCACTCATATTAGAAAAATGTTTAAATTTCTATATTATTATACTAATATAGCTTATCAATTTGTAATATTGTTTTATAGCATCTGTTCTATAGAAAATTTTATATATTTTAAATTTTGTATAATAAATAATCATACCAAAAAAATGTTGACAAAAGTGTTATTTTGAAAAATTGTTACAAGAAATTTTAAGATTCATATATTAGTAGAAAAAATAGATTTCTTCGATTATGTTATTATTAATAAAAAGGAATAATATTTTAGTTTAAGAAAATTTTTAAAGTATAATAAAAATTATTATGGATGAAACCACGCATTTCGTGGACTAATTATCTAGTATGAAAACAAAGAAGGAAGAAAGTAATACATAAAACAAAGAAACAAAATTGAAAACACAATATATAAGATATATCCAACAAAATATATAATTAAACACTTACAATGAGTTGTAAAAAAAAAACACTTACAATGAGTTTTCAACCTATGCAAAAACATAAACAAAACAAAAAGAAAAGTATTTAGAACTTGAGATATGATGGAGGAGAATGTGGGAATGGTTATTTATAGGATTTGTAGTGATAGAAGTTATTTCTAAAATCATTTAATTAGAGGAGTTACAATTTTAATTGATAGTGTATTTAATTGAAAATGAATGGAGGAAAACAGTCACTTCACAATTTATTTAATTTCAGTTACAAATTAGTAGTAATTAGTGAAATTAAAGTATGAATTTATATATATGATTAAATGTGTTGAATTTTAAGTTTAATTTTAAAATAAATATTGTATTTTAAAACATTAAATATCAAATTGACCAATGAGAGAGTGAAACCTTACTTTTATATATGATTACAAATATAAATAGTATGAGTTACGGTTAATATAAAAATATAATTAAGTGACGCTTATTCATTTGTATGTATAGTAAGAAAAGTGAAACACATATAGAAAACTAAATGCCAATCATGAATTCGTGGTAAAATAATGTAACTTTTTCTTTGATATTTTCAAATGAGATTACTTCAGAAATATTTTACACTTATGTCCACCACACAAAAGACCGTAATTGGCAGCAAGTGCACCAATCATTATTGGAAAAAATGTCATAAAAATATCCAATTTTCAAATTTGAAATGTTTTATTCACCAATTTTTAAAATGCCATTTTAATCATAATATTTCAGTTGACTTGGTCATAAAATAGTAAAGTTTTGGTGACCTCGCCGTTTTAGGCACGACGTTTATTCTTTTTTATAGATCTCAAAAACATAGTAAATTATATGTTATCTGTTATCGTTTTGCATAAATGACCATGTTTTTAACGTCAAAAACGACATTGATTACTAAATTGAAGAAACTAAATCCCCAAATCGATTCTAATTTTCACAAATCCATAACCCTAGAAAAAAACCCCCAAATTCTCTCTACACCATCGATGACATACCACACTCACTGATGCAACTAAAAGTGTCAAAGTTTGAACTTGAACTCATCGGAACAGAGAGATTGCATAAGAAATTTGGGTATTACAGAGAAATTTTGGGGTTTTCTTTCTAGGGTTAGGGATTTATTAAACGTCGTGTCTAAAACAGCATGGTCAAAAAAACTTCGCTATTTTATTATCAAGTCAACAGAAAATTTGTGATTAAAATGACATTCTGAAAGTTAGTGATTAAAACATCATAAATTTGAAAGTTGGGGATTTTTATGACATTTTCTCCAATCATTATTAGGTTCTTTCGTATTTTGAGATATTGATATACACTTTTTATATTGATATAGGTTGTATGGAAACGAAAATGGATACGCGGAAGTAAATCGTTTAGAAAATAAAAAATGATATATAATCGTTTTGGAAACATATTTATATATATATACATATATATACATATATTGCATATATATATATATAAAATAAAACACCATACATAAAAACAATATCATAGAATATTTGAAACAACAAATATACAAAACATAAATATTAAATAGTTGAATGAAAACACTAATAATATTATATAATTCTATGTATAATAAATTTTTATATATTTAAATTATTTATTTATTTATTTTCCTGTTACAGGATTGGAGAGAGGTTTAAAAGATTTGATTTGGCCACCTATATCATTAAAGTACACTTCTCACTAAAGTACACCTATATCACTAAAGGGTCTTGAGAGAACTCCAGAGTGAAACGCGTTTATACTGGAGTAGTTTCAAGATGTGTGACCTACTAGTAAGTGATTGTCGGAACTGTGTGAATGAGGACAAAACACAGAGAAATATCATATGGTCATTTGTAGGATCGGTAAACAAGTCTGTAAAGTCTCTCGGGTAACAAACGGGCCGTCGGATATGTTTGGGCCCACAAGTCGAGAGTGAACATGAGGCCTATTTAGGAAAGTGGGTCCATGTACTAGGAATAGACATTGGGCCCGCTAAGAGATGACGGTTAAGGTGTTACATATCCAAACTAAAAAAAAAAAATTATCGTATTTCCAAACATAAATTTTTAGGAATCGTGTATTTGTGTTACCTATTTCGTTTCATATTTCCACAAATTCCAAAACGTTTCATAAACGGAAAATAAATCTCAAAAAGAGTTTTCATGCAATATGGGATACACATCTTTTTACTTGTTCTCACTCACTGTTTAGGGTATATGCAATTTTTTTTTTTTTGTTTTGTGGTCATTACTGTTACTATGATATTGTTTCTAATATTTAAAAATTGTGTAAAGTTATTTGGTAGACAATCTATATATATAATCAATGAAAAAAAAACAATATAGATTGTACTTTCCGGAGAAAAGTTATTTGCATTATCGATTTTTTGTTGGGTCAAAATATTATATTACCATTTTTACATTTATAATAAGCTTTCATATGAAAAGAAACTAATCGATCAACTTCTTTTTTTTCAGACGTAAGTTTTCATTTTACTATAATTATTTGAGTGGCAGTATATCTCAGTTACAACAGGGCCGGCCAGTTGTGCAAATATATTCTCTTTATTAGAACATTTCCATTCCATATTCTCATTTTGAGTGTCACTAACTTTTAATAATATTAATCTAAGTTTACATTCTCACATCTTTGTTTTTATTTTTTCTTTTTCCCATTAGTCATCCCTTAATGTACATCTTATTATTTTTATTAAAAATTATGTTTTAAGTATATTTTATAATATTATAATGTGATAAACCGGCACACCAACCTGAAAGAAAGAGAGCATATCAAGAAATGTTGAATATACAGAAACGAATATCATCACATGTTCACGGAGGGTTCTCTGAAGACATTGATTCTACTATTTCTTTTAAGTAATGCAATAAACATTCTGACTCAATCATGGCCGTTGATTCACCCTCCAGACAATTGAATCAGACATACTTAACAAACAAAATGCTATTAAGGGGAAAATTCATGATTTGGTAAAAATTGATAAATGTATAATGAATAATTGAAGCCTCCCTGGGGATGAATCCACCCCAAAATCTAGAGTGATACTCAAGTACATGTGGAGAAAGATCCCACATTGGATAGATGTGAAAGGACTTGAGTAATATATAAAGGGTTAGGACCTCTCCACTCATTGCCAATTGGTTTTGAGTTAGAAGCCCACAGTAAAGCTCGATTTTAACATAGTATCAGAGCCTACACACGCTGGCCCGTTAATTAACCCGGTCCGGATAGAGGCCCGATCACCCAATTAATTGATGGCCCAAATGATGGCCTAATTCCATCGAGATAGCTAAACAAAGAGCATTATCTCGAGGGGGCGTGATGGATTGTCAAGATTAATGGCTAGAAGAGCCATTATCTCGAGGGGGCGTGTGGAGAAAGATCCCACATTGGATAGATATGAAAGGACTTGAGTAATATATAAAGGGTTAGGGCCTCTCCGCTTATTGCCAATTGGTTTTGAGTTGGAACCCCACAGTAAAGCCCAAATTTAAAATATGGCAGATGGCAGAGCCAATTGGCAAGAAAAACTTTAAGCTTTGAAAGATGTCGGAAGAGACCAATGTAATGATGAAAATAGAGGGGTCGAAGGCGGTTGTTCCAGCATTTCAACTGGCGCCAACTGAGAACCCTGGCGCGATCATAGCGCAAGTTCAGTTTAACGGAGATAACTTCGATGAATGGGCTCAGGCGGTGCGGACTGCACTGCGAGTCAAGAAGAAATACGGTTTTGTCGATGGAACCATATCAAAACCGGATGAAGATGGAGCAGACTTTGAAGATTGGTTGTCAGCAAAGTCGATGGTGGCACTTTGGATTCTCAACACAATTGATCCAAAAGTGAGAAGAACATTGGCAAATATGGAAGATCCAAAGGAACTTTGGACAGAGATAAAGGATCGATTCACTGAAGGAAATGGACCAAGAATCCAGGAAATTAAGGCGGAACTGGCTCATTGTCGCTAAGGGAATCTGAGTGTGATAGAGTACCTAGGGAAGCTGCAGATGTTGTGGGTAGATTTGGCTAATTATGACAAGGTCATAAGTTGCAAGTGTGGAAAATGCTCATGCAACATCAATGTCGAACTAGAGAAGAAAAGAGAGGATGATCGGATTCATCAATTCCTCCTTGGACTTGATACGGCTTTGTATGGAGGAGTGAGAACGTCGATCATCAGCACTGATCCTCTACCAAACATGAATCAGGTGTACTCGAAGGTGAAGTCGGTGGAGCGAGTGAACACGGTCATGAGAGGAAGAGAACAAGAGAACACTCAAGTGGCGTTTGCAATTAGAGGAGTAAGTCCCATGATTGGTAAGGAAGACAAGGGGAAGATGGTATGTTCCGTGTGTAAGAAAACTGGGCATATGGCATACACTTCTTCTTCTTGATTTTGATTGGTTTGTCTCGTTGATTTTGATTCCCTTTTAAAACATCGATTTCATGCGAAAGGTTTCATCGCTCGTTCGTGAGAAAGAGGAACAAATGAAGAAACGAGAAAGAAACAAAAAAACAGAACAAAGCCAATGCATTATTGACACGTGGGTGTTTTTGGACATCTAAAATGGGCTCGACAGAGACACAGTTCTCTGATAAATAAAAATTAAAATTTTATTTTTATTTGATTTTATCATCAAAAAAATAAAAAAGATTTCATCGGTTATACTGATGAGAATGCTCTTATTATATTTTACCAAGAATAATCGTTAAAAAATCTGTATACATATTGGTCAAAGATGAAGGAACTATCTTGCTTTCTTGGAGAGCTTTAGTAGAGAACTTACCATAAAGTTTCACAACAGCGAGAGAGAATATAGGGGTCGTCATCTCCAACTTTATTTTAGAGCACTGCAATTGAGAAACAAACACAAGTTAGAGATCTATATAACGATATATAGAGTGACACCGAGAGATCTGGCTTACTTGTAGATGTAAGAAACGATTCCAAGGATCACACAGAGAAGAACAATGTCGATGCAGAAGTTGCGGCTGGATCTCATCTGAAATCCCCACCCGATTTTAGCACATAGAGTTGAAATGAGACAATAATAATAATTGAATAAGAGACCGGTCTCTCTTTTAATTTTTACCTGCACAAGCTGTTTCTTAAGCCGAACATTGGTGTTCTTCAAATCAGAAGTTGCTCCATCGACCTAGAACAATCATGCAGATCTATTATATGTCTAGTGTTTTGATAGAGCAACAACTTTACATAAACGGCCAATAGATTGATTTCGAGTCCTGTACTCTATTCAAATCAATCAATCCCATGAGTTTATAACACCACCTAACGATAAAAAACAAATCTAAAACTCTTTTTATCCCATGCTAATCCTTTCAGAAGAAATAAACAACAATTAAACGCAAAATAAGCTAATAACCAAAACGGATCAAAGTTTAAAAACACCAACGTTAAAGCCCAAGATAAGCTGCATTACGGTTTTATTTTTAATACTGACTAAGTAGGAAGAATCATCAAAGGAGAAAGAATCTCACCTTTGTTTCCATTTCTTCCATTAATGGGACTTGCTTGTCAAGTTCCTAAAAATTGAAAAATCGTAAATCTCCATGGATTAGTAAACTCTCTGTTACATGGAGCATATGAGTAAACAACATACCTCGTTCATGTCACGCGCTAAGTTCTTGAGTGCATCCAAACCTTCTGATATAACATCAAGACCCTCGTCCTAAAGAAAAAGCATAAGCTAATTCAAAATTCTCATCATGGAAATAAAGATGAAAAAAACTTATCGGTATTGAAAACTCACGTACTTGTTTCTTTTTTCTCATCTCATATTCTTGTCGAAACTGGCTAGATTCTTCACTTTCCTGGAAAAAACCATCATCCATGTCTTCCTCTAATAGTAACCACAGAAGAACAAAAAAAAAAAAAAAAAACTCATAATTATATTTATAGTCTTGTGATAAGACAAAAAACAAGAAAACGAAAGAAACATTATACACTACCAGACATATCAAACTTGATGTTCTTGTTAGGTGCAGAAGCACCTCCCCAGTCATTATTAGCTTGCTTTGCTGCATGCTCATTTCCATCAGGTACATCTTGAATCCTATCGGCTAATGCGATAACTAGATCACAACGGGATTCTCGTTCCTCTCTCGTAAGCCCTTTGACCTTCAAAAATTAATACCAAAGTTTGAACATAACCATTTGTATATTCCTTATCTTGACTCATTATTTTAAATAAATCAACCATAAGTAATTAAGTTAAACCTTCTTAACAGCGAGTTTCTGTAGTTTAACAACATCTTCAGCTAGACGAGCTTTTGTCCTTCGAACCTCAGCATTCATAGCCACCGCTGCAGCTCTATTCGTCTCCGTTGATGCCAACTCCGCTTTCTACATATATTTGTTACAAATTTAAACTATAAGAGTCACTGAAAATGAGAGCATATTAATATATGAATTCTAATAGTTACAAGTTGTAAACAAAATGCAACAAGAATATTACCAATCCTCACTTTTTTTTTGTTTGGATCTCAAAAAAATAATACAAAACATAGCAAACTAAGAATCTAGGGTTTTAGAAGACAGAGAGAAAGAAAAAATAAGAGACGAACACGAAGAACAGCTTCAATATCGGAATCAATGGAGGTGAAAAGACGAGAGAAGGCATCGTCCCCGGAAGCTCCGAGCTCACGTTGCTTGTCAACGTCGTACTTGTCGTATTTTTTACAAATCTCGTCGACTCTGAAGATAATATCAATGACCGGCATTTTCACGTTCACGTGCTTCTTCTTCTTTTTCTCCAATGTCTCCGATTTGGTTCCCTGCTTCTTCGTGCACCATCGTTCTCCATTTTTGGAATCTCTCGCTCTTCGCAAACGAGGCGCGGAGCGTAAACGTCGCAGTTGAAAAGTATTAATAGTTAGAATTTTTTTATTTTTTTCAAAAACACTTTTAATTAGTAATTCGAAATCTAAATGTAATTATATTCTGCCTATTAGAGCACACCTTAACGGCCCAAATATTAGCCTATGAGTTTAGAGTTTCATTGAGATAAAATCATATATAAATTTGCGTAGTGAGAAGAAGAGAGATGTGGGTTGCCTATTGTACAAGTACAACTCGATCTCTTCCCCATCTTATATAAAATTAAATTAAGAATCCATTTGAGCTCTTGGTGACAAAACATACACTTATTTTACTCTTTATGTTTCTTGCACAATATAGCTCTAATAAGCTATGTCATTTCCAGTTTTAGATTTCTGTGTCAATAGTTTGTCCCAAAAAAAAAAAAAAAAAAAAAAATAAGATTTCTGTGTCAATATATTAAGCTGATTTGAACGTGAATATATCTCTGTCTTGGAACTACTCCCCCAAGTCCCATATAGCCAATATTGTTAATGGTTCATATGGGCTTAGGTTAGCTTAATATAATTACGTGTTTCTTATTAATTAAATACTGTCTTAAATCATAATTAAATTGTATCAAGAATAGTTTACGATGTTAGATATAATTTGTTTTGATATCATGTTTTGTGAATAATGAATATATAAATTCATTCTCAAATCTACTTCATTAACTTTTGTATTTTTTTTTAAAAAAGATGTTTTTAATAGGTTAATGAAATGGTTGTCAAACCGAAAAAGAAGGTGAGTTTTGGAGATCGCAATATTGTTGATGAAATTAAGAAAAAGCAATGATGTGATTTATTGTCATTAAATTGTATATTAATTAATTTTGTTTTTATTCTCAGCCTATTGGAATTTGGAAACATATATTGTTTCTGTAACATGCAACTTTGTTAGGTGAATATCTAATTTTATCAAAATGAACCTCTTACAAAACTAAGTTCTAAATATGAACTTTAGTTAATTCCGTTTTGTAAAAGTTCTTGCCAAATTTATACCAAAGTTAGTTTGGTTGGATATGACTTGGTGTAGCTCGGATTGGTTTTCGTTCAGTTTGGTTTCAATTTGGGTTAGTTTAATTCTGTTTAATTTACAATCAATTAGTTATAATTAATTTAATTATTTAGAGCTAGAAAGTGTGATTGTGTTATTAAGATTTGATAGTAAAAAGGTTTTATTAGTGATTACTGAAAATGGACACAGTGAAAATTCATGATAATTGTAAAAAACACATGAAGATATGAAAAGTTTCTTTTATAACTTGTAGAATTGTATCCTAGAATTAGAGAGCTTAGAATTGAGAGAACTAAGTAGTAAACTTAATTTATATTAAATGATTATCTTGAAAAGAAAATCAACCAGAAGTTCAGATTTTATTTATTTAACTTAGTTAATTAATTAAATATAAACAGTTTGGGTTATACAGTATATTGGTTAGTGAAACTGATCCGAACCATTCGAGTGGAAAAAAAGACTTCAAATATGGTTTCTATGTTCGGTTTAGATCAGTTTAGTTTGGTTCGGTATAAATGTCCACCGCTAAAAGAAAAGTAACAGATAAAATTTTCTACAATACCTTCATTGTATTTTTTTTTTTGTTTTGGTTTTAATGTTAAGATTATATTTCAACCGAACTGTTACAACTTAAATTACAACCCTACAACCTACTAATAACACCCAATACCACAGGAACAGATAGATATAGAAAAAACAAATATCAGAGGATAGAGAATTTTTGAAAAATAAACATGAAGAAGGGAAGGGGAGCGAGGATCCGAAGAAGGAAAGGAGAGTAGACGATTCTGCATACTTCAATCTATCACCAGCCGGAAACTTAAGGCAGAGGTCGATACAGTCGTGAAGACCCGCGCGTTTCGTTCTTTCCAAACATGATACACCGCCGATTGAAGGAGGAGCTTGAGGATAGTGGTAACATGAGAACATTGCGGCTGCTGCAAGATCCAAGCAGTCACCGTGAAAAAACCCCGCAGAGGGTTTGGGGCAAACATTGTCGCAAAGAACTCCCAGATTGCAGAGGAGAATTGGCATTCAAAAAATAGATGCTCGTGTGTGTCATCACCATGGGAACACAGAACACAAACAAAGGGATTGTTCATGCCCCAACTTCTCAGCCTGTCCCGAGTTGGCAGTCTACCAAGCATACTCATCCAAGTGATAAGAGAGAATCATGGCACATATTCTTTAAACAAGATCACTTTTGACCATTGTACAAGTGGAGAGTGGACACGAAGCTATTCCCAAGTGTCTGTGGCAGCGAAAGAGGGAGCAAAGGCACCTCCGGCCTTACGCCAGAGAAAAACATCATGACCTCTACTAGGATTGGGTACTTGTACCTCTGTCAAAACGGCCAAGAAAATCTGACAATTGTCTGAATGGGCAGCCGGCATCACCCAGTTTCCATCCCGCGTACCTTCAATGACTCTTGCATCCTGTCTTACTCGCAGTTGTCTGGGCCCATCTGCTCCAAGAAATGTTATAAGCTGTCCAAATTCGGTCCATACATCATACCAGAAGGAGGCATTTTCACCATCCCCTACCTCACAACGGATAAATTCAGCAACAGTAGGCTTGAGTTCCAGCATGCTATTGATGGTCTTGGAGAAACGGGTTGAAACGTCCATCAACCAATAGTCCTTCCTATGGAAGATATTCCTTTTGAGCCAAGCAACCCATAAAGACCCTGAGCTAGTAAAGAAGTTCCAAATTTGCTTGAGTCTGAAGATTATCTGGAAATCCTCCAACAACCTGATTCCAAGACCTCATGCGTCCTTCGGTTTATAAATATCTCGCCAAGCTACACGGGCTCCTGCAGCTGAGTTCGTCGAATTCTTCCAGAGGAAAGCTGAACATAACGACTCAACTTTGGAATAGAAGTGTTTGGGAAGAACAAACACGCCATAAAAATTAACCATGCCGTAGATAACCGAGGAGACTAACCTTATCTTGCCTGCAAAGGATAAATATTTGGAAGTCCAAGAGTGAATCTTGTTGGTGATCCGCTCAAGGAACGGTAGGAGCGTAGCAAAAGAAATCCTGGTTGGGTTTAGAGGAAGTCCGAGGTACCGAGTTGGGAATGATCCCCTTGCAATTCCCGCATAGAGACTTAGAGCATCCGCTTTCTCCTCAGAGTAACCAGCGCAAAAACTCTCAGATTTGCTAGGGTTCATATCCAGCCCTGAGAGATTTTTGAATCTGCACATAACCTCTAATATTCCCGCTAGAGAAGCTCTTGATCCATTGGAGAAGACCAACAAGTCATCAGCAAAGAGTAGATGTGTAACTCTAGGTTCTTCACACTTTGGGTGCAACTCAAGTTTTCCTATATCAGCCGCTTGCTCATGCAACTTCGAAAGAGCTTCCATGATGATAATGAAGAGATACGCAGACAAGGGGTCGCCCTGTCTCAGCCCTTTCTTCCCTTTAAAAAATCCAGCTAGTTCACCATTGATGGACACAGAAAACTTTAGAGTTGAGATGCATTCCTTGATCCATGCCCTGAAGAGGGAGGGAAGTCTTGAGCCTCCAGTAGCAAAAGAAGAAAGTCCCAACACACTGTATCGAAAGCTTTCCTTATATCCACTTTTAGCATTGAACTCTTTAGACAAGATGCAGTGTTATAATCTCTGACTAGTTCTGATGCTAGCAAGACATTCTCCCCCAATGATCGCCCTTTCAGAAAAGCAGCTTGGTTTCGCGAAATGCATCCCTGGAGAACCGGTTTGAGGCGATTTGCAATAATTTTTTATATTACTTTGTAGGTCAAATTGCAGCAGCTGATTGGTCTATACTCTCCAAGATTTCATGCCTCTGAGAATTTCGGAATAAGGGCAATCTTAGTGATATTGAAATCCTTGAGCAACCTTCCATTCCTGAAGAACTCCTTCACAGCTGAGACAACATCAGCACCAACAACACTCCAGGATGAGCGGAAGAATTTGATCGAGTATCCATCAGGTCCTGGACATTTGTCAAGGGGCAAAGAGACACTGTCTTAACGACTTCTTCCTCAAATACCTATTTTTGCAGATCAGTCTTTTGGAGCTCCGGGCATCTAAATGATATCAGATCCGCCAGCTCCTCAACTGAACATGGCGACTGTGGTAAATTTTTGCAACAAATAATCTCTTCAAAGTAAGACACAACATGCTCTTTAATCTCTGGTCCTTTCTGGAACCTTCTTCCACCTTGATCCATGAGGTAGTGAATATGATTACGATTTAACCGTTGAGCAAGGGACCTGTGAAAGAAAGCAGTATTCCTGTCATTGAGATGCATCCATTTTATTCTAGAGCGCTGGTAAAAGAACTTTTCTTCTGCGGCACTTAGCACTTTCCATTTGGCTCTGATCACATGCTCCTCCCTTGCCAAATCAGGGTTGGGATTAGCTAGGAGCCGCTTATGCAACTCTGATAGTTTTGCTTCCTCAGCCTTCACACGTTCAGATATTCCACTATAGTGCCGCTTATTCAACATACGGAGAGTCGGCTTCAGCAGTTTAAGAGATTTGGCAAGCTTGAACTGGCTAGAACCCTGAATTTGATCACTCTTCCATGCCTGAGCAACATCGTGAGCATAGTCTGGATGGTCCAAAATGTGCTGAAAGAAATGGAACGGTTTGCTCACAAAATGCTTCAGTGAAGGGACACAAAACCATATAGGACAGTGATCAAATTGCTGGGGGTCCAAGAACTCTGCATGAGCATCTGGAAAGGCGCTCGCCCAGTGATAGTTAACCAAAGCATGATTAATTCTTTTGGCAATAGTGTCCCCTTCACTGCTATTCCACCACGAGTAAGTGTGACCCTTAGTTTGTACTTCAAAGAGCTCCGCATCCTGTAGCGCCAAGTTCATATCATCTATGTCTGTTGTGTCAAAATCTTGAGTGAGGTGATGAGAGTGTTGAGAAGTTCTAATTATCTAGTTAAAGACTCCTAACACAACCCAAGGATGCGTAGAGACCGGAGAAGTGGAATTTAACTTAACCAATTCATCCCAAAAAGACCTCCTCTGGTCAGCATGGTTATAGCCATACAAAAAAGAGACAGTGAGGCTGACATTTTCTGTAGGTAGATACACTCCACACGTTATAGCCTGAGCAGAAACTTGATAAATGACTAGTGAGATCCTTGGATCCCAGACAACCACTATCCTCACCGAATTATGGAAGTTAAAATTTCCAAAAAAATTCCACCCGAAAGGAATTGCATGAGTAATCCTCCTTGAGTTAACCGCACAAATATGCGTCTCGAGAAATGCACCAAAAAAGGCTTGTGGATGTTAATCCAGTCCTTGGTCATATTCAGTCTAGAGCTGCTATTCAACCCTCTTAAGTTCCATACAAAATACATGGTATTGGGTGTTAATGTGACAATGCGGCCTTGCGGCCACTCTTCCGGCGGGAAGGCAGGAAGAAGGATTGATCCGATGCGTTTCCAGAGGTATCCCCAAGAGCATTCTCCTTATCCAGAGCGCATTCTGACCATGGTATGGTACTCGAAAGGACTGGAGTGGTATCCTTATCATTAACGGGGGCAAAAACTCCATCACTAGAAGGCTCTCTAGCAGGAGGAGGATTCGCCAAACCTGATGCAGCCTCTGTTAACTCAACAGACATGCTCGGGGCATTATCCTGCGGGGAAGCAGGCAATTTCACGACATGAATGAGAGTTTTAGATTTGCCCGTACGCGAATGGGCCTCCCTCTGCGCCTGTCTAGATGAATGGGAAGACCTGGTTCTTTGTCTACTCGTAGACCTTCGGGCTACTCTTCTACCTGAGGCAGGAGGAACTTTACGACGACACTGGGTAGTGGCATGCCCATAAACATTACAATCATCACACTTTGGGGGCACCCAAGGATAAGAGACATCAATGTCAATCTCCCGACTATCACTAAACCCCGACACAATGCGAGTTGGAAGATCCTTCAGAAGGTTAACCCAAACCCGAACCTTAGCTACCTCAAAATTCTTCTTCCTTGTAGTTTCTGGTGCAAGATCAACCGGCTTTCCCACAGCCGTGGCTAAGCGTCTCAGACTTGCATCATTGAACAACAAGTACGGAACGTTGTGGAATTAGACAGTCACTACTGCATACATAATAGGAGGAACCTCCGGATTGAAGTCTGGAGACCATGGGGCTACAAACATTGGATGCCCCGCAATATGCAACAGGTTCCGGCTCAGGATAACTTCACGCGTTCTAGAGTTCGGTACTCGAAGGAGAAAGACGCCTGCTCCAATTTTGTGGACAAATATCCTAGGACCAGTACATGTCCAGATAGCATTCACCACTCCAATAATTTTTCCCATTTCTGGCGCCGGCCCAAGGAATTGGGCGAAGATGTAATCCCGGAACTCAGCGTTTGCTGCTTCTATGTTTTCATCCGGAATCAACACAAACGGGACGCCTGGCACATGTTGAGTTGGAGTACCTATTTCCTCAAGACCAGCTGAGCCCTTGGCGACAGCAACCGATTTCCTAGTCATGGATAGAGCTACCTTCGCAGGCAGAGAACCATTATCAAGCTCGTCAGCGCCTGGAGAATCCCTCACCTCCGACGACGAAACATTTGGGGCATTCAAGGCAGCAGCATTGGGGAATGAACCTCCTATAATGCTGGATGGACCACCCGTGAGATCAGCAGGTAAATCTGAACCAGTGCCTAAGGGTGAATTTGCAACAGTAACCGGTTACTGGCTAACCATCAACGGAGACTGGGTGGCATCTATGTCGGAGGATGAACCTTCAATGGCAAGAGAGCGTACCAGGGAACCAGAGTTCAGATCCAGATCTGGCACAGAGCCCAAGGAAACCGCGAGAGGTGAATCGGAAGAGAGAGGAGAGGTCAAACCATGAGCGCCGGACTCTATTGTCAATGGAGGAGCAGAGTCCACGACATCAGAGGATTTCTTTTTAGCGAGGGAGCTCTTTGTGGACACAGAACTGACAAGACCACTGGAGATTCGAGCAAATCGAGACGAACCGGGACGACTCTTCGAAGGGCCTTCCTTTATTTAGTCTTAGCGAGAGAAAAATTTCCGACTACCGACGTGAAGCCGGCGTCCAGGAAAGAAGAAGAGAAAGAATTTTAGAGAGAAAGATTTTTTAATTTTTCCTTTGGTGTGTTGTCCATACCATTTGTATTTTTTTAAAAACCATCTCTCGATCATCATTTTCTAAGTATATGTATTCTTCATAAAGCCGTTACTTCATATATTCTCAAAAGGAAAGACGAAAATCTCAAAAATGAAAAAACAGTTTTGCCCCAACGAATCCAGTTTTAGTTTACAGTTAGACTTTAATATTGTAGTGACACTAATAAGAAACATTTAATCATTACACATACTAAGACTAAATATGAAGTCTTACTAAGTCAAACTGGGCGGACAAAGTGGGACTTGGGATTCAATGTCACATTTAAAGCTTCACGTCAGTGGTTACCGGAAACTTTGAATATTCTTTATTGCAACAATGATTGCAAAACACTATTAATAGTATAAACTTAACAACATATCTTCATCTTCTCAACTGCACACATTAGTCATCAGAAAATATAAGAGATGACGGAAAAAGAAGAAAGCAACCACTCTGCGGAGGTTGGTACCGTCCGATCCCTCCAACAAACTCCCACTTGGGCTCTGGCCACCGTTTGTTTCTTCTTCGTTGCGGTTTCCATGTTCCTTGAACGTCTCATCAATATTCTCTCCATTGTAAGTATTTTTGTAATTTATACAATATGTATAAAATTCTGATTTATAAATTTTCTTACTTCTTTTTATAATATTCTGTTTTAATTTTCACAAGTTCTTGGAACTTTTTTATTTCTTTTCTTGCAAGAGCTAAACTTTAATATTCCAATATATATTTTATAGTGGAAAGAATAAATAAATTAGGTAAGGAAAAGAGTAGTATTTTAAACAATTAGAGAAGGTTGCGAACGTACACACCAGAACATTATATTATCATAATCTCTACTAATTTTTTAAAAAAATTATTTATTTAGATTCTCGGTTCGAATCTTTAGATAGAAAAAGTTCGATTCTTCTTAGAATATACATATATCATAGATATATGTTAATGTGAAGTCTACATGAGATGGGATATATATGGTAGAAAAAGACAAAACACATATATAAGTCGAAAGGAGTAGACTCTAGCCAATTGATATGAGTAAATAATTTATTTATTTTTTGTCTTTTTTTTTTCCTTGCAGAGACTTAAGAAAAATAGAAAAACATCTCTACTTGAAGCATTAGAGAAGCTCAAATCAGGTAGAATTCTGTCCCGTTCATTTGTGGCAAGATCATTTGGTGTCATATCCAAACTCATACATATTTGGATATGACACTTAATTGTAATATATATCTTTCCCAGTTTTAGTAATCTCAGAATTTTTAATCTTCTGTGAGGGCAGTTCTAATGGTGCTAGGATTCATGTCACTGATACTAAATGTGACTGAAGGTGAAGTTTCGAATATATGCATTCCCATAAAGTATGCAAATCGAATGTTGCCTTGCCGTAAAACCATTTCATTACATGACAATGGTAATGATAATGATGAAGAAGATGATGATGATGATAATCATCATGACAACTTCTTCCATCATTGCTCCAAGGTTCTTCTTGATCTTTTAATCCTTGCCATCATTTTTCAATGTTTAAGTTTCATTTGTGTTTTTAATCCAACGTATATAAGAGTAGTATAAAAAAGATTTTAAGCTCGACAAACTGAATTTTTTAATCACACAATTTAATCTGGGGAATAAAAAGTTGAGAATGGGAATGAAAGATCCTAACTCTCAAATAATTTACTTTGACGTTGACTTGAAGTCTTTAGATATATACTCCCTCTGTATCATAATAGATGATGTTTTAGAAATTATTTTTGTATCACAAAGATTAATTTTTTGTATTTTTTATTAATTAATGCTATGAAATTGTAAATTTCAAAATTCATTAATTAAGAATTTAAAATTGTAATAAATTATTATTGGTTAA
This sequence comes from Camelina laxa, assembly GCA_024034495.1. Lineage (NCBI taxonomy): Eukaryota > Viridiplantae > Streptophyta > Magnoliopsida > Brassicales > Brassicaceae > Camelina > Camelina laxa. The sequence goes on along the minus strand of CM043882.1, from coordinate 16,038,798 downwards.
TAGTTATGACAAATATGTTATTATATATAAAAATACATTTATAATCAAACATTAATTATTTTCTTAATCTATGTGAAAATTCTAAAACATCATGTATTCTGATACAGAAGAAGTACTATATATCGTTGTTAGCAAGAGTCAATGAAACAAAATGCTAGTAATATTATATTACTACTAAAAATTTAGCTTACTTAATTTCAAATTTATTATGGATATATTCTGATATTCACATGATTCAATGTTTGTAAATTACAAATTTAAAAGAAAAAGACTAAGTCAATATGGAAAAGGAATATGGACTTTTTCTTTATTAAAAGCATTTACTAATTAATTGCGAGCGCTAGCTAATTAATCCGACTTGGTCAAATTGAAATATGCAGGGGAAGACGTCACTAATATCACAAGAGGGTTTGACTCAGTTGAGTTTCTTCATCTTTGTGTTGGCATGTATGCATATTCTCTACAATCTTGCTGTTCTTCTCCTTGGAATGGCCAAGGTACATTGTATTATGCAATCAAATATATAACATTATATTTTTTAAAAAAAAACTTAAACTGTTTTACCGTTATGCCATGTTAGACTGAATTCCTAAAACAACTGTAAAAATCATATATATGTTAATATAATATGTATTATAACATAATTTCTTTTTTGCACTGTTCAAGAAATCGCTATGCGCTAGGGCGGTCGGGGTGGACCTAGCGCCTAGCGAGAAAATCAGAGAATAAACGGGAATTAATCGGGGACTAGTTTTAGGGTTATTTTATTAAATTAATAATAAAATAAAATTATATAGTATTAAATATATGTATAATTTTTTTTATGTTAAAATAAAAATATCAGATAATATATAAAACTATAGTATTGTCTTTGAAATTACGGAAAACACATAAAACGTAACTTGAACAGAAAATTTTTGATTTCATTAAAAGTTTGTACGTTAGTTATTGTAAAACATCATAAACTCTTAATTTAAATGTCTAAATAACAAAAAGATACATATTTGATTTATATTTGGTGTTAAAAATAATCATTATATACAAAATTAAGCGAAAAGTAGTCGGATTAGATGGGTTATAATCAAATTAGACAAGTATAATTGGATAATCGATGCAAAACGGGAATTAGTCATTAATCGAGGCGGTAAAGGTGGGCCTAGCGATTTTGCGGGACGTAATTGGTGCTAGGTGGGGATTTTTAGAACATGGCTTTTTAAAAATCTATATATATAAAGTTAACTTTTACTCACTCCTGGTGCTGCCATATCAGCCATTACTCACTCCTGGTGCTGCCACATCAGCCACTAACTAAGTTTAATAAACCCAATTTTTTGATATAACCCACTAAGCAATTCATATTCCTTGGTTTCATATTTCTTTAAAAGCCCAGTTTCATATTTCTTTAAAAGCTCAATCCATTAGTAATACATGTTTTATATGCTGTAGAAATAAAACTCTTCTCCAGTAAGCTCCAATCCATCGTCCGCCAGTGTACGACCTGAAGCGTCCCTTCCCTTCTTAATTCTTTCATCTCGGAACACCTAAAGGATATCTTTCAAATTAATTTTTTAGCTTAAGAAAAAACAGTAAGATTCACCAATGTTATCATCCTCTAAAAATTTCCAAAATTCAAAATAAATCTCCTTGATAAACATTACCTACGCCTTCAAAATAATTTAAACAAGAGAACGAGAGAACATAACTGAAAGTATAGCAAGAATACAAACGATTGGGGAAAAAAAATGTTCACCACTTACTATGACAACAAAAATAGAACATACAAGATCAACATATATTAAAGAAACTTTCCACAAACAATTTCAAAAACAGGTCTAAAAGTATTACGACCACAAGGAGATAGACATATGCAAAGAGGTATTTAGCTTCAGGGACACCTAGATCATAAAAAATGTCGGATTCGAAAAACATGACTATTAAAGATCGAAAGAAAAAACAACTCAAACGAAAAAAAAGACAAGCACTTACAGAGAATCAAGGAAACACAACTAAACAAGAAAATGTAAGAGATACATACACCGTTAGTTGAGGGAAAAGATGCTAAAATTCGAATTCCAGATTTTGTTCACATTAGATTTAAATTGAATGACTTACTAAACCGGCCACAAAAATATACACCCCAAAATGTTTTTTTTTAAAAACATCATATAAGCAAAAAATAAATTTTACAACACACAATTCACATCCAATCAAAAATCACACTCTGGGGCCAACCGAAACAAAACTTAAAACTAAGATCTCAAAAAAAAATGGATAAATTAAATAGGAAATGAAAGGAAGAAAAAAAAAAAAAAAAAAAACAGATTTGCACACCAATTAACACTTAACGAAAACATTAGGGGAGAACTAATTACCCCTACAGATGCAAAGCAAATAGAAAAACACCCAAAAAAAATGTGTGCATCGATGAAAGGGATGAATGAAGAAGAATAACAAGCATCAAAGAAATAGTTTCAAAACACTTACTGTCCTGTAGATCGCAAAAATGACTTCTCTGCTATCCGTTCACGAGACATCACATTTTCAAAGGGAACAAAGCAATTCCAACCTCAATGACATACCACTAAAGATCCAATGGACCAACACAATTTTAAGGCTTACAGAAAATAAGGCCCAACGGCAGAAACACAAAAAAAAATAAAAAACAATAAAAACAAAATTGTAAGTAATTGAGATTTTTAAATATTTTTAATCAAAAACCACTAACTAATCACTACAAACACAAAAGTATTGACAAAAAACTACTCGCACAGGTTACTAATTAAATAATAAAATAATTAAAAAATTACATACAATCACATATAATAATACCAAATAACAATCCAACGACAAAATGATAAATAATTTTAATTAAAGTAATGACTAAAGCGGGACATTAACTATTACTATACTAATTTTATATTTTTTTAAACGAAAAAGAGATCATGATGATTAAATTTATTAAAATCGGAAAATTGACTACATTATACTAGCTGAAAAAGCATACAAAAAAAATATATCAATAAAAGAGCAAAGAAAAACATACGAACAACATAACAAGACGAAAAGAGGAAAAATACATAACCAAAAAACAAATTAACAAAACCACCGAAAAAACACCTTTATGTAACTTCCGCGGGTCAAATGCTAGTAATACTATATTTTATCATATTGAGTCTATCGTTTACATATAAACTTTTATATACGTAATATATATAGATGAAGAAATGGAAATCGTGGGAGAAAGAGACTCAAACAGTGGAGTATCTAACATCAAACGGTGAGAGTTTGTATTACAATATGACTATTTTTTTTTTTTTCAAGAAATTTATGATAAACTAAATAATTTTCTATGTAATTTAAAGATCCGAATAGATTTAGAATGACAAGAGATACCACATTTGCTCGACGACACTTGAGTTCTTGGACTGAAACATCAATACAACTTTGGATTGTAAGTTCGTACATATTATTCATCTTTTAATCACTTTATTAATATAATGAACGTATATCTAAAATATAATAGTTAAGATTTTTTTTTCTTTTTCTTAGAAATGTTTCTTCAGGCAATTTTTCAACTCGGTGGCAAAAATAGATTACCTCACACTCCGTCATGGGTTCATCTTTGTTTGTATCTCATTTGTTTGTCTATGAATAATTATTCTAGAAATAAAATTCAAAATTAATATGTTCTTTTGAATATTGATGCATGCAGGCTCATTTATCATCAAATAATGCTTTCAATTTCCAGAAGTATATACAAAGATCTTTACATGAAGATTTTAAAACTATAGTTGGGATCAGGTATTCAAATTTGTACAATGTTTCATATTCTTATTGAATGACACTTGAAGTGACAATATCAAATTAACTATTCTATAAATTATTACAGTCCCTTAATGTGGCTAACTGTGGTCATCTTTATGCTCCTCGACGTTTATGGTAACTTCATTTAGATTTCTATATTAGCTTAAAATATTTTTATAAAGTAGTGATTATTCATTTTCATCCTTTTTTTTTTTTTCTTCTTTTATCTTAATCATCAGGTTGGAGAGTCTATTTTTATATGTCATTTGTGCCACTAATTGTAAGATTTTACTTTAATATGACTAATTAATTAATATTTGTGTACCTAGAATAATTGATTAATCAATTTTGTGATGTACGTAGGTAGTTCTAGTGATCGGGACAAAACTAGAGATGATAGTGGCAAAAATGGCGGTCACAATTAAGGAACATAACAATGTGATTAGAGGAAGCCCTCTCGTTGAGCCAAACGACAAGCATTTTTGGTTCTCTAAGCCTCGTTTCCTCTTAAGCATTCTACACTACACGCTGTTTCTGGTAATCTTGTCTAAACTACATGTCGTCTTTTTTAATGCTTCATCATATGATTTTGCCAACATTTTTTAAAACAATTTGGTACGACATTATACAGAACACCTTCGAGATGGCATTTTTTGTGTGGATCACTGTAAGTTTAATTCTTTAGTTTCCTTTGATAAAAAAAAAAAAAAAAATGAAAATGATACATCTTATACATTTCGAGTTTTAATTATGAAACTAGTGGCAATTTGGAATTAACTCTTGCTACCATGATAACCGAGAGATCATCATCACACGAATTGTATTAGCGTAAGCACTACAATTTATTTATTTTATTCCAAGAGTTGATTACATTTTCTTTCAAGCTTACAAACAAACGAAATTATGTTTTTGTATTATAAATTATATCGTTAATTGTATACGATTTATAGGGTGACAGTCCAAGTCTTGAGCAGCTACATTACATTGCCTCTTTATGCACTTGTAACTCAGGTAATTAACTTCCGAAATGTAATTTTTACTGTTTTTAAAGATGGTTTTGCATTAATATACAAATTATTATTCTTAGTGTAACATAGTGATCTGAATTTCATTTGGATGCATGTCATGTGTGTATAGATGGGGTCAAGCTACAAGAGAGTAATCTTGGAAGAACAAATAGCAAATGTCTTCAGGCAATGGCATGGTAGGGTTAGAGTCAAGAGGAAGACAGAGAAAACTCCGGAAACTAACAACGATAACGATAATAATGGTGATATCGATTTAGGTGAGAGTCCAACTCAATCAGAAGTTGCCAATGATTTCGGATCTTTGGCTAGACAACCACAGATTTTACAAGAGATACCAGTACACACCCAAACTGAAAGGTGATAAGATTGATAAGAATATAAAGTTTATCTTTACTATGACGTATCAAATGACTTAACACTAGGTTAGCCATATGTTCTAGTTATAGGCTTACATAAAAAAAATAAGGGTGAGTTGGTGTTATGTGAAGTATGATGGATTGATGGTGGTATCGTGATAACTTATCACACATAATGTGACTATGAATGCTGAATTTTCACTTAAATAGTATATTGGTATAGGTATTTGGATACTTGTTCGAACATTCATAAACTCATTCCTTTCAAATGGCCAAGTCCCTAAAATCAAATTTGAGTGGGTTTGATATGGTTTCTGGTGAAAAATAACAAAAGTTCTGAAACATATAAGTATGGTTGGAAGTAATCTTTTTTATTGCGAGGTTACTGAGGACACTGTAAACTATATATACTTGTACAGAGTGAAAATGTCGCATTGGCAAGAAAACATACTTTTCTCTATTGTTCTTTGAAAAGCCCGCGGCCGATGACAATCCTTCTTATCTCGCTTGTTCCCGCACCGATTTCATATAGCTTTGCATCTCTCAAAAGGCGTCCCGTTGCATACTCGTTTATATATCCATTTCCGCCTAAACATTGTATCGCCTGAAACATCAAACCAAATCTCTTAAGCTTAAAGGAAAGGTAAACAAGATACCCAATATGTGTATTTATGTGCCCTTCCGAGTTTTGGTTTGCTGGTAACCATTAGAAAGACGGAAGACAACTCTTAAAACTGGTTTTCCGGTTCAATTTAGTTTCACTCGCTAATGTGACACTACATATAGAAATGGACTATGTTTGAGATATATGAAGAACAGTAAGGGTAATTGACCTGTAAAGCGAGCTGAGTTGCTCTTTCAGCTGCACAGAGAATTGTTCCGGCGCAGTCCTAGAAGGTAAGCAAATACACAAGGCTGGTGTTATTAGGTTGCGGTGGCGGTATAGGACTCTTTTCATAACAGAAAACTATAAGAGGACTTAATGGACAGTCCATATTTATTACTACACCAAGTTTACCTTTGGGTCAATGTTTCCATTGTCACAGTCCCTAGCAACAGAGTACACGTATGACCTGAGATGCCAAAGGAACAACTTTTTGCTTGAGCTACATTTCTGTGGTATGGACAAAATAAATTCCAGAGAATCGAGAGAAGTTCTCTCTACCTTGAAGACTGTAATGCAGTGTACATGTCAGCAACTTTACCCTGAAATTATTTAGCCATTATTTTAAGAATCTTAAGATCAAAGTTGAGATATATTGGAGAATTTTAGGTAAAGGATGATCAAGATCAACCTGTATAAACTGTAACTCTCCAATTGGACGACCAAACTGTTCTCTCTGGCGAATATAAGGAAGTACAATGTCGAGGCATGCCTGCATGATCCCTAACGGCCCAGCTGCTAAAACAAGTCTCTCCAAATCCAGACCAGACATCAGAACATACACTCCTGCATGTACAAACCCTATGGTCATCAGACAAGTAAAGAGAGGGGACTTGTAGCCTCGACTCAAAAAAATGTACAAAGCGTGTAAGTAGCAAAATATGTGTTGGTGATTACTAGATCATCAGATAGTAGGTCATCATATACTAGAAAAAATAGACCATGCAATATAAAAACAAAACGATAAGATTTCAAAACGATGAATTTGCATCAGTCAAAACCTTTTCCTTCCTTGTCAAGAATGTTTTCTTCAGGAACAAAGCAATTCTCAAAAACAAGCTCACACCTGCTCAGAAGAGAGAGATGTCAGAGGAAAAGAGGGAATTAATTTACACAGATATGTTTATCTTGAGAGCACTGGGATTACGTATCGCTTCCCCGCATTCCCAGTTTGTCCAACTTCTGAGCAGTACTGAATCTGCAAAGCCACCACAATCACAATTTGATTTAACGAACTCACTCTCTAAATTTTGTTCCATTTACTAAAGATTATAGAAAGTCAGTTCCAACATAATTGAGAATATACATACCCATCCATTCCCTTCTCTATGATGAAAGCCGTGATTCCTTTAGAACCTGCTTTTGTATCAGTTTTCGCGTAAACAATCTGATCCAACCGAAACAAAATGGTAGAAAATATGTTAAAAACTAAACAAAAAATGTATCAAACAAAATCAATCTGAGAAGGTAAGCTAATCTATATTACCAGTGTTTCAGCAGACGGACCATTAGTGCACCACATCTTGTTGCCATTTATTATATAACCACCATCTACCTTATCAGCCTTGCATTTCATGCTGACAACATCTGAACCAGCTGTGAAGAATTCAAAAAACTAGAATCAGTATCCATCAGAGTAAAGCGGTCACTATATGTATGTATGAGTGTGTGTCCTCAGTCCTCACACTCTCAAACTTCATCCAAACGGTATGTATCTTACCATTGGGTTCACTCATTGCTAGAGCACCAACATGCTCCCCACTGATCAGCTTCATAAAAGTAAGTCATTAGTTAGCTAAACTCTAACGAGATTTAAAAACAAAAGTCAGGGGAAACATAAAAAAGTTCACAAATGAAGAAAAACTAAACTAATCAAAATGAAATAACGGTCTTTCTTCCATTCATAATAAGATGAGGTTTCTAATACTGGTTTTATTTGCTGATAATACCATTAGCATAGCAGTGACAATACTAAAAAGCTCAGATGAAACAATACCTTTGGCAAATATTTCAGCTTTTGGGCTGTAGTTCCATTCCTCACCTGTAAAGTAGTAATAAATCTTCTATCTTGGCTTTAAAAAACTCAGATATTGCAAAAGAGAACTAGTGAGCCATATATGTTTACCAATTGATTGATGCAAAGGTTGGAATGAGCAGCATAAGACAGAGCAACTGACCCTGAGGCCCGACTGATTTCCTCCATTGCTATACAATGATACAAGTAACCAAGACCTAAACCTCCATATTCCTCTGCAGGTAAAGGAGTATACGAATAAGTTACAAACATAAAACATAAAAAGGATTGAAACGTATTAATCAATGCTAGGACACAGATGTACCAGGTGCAGTGATTCCATGGAGATTGAACTCACCCATCTGCTTCCATAAGTTAACATCCTAGTTAAAAGAAAAAAGAAAAAAAGTATGAAAGATTAGATTTTGGTGAGATACATAAGCAACAAAGACATAAGAAACCAAGTCTCAAGACAGACCTTTGGAAATGAATTAGTTTTATCAATTCTTTCGGCATGAGGAGCGATTATATCTTGCGCAAACTTGGATACACTTTCTTTAAACTGAAGTTGCAATGCAGCCAAGGGGAACAACAACAACAACCAAAATGTCACAAAAACCATATAGAAACATATAAAACCCTTGGCAGACCAAAAAAAAAAAAAAAATCTCCCTTAGTAAATGTAACAACAGACATGAACCATCAAATTCGCTTAATAAAGCACAAAATCTTCTCTTATATGTCTTTATCCTACTTCACAAGGGGCACATGCCACAATGATATATGATTCTTATGTACAACGACACCATTTTGTCATCACCACCACTCCACCCACAATTGCAACGGCAAAAAAAAAATGTTCTGACTCCTACCTAGAAATCAAGAATAATAGAAAGAAGATAGAAATAACCTGTAACTGAGTATCGTCGAAGAGGAGGGAAGATGATAGAGAAGAGAAAGACCTCCTCCGAGTCTTGACGGCGTTACCCAGAATCGATCTCGCTGCGAAAAACCTCTGCATCTTTCGATATACACGGGGAAACAAGAATGTGTTGGTTATAAATTTGCCAAAATCGGCTTTTTAATTTAATCAGAGAGACACAAATTTTTTTAAACTGTTGTAATTTGAGATTTTAATAGTAATTGTGACAATTAAGTGATAAGGATGGGATATGAGCAATGAGTCATGATGATGGTCTAATCTAATCTAGTTCCGTATACCACTTTGTTACCCTATTATTTACTACTCTCCCATACCATCTTTGTCATCTTCAACAACCATATAATACTATACATTATGGATTCGAATTCAGGTCGGGTTTTTCAGGCCAGGTCATCTTTCCTCGGATCCGAGTATTATGGCCATGCCTATATGATATCTATGAATAATCATTAAGGAGGTACCACTACATCACATTTGCATTTCTTACTACAATATAACACTGACACTGTTCTATGAAAAACATTTTCAACTTCGGGTCGACTTTGGTTACTATTTCCGAATTCAGCAAGTTTAAAAAAAATGGTAATAAATAGACAACAAAAAAAATATATATATGGTAATAAATACCTCAATGGCTATGCTAATTATTAATGATCCCAACAATTGCAAGTTTTTTTTTCCAATAATCATGTTTCTTCATTGTACCCCCATTTTTTAAAAATCGCACCTATTAAACCCTTTGTTAGCGATCTCAAAAGTTGCAATGTTTCGGTCCAACAATTGTGTTTCTTTGTTGCACCCCCCCCAGTTTTCCATGTTGGCACCGTTAGTTTTCACACCCTTTTGTTTTACACCTCTTTGTTTATATAAAGTTGCAATGTTTTGATCCAACAATTGTGTTTCTTCGTCGTACCCCTAATGATCTTTGCACCTATATAAAAAGTTTTTGTTCTTTGAGTGTTACTAATGATCTCACCCTTTGTTAATGATCTCAAAGTTGCAAAGTTTCGGTCCAACAATTGTGTTTCTACGTTGCACCTCCAGCTTTCTATGTTGGCACCCGTTAGTTTTCACACCCTTTTGTTTTACACCTCTTTGTTTATATAAAGTTGCAATGCTTTGATCCAACAATTGTGTTTCTTCGTCTTACCCCTAGCTTTCAATGGTTGCACTTGTTAGTTTTCGCACCTTTTTGTTTCACACCTCTTTGTTTTCACACCTTTTGGTTTTTAGTATATATATACAGATTTTTATAGATTTTGAAAAGAGTTTTTGTTATTTAAGTATTATTAATGATCTCACTCTTTGTTAATGATCTCAAAAGTTTCAAAGACTCTATCCAACAATTGTGTTTTTTCGTTGCACCCCCAACTTTCCATGTAGGCACCCGTTAGTTTCCACACTTTTTTGTTTTACACCTCTTTATTTATATAAAGTTGCAGTGTTTTGATCCAACAATTGTGTATCTTCGTCGTACCCCTTGATTTCAATGTTTGCACTTGTTAGTTTTTGCATCTTTTTGTTTCACACTTTTTTGTTTCACACGTCTTTATTTTCATATTTTTGCATCTCTTCGTCGTACCCCCATCTTTCAAAAATCGCACCTATTAATTTTTCACATTTTTTTCACACATCTATGTTTTACTCTTTTATATTTTACACCTCTTTGTTTATTATATATTGACTTTAATGGAATACAAAAACAATTTTTGCATTTATTGTTTTCTGAGTATTTTTAAACTTACAAGTTAATAAATAAAATCATATATTTATATATTTATATATTATAGCAAACTCACTTTTAGGGGTCAAATTAATAAAAATTATTTATATTATCTCATCTAACTATTTAGATTTGTTAATGATCCTAAAAGTTGCACTATTTTGATCCAACAATTGTGTTTCTTCGTCGTACTCCCAACTTTCAATGTTCACATTTGTTAGTTTTCACACATTTTTGTTTCACACCTCTTTGTTATATATTTATATTTTTATGGGCCCTGAAAAGAGTTTTTGTTATTTGACTATTGTTTAATACCTCCAAATTTAAAAATTATGAGTATTATTTTCTTTCAATTTATTAATCAACATTAATTCACTCATCTTTGTTAAATTTAAAAAATTTGGATTGTTTTATTTATTGATTTATTCATCTAACTTTTGTTTGGTGTCATTTTCTATCTAACTGTATTGATCATCTCTTTCAAGTATTAATTTAGGCAATTAATTGTGATTTCTATTTTTTTCCTAGATTTATCTTTTTAGTCAATTTTGTTGGTTGCAGTTGCAGCTATGAGCTCTTTCTCCCTGATTGTCTTTTTATAAGTTTTGATAGACTAATGATTTAAATTTTATTCTACGTGAATATCTTTCAAAATTGATTATCTGGGTATGATTCTATAAACTTAAATTTATATATCTTTATATTATTCTCTTATCGTCACTGAATTGATTTTTCATTTTTATATATATAACAAATATTTTATTTAACTAATCTGGTTAATTCATCTTAGTCATTATTTATGACTTTTATATTATACAGTTAAAAAATTACCAAAACATTTTCACTCAGAAATGTAAAATGAACAATGTTAACCATTTCAAGTTTCCACTTTCCCGTCCGGTAACCCACGGACCGACATCCTAATATTAATTATATAATGTTGTTTCCTAAAAAGAAGAGCTGGTTTTTCTTACTGTTCAACAAAACAAAGAAAAAAAAGTAAAACCCACATTTACAAAATGCTTGTTTCCTCTACTTGCCCACATTTACCAACTTTGAAGTTTTATGTAATTATCGAGGTTTCCCCTTCAACAAAAAGAAGCCCTATCGAAAATACAATTACTGATCAAAAGCTTCCAGTCTTTCATTAACTTTGTATATAGTAAAACCTATTTACTCCTTTGCAAATAACAACCTGCAATGAGACAGAGAAACTTCAGATTCACAGAGATGCTATTAGCTTCAGAGTTGTTAATCAAGACTTAGATTAGCTTCTTTTTTTTACCTTCCATGAATAAACAAACAAGTTGAGGTACATGTCATTCTGAATCTGAGTCAGTGGTGAGAAAACAATCGGGGTCTAACGGAACGCTTCTTCCTAGGAAATGAAAACGGGCTATCTGATCTTTCTCTACTTGCCTTCTCTTGTTTAGTACTGTCATTAATTCCAACAAGCAACGACGCTGCAAACAAGTTAGATAATAGTCAGTGACAAATTCTTGTTAATTCAGACCGCTCCAGACAAGTGAAGGACGTCTTAATGCGAATTAGTAATAAGTACGGTAGTCTTTATTCAATATCCCTTGATGTTTCACGAAATTTAGAAAAGCAAAAATCACACTCGGTCAGGAGAATCTAACCTGTTTCTGACAAAGTATCCAAAGCACCCTCTCTTGTCGACACTGGGTTGTTTTCATTGACTTTGTTTACACCTTTTGTCTCTCCCTGATTACCAAGCCTTAGAGAGATCCAATCATCACTAGGGGTTCCGTTTGACATCTCCGCCTGATTTCCTAAATCAGACTGAGCTGGGGTATCTGGTCTTGTTGGCAGAAATATTTGAAATGATCCATTGTTTGTTTTTGCTTCACGTCGTCCAACCGATTCTGAAACCGTAGGAATAGATGGCATTGATGTCTTTTGAGCTATAGTGTAACCACTACTTACTGCAGGAGCACGGTTCGACGGACCAGGGTCCAAACTTACTAAACCCTCTGATACATCAGCGTCATTGTTGGTAAAAAGACCCAAGCCCAAACTGCCCCCAGCCATGGTGTGAGGGTTTTTACTATATGAGTTAATACCAGGTGGGTGCAATGGAAAATTTACCCCGCCATCAGTTTTTATCTCATGGAAGGCAGAACCCCCAGTGATTACAACATCATTTTCTTCATCAGAATCACTCAAAACGATGAGTTCATTATTACTTGCTACTGCTGGTTGATGATTCCTATGACTAAAGTTGCAGCTTGGATTTACATTCATGGATAGGGAATCAAGCTCCATCCCATTGTTTCCAAACTCAAAGGTCCCAAGAGCGTCTTGGTTTGCGCTGAGGTCATCGCTATCACTAACACTTCCAGTTGCGCTACTGCTCATTGGTATAACATTTTGCTCCTGATACTCAACCTTATCTTCCCTATTACTAGAAGACAAACCATTAATATTAGCTTCGCTAACTTCCCAATTCTTCCTTATTCCAAGTTTCAAAGGGGTTGGGCCATCTGAGCAACCTTCTTGTTTAACTGGTGTTAGAATTTCCATCTTGGGTTTAATCTCATCAACCAATGGGATAAGACTACCACCATGAGGTGCGTGCCAGGGGGAGAGTTCCCCCATTTTTCTGCGCTTGCTGTCACTTTTGAACTTCACACGCCAAGAACCATCAGGCTTAATTTCAATCTCAGCCAACTCGTCATCACAATGTCTCATCTGCATGCAGCAAGACAATCATTATAACTAAATGTACTTAAATGAATAAAACATTGTATTCATCACGAATTCCAACATCAACAAAAGTTTACCATAGATGTAATACGGTTAAAATAAGGATCTACAATTATATGCTCCAGAGAGTAGTTCTTCAGACAAATAGGACATTGCCACTGTAGTTAAACAAACCACAAAACATATAAACTTAGTAAACAATAGGAACAACTCAATTACCAAGACTATAATAGGATACCTACCTTTCTGGAACGTTGATTCAGCTCTACAAACACCTCAAGGTCAAAACATCCCATGTGCACACAGGGTTTAAATCTCCCAGCAACTTTCATCCTAGAACCACTCATCTAGTGACACCAACAGAAAAGTAACACTAATCAGTCTAGAAACGTACACAGAATGACCATCAGATAGCCATGAAATAGACAGAACTATCGGATTGCAACAACCTATAAAAACGAGATCTACTAAAGGAACTTACAGGACACCGGAGACTGACACCAAAGAAATCTGCGACAACCTCAATATCATGGTCACCGTCGGCATCATCATTTCCAGTTGCACCTCCGATGCATCGGCGTACACGCGAAAGAGCATCTTCAAAAGGTTCACCTTTATCCTCATCTGGAATCATGTTTAAGACCTAGATAAAAAAAAAAAGGTGAGTTTATAGAAAAACCACAAGAGTGAAATAGATAATGTTCTGGGCATTTAAGAACACTAGAAATTGTGATAATTGAAAAAGAATAAGAAAACTGATTTTACAACATAACAAACTATACTAAACAAAACTATATATAGCCAACAAATTGTAGTCAATTATGCCATAGCATCATGTATTCAAAAAGACCAGATCTGACTCAGCTCAGGATCAAAGAGAACAGAACTCAACACTATATAGCCAACAAATTGTAGCGCATTATTCCATTTCACCATGGATTCTAAAAGACCAGATTTGACTCAGCTCAGGATTAAAGACACCATATCTCAACATTATATAGCCTACAAATTATAGTCAAAATAGAACTGCGAAAACCTAGAACTTTGATTGCAACAGTAGTGTAACCCTCACACATATTAACTTCCTTCTCATGCACATGCTATTTCTTCTCACACAACAATGCCATTTCAAAAATCAATTCATTTTATGTTTCGAACACACTGACTCTAGTTTTACTGTAAACTGTTTTTTAGTGTTTGTCATGAAGCATCTTATCAGTAAATACAAGTACCTGTTGCAGAGTCCGTCGTTTCACAAGTCTTACACCCAAACAAAAGATGCGGGAGTCACATCTACTCAAGGATATCTTGTTAATTCCTTCCCTAACACAATGTGTGATCTGCCAAAAGAAAATGTGATGGGTGTATACTAGATTACGAACAACTTGATATTAATGTTAGAGAGAGCAAACTATTCCATGAGAACAAAGAACTGTTGCTGAACAGAGATGAAAAACATACAATAGGTCCATCATCGCGGCCATTGGCCCCCAGAAGCTGTGACCTTGGTCGGTCAATAGCACGAACATGTACACCTATAAAATCGTAACAATAAAACCATGAATCCATATCAGATAGCAGAGAGCACATTTACTGAGATCTGCAAACCATGATCCCCATATTCCTACGAACACGCTAATAACACTAACTTAGTTAGCATATCATCCCATATGAACTGGACTCACATACCATTGACTTGCAGATCAGCATCTTGAGGCCACTGCATCCTAAATATAACTTTGTCATTCAAGAGCATACACCAAGCCTGAAAACAAAACAAATTGAACTGCAAATTAGAAAACACACATATGTATGTAGTGTACATATTTAACCTACTTATTAAACTAACAACCTGAACATCGTACTCATGCTTCACCAACAAGTCTTTGTTTGCCCTTGTTATTTGAAATGTTCTGTCCACACTCTCCATAGGGATGAAACTGAAAATTGTGTCGCAGTATTAGAAGAACACACATCAGTTATCATTATAAAGTTAAAGTAGGTGTTGTGAATCTATCTAGGAAATAACCATGGTTTTTTTTTTCTCTAAGAACTAAAACGAAACAGAAGTCCAGCCAAGAAAGATAAGTGACTACAGTTCACCTTATCCCTCAACTGAGATTAATCCCACATCCACAAACAGTACGCAGACCATAAGACTAATCTCTAATGCTTCTTCCCTCCCCAGAAAAACACAGAAGATACAAAGCAGATGATTAATTAGGGACTGCATGCATTGAAACTAATCTAACTGCAGGATAGAAGTAATGAATTTGAATTTCCACTCGAAGTCCTCCAGCTTTCCAAACTAATAAGTACACAAAGCTAAATATGATAGTTACAACAAAAGACTTGGTGTACATACTCATCAGTTGGGATTGTCGTTGACGTCAACCTCACAGGATACAATGGATGCGCCATTGTGACCCAAAATCTGCACATAAAAGACCATGTAAAACGCAAAAAAAAAACATGCATCAAGGGAAATATAAATAAACATTTAGTCATTTCCCAACCAAGAGAAGTTTATGAGGATCTTACGGGTCAGCACGGGTAAGTCGGCATAATTCACAGTAAAATGGTTCAGGAAGAGGTTGATTTACTTCCATAAGCTTCTCCGGGATAATGACACAGCCAACATGCTCCCAGACATGGCATCTCGGATCCTCGCACTTTAATTAAAAAAATCGTTTATTGAAAACCAGAAGGTATCACCAAAATTATAGTAAGCCATTATACACCAAGAGATACTGCCAAACAGGAGTGGAGACAAATACTTTGTCACAGACTTACTTGTATCATTGACTCTGTAACTAGTGAGCTTCCACAAATACACCGAACTTTGATATCTGGTTGAAAGGAATCTTCAGGTTCTCCCTTAACTTTAACATTACTAATATCCGAACTAACTTGTCCTTTAGACGTTACTTCACTTGCCCAAGATGCTTGCATTTTCCTGTGGAAACACACAAAATTATTACAGTAAACCAAAAAAGTAAATCCATGGCTACAACATACATGTCATAAGAAATCCATGGAGAAAATATGCATGTCATAAGAAATCCATGGCTACAACATACACTCACCTATATCCATCCTCCACTAGTTTTGCAACCCTTTCCCTTGCCATGGGATCCCTTTTAGACCACAACCTTCCCGCTTCATTAAAATAATGGAGACAAACGCTTATCAGAACACTCAAAAAAAAAATTTAATTACACAGTTCACGCATGAATAAATAAACATGAGTGCGCAACATACCAGGCTCATCAGAAAGAATAGTCAAAATCCGCTGAACAAGGTCCTGCACAAGCAAATGGGCAAACAAAGAAAAAAACAAAAAAAAAATTCACATTAACATCATCACCCAAACACTATCTTCTATTCGATGATAATAAACAGAGTTAACCATCATAACAAATAGCAAGTGGAAAGATTAGCAACAAAAATTTCAAACCTGCTTTCTTCCTTGTCTAGAAAGTCCCAACTGAGCAAGCACATCTTTGAGCTCTTTCATCCGGAAATTTGCAAGTTTCTCCTGAAATTTAATTTAACAAATTTGAGCTCATGTAACAAAAACCCTAAACAAAACCTTCATGAGACCCATCATTGAAAATAAAATAAAAATCAAATTCTTCAGACCCATCGTTAACAAATTACTCCTGAAATATACATATCATTTAACAAATTTGAGCTCAGGAAAAGTATCAAAAACCTAATCATGAGCTAATTACTAAAAAAAAACTCTCTTTTGGAAATTTCCTTCTCAATATAATCTTTCCCTAATCTTTATCAACCCCGTCACAATCATTTTTTAATAACCAGTATATAAACAAAACTATCAAAGTCAATATACCTTGCAACTAGTAACCGAATCCATCGACGTTTCAGTTCAAATCGCCGAAGCATATAATCTCCATACAGCAACCGATCTTAAACAAAACAAACAAACAAACAAACAAAGAGATGAATCATTAAAAAATTAGTAATCAACTTAAGTTCCAAAATCAATCGCAAGATCAAAGCAAAAATTGAAGAATTACCCAGAGATCGGATACTGCATATCAAATCGTTAAAAAAACTCATTAGAATTAGTGCGCTACAGATTCAAACAACGCCAACAACTTTTGCATATGTTTTTCGACCAAGGAAGGAGGAGACGAAAGAAATCGATTTTACAGAGATAACCGGAACAGAAGCCGATTTTATCAAATCCGGTTTAGTTTACTACGATACGTTCGGGCCAGTGGAATCCAATTTCGTACGGTTCTATGTCTTCGTGAAAACTATTACTTATATTTAATTGAGAGGAATCCAACTTCGTGAAAAATGAATTTCAACAAATTATTTTTCTTGAACAGAGATTAAATTAAAAAAAAAAAACATTGAAACTTTGGCTAACAAATTTTGAAGAGAATGTAGAAAGGCTACCTTGGCTTGAATAATTGAGTTAATAATCAAAAGCTAGAGTTGAACCACCAACATTGTATATCTCTTGAAATAATCACAACCTTTTATATATATATATATATATATATATATTTTTGTAAGAACTCATCATGAACATTTTGGATCCACTGTATTAATATCCAAAATCTTCAATGCTTTGGTAAAAAAATAATATCATTTTGAAGTCAAGGAAACAAATCTAATCATATTTAGGTAATAAATTGTAAAACTATATTAAGAGTCAACATATTTTTAAATTATGACAACAGCAACATTTGACGCCTCATTTACTTCTATTAATAAGTTACTTTCGCTGGTTATTTAAGTTCCTTAATGAGTTAGTTATTTTTAGTATTGAGTCTTTGATTCTAAGATTATAAGTATACATTACTTCCAAAATTTTATATGACCAATGTTGAATATATGATGACTAATGTTGAATTTTGTTACTTTACCATGGTCAATTTGTGTGATAACCAAAATTAATAATATAATTAAGTATATAGCCGTATATTCAAATAAATTAGAAAAATAGGATTGAGGGTATGCAAAATTATTATTTTGGTGTTTTAGTGATAGTGCTAATAGTGAAGGGTAGTAGTGGCTGGAGGCCGGCGGCCGGTGGGAGTGGTGACCGGCTACGGAAGAAGTGGTGTCCGGCGACCAGAGGGAGTGGTGGCCGCCAGGAGGTTGGGGATAGTAGTGACCAGAGGTGGGGATGGTGGTGGTAAGAGATGAGGTTGGTGGTGGTGGTACTGATGATAGTGACAAAGATAAAATGATATATATTATATATTATATAGGAAGTATATTTGTTTTTTTGTCGTGTATCGAGAATATGTTTTATATGGTTATAGTAGTTAGTTATGTAATTTTGATTTTTTTTTTTTTAGTTTTGTCAATTCCCCTTATACCATATTTAATCGAACTTGTTAAAGCATGACCATTTAAAATTCAAAATATATCAAGTATCTATCTAACTATATATTCTTTTGATTAGTTCTCTCTCTTTTAGCTACGGTAAATTGGACAAAAATGTTTTTACGTGAATAACAATTATTTTAACGATATAATAACATAGATATCCACAAATTATATAACATGACATAGATATCCACAAATTATATAACATGACATAGATATCCACAAATTATATAACATTTATATTACAAATGTCTCTATTTGTTTTCTTTTGATACAACAAAACTCAGGACTTTCGACTTTCTTTGCAAATTTTTTTAATTTTTTTTTTGTCGTATCATTTGGAAACATCCTACTATATTAATTAAGAAATACAAATATGAAACTAACCTTATAAAATATAAAATTACATTGTCATACTATTGGTCTTAAGGCAAATGTTTAATGTTTAAGTAAGAGTAAACATCTAATTTTAATATTAGGCTAATAAAATCATTTAAATGATTATTATTTCCAAAAAAAAAATTTGTCTCTCTAATTAATTATGGATGAAAATTATTTATTAATTTTTAAAAATTTTAAACTAACCAGATTTTTTTTAAAGTAAGATTTTATATCTAAGTATCCAAATTATCATTTTATATTTATATTTGAAAGATTTTTGTTAAGATTTTAAATTATGATTCTCCTATCATCTTTCTTTTCTTTCATTGACAAATTATTTTGAATTATTATATAATACATATGATAAATAAATATGTAGATTTTTTCTGCATAAATTTAATTTGCTCACAATTAGAATATAATAATTAATACTTTCAAATATTTTATAAAATAATGATGCAAATACAACAAACAATATAAAATGATAATATACTTCGAACAAATTAAAATATTATAATATTCTAAAATAATTAGTATTTAAAATATATATGTAGATTTACCAAACAATTGCAATATTAGGAATAAATACTGTCACAAACAAAATAACTCTTTAAAACAAATATAACAATAAGTTTTATTATTATTTTTGGTAATTAACTATTAATTTTATTATTATATTATAATTTTTGAAGAAAATATTAATTAGCGTTTTATAGTACAGGATATCTTCTAGTAACCAGTAATTAAACACCACACCATACACGTGTAAATTAATTCCCATTTATTTAACAAGTGATGTAATTTAACAACAACTTTTCAATACAACCATTCATTCCAAAACACACAATCGCTTGTTAACGCGTTTGAAAACCTCACGCCACAACCGGATACGATGAACATGTTGCAACACCTACCAAAAAAATCAAAGGCAACATATCAAATGGATCCTCCTAATTTGAGAGGAGTAAACCGAACTATACCAATTCGATTTTATAACTTCTTTTGGTTAATTTAACTAAGAGCTAACCTGGCTTAAACCAAAATCGAAGCTGGTTTAAAAAAGGACTTACCACACATGTTCTTCCCCATTTCCATCTTGAAATAACCATCGTCACCCCAATCACCTCCCCATGAGTTCTTTATAAGCCAGTATGGAACACCGTCTTCAACTCCATAACCAACTGCTAACACAGCATGGTTTACATCCTGCAAAAATCAAAATATAGATCCATGTTGGTAAAATGGTAACATTTTTCCGGTTTAGAGAAAGAAACAAAAAAGACCCTCACCATGGGAGTGTTTCCACAGGTAGTGCTAGTAAAAACTCCCGTCTTGTAAAACCTGAATTCATGTACAACCTGAAATGCAATACTCACTGGTCTCACCAGTCCAACCGCGTGCTTCATTTCATCTTCTGCACCCTATTAGTGTTTATAACTTAGAAAATATATAATTTGTGTATGCAAGTATGAATCTAAATTATCTAATTCCAAATTAGGCTTTTACCAGAGTAATGTTGACAGAGTCAAGAACTCGAACACCGATGTTTTCAGCTGAGAATTTGCAGACACCGTCTTTGCCAATGTAAGGATAAGCCTCCTCTGTGTCAAGACCACCATTGTATTTGATGTATTCAAAGGCTTGAGAAGGAAGTCCACCATGACAACCAAAGTTGTTAAAAGTTCCAGCACAATCCACAAGCTGTTGCTCGGACAAAGATATTCTTTTTCCAAATGCTTGATGGTAGGCTGCTTCAAGAGCTCCGGTTGTGCTGAAGTTAAAGTTTGGTCATTAGGTCATACATATCAGATTCCATCGAGAAATCACTGAAAAAAAATCTTATCAGTTATCACAGACTTTACCTGAATGTCCAGCAAGATCCACAGTGTCCTTGGTTCTTAACAGGACTAACAATACCATCTTCTCTCCAATCTTTCTGCATTTTTTTACACAATTTGAAGACTCAGACCAAACTTCGAAAATATCTACAAAAGAGCTAAATATAAAAGAATAGAAGAAGAATGGTTAACCGTGTCTGGAACTGCAGCTTCAGTGACCTTGTGGCTACCCTTCAAGGTAGCAGAACAGTTTTGAGCAGCTCCAAGCTTGTGTCTTTGAAACTCTTGCCATGTTAAGTCAGCATATTCTGTAAAAAAAAACAGAACAGACTCATTAAACATAAACAACACCAAGGTTGCTCAACTATCAACCATTAAGGTATCCAACTAAAATCCTAAACAAGTAGTACAATTCAATTTTGTCACATTTATTTTCAAGTCAAAAAAATCCTTCAGTAACTATATATACATAAACACACTTCAGTACTCTAAAGCATTAAAAGTCTTGAACTATGTGAACTGAGACAAAGCTCAAACATTTCGTTCTTGAACTATGTGAATTGAGACAAAAAGCTCAAATCAAAGCATAGAGATAGATAGACTTACAATATACTTCAACAGACTTAAGTCCAGACTCTAAACCATTAAAAAATCTCAAAACAAACTGTAAATTGAGACAAGAAGGCTCAAATCAAAGCATTAGGACTTAGGAGATAAGACTTACGATTAACAGCGAGTTTGTAAGGTAAGCTTTTCTTATTAGTCGATCTGATCAAATCAAGATTCTCTTTAAAAACTGAGAATCTTAACTTCATCTCCTCCACGCTCTCATACTTCTTCCCAAACCTTTCACAAAAACCCAAAACAAATGTCACTTTAAAAACAAGTCAACGGAAGGAAACAAGTCAACGATGAAAATTTACCGGTGAGTGAATCGAGAAAAGGAGAGAACGTGACGAGATTTGCCTAAGATCTGAATGACAGTGTCTTCAAGCTCCCGGAGATTGTTGTCGGAAACCATTCTGATTGGATTTGATTCATCGAATCCGATCTCTTTATCCGCTGTTGTTGCAGCTATGAGAATCAATAAGATCGATGAAGATAAGATTAGTTTTACAGACATGGATTTGCTCTCTGGTTCTTCTTAGTCTTCTTACAAAAGACTCGATGAAGAAGAAGAAGAAGATTGGAGGGAGATTGGGTTTCTCTTTCTATGTTCTGTCGCGTTGGGTGTTATGTTTGGTCCGGTTACACGTGACGTGTTTTTATTGGTTGTATATTTGGCTTCAATAATTGTATTGCTGATGTGTAAGGTGACGTGGGACGTATAACGGAACATTGTTTAGTACTCCACTATCTTGTTGGAAATAGAAATATGTAACAAGATAATTTAAAATAAGACTCAAATAAAATGATAATAAAATTACCTATTTATTGTTTCAAATAAACACAATAAAAATATATAATTACGGATTTTCATGTTTGTATTTTTTTTTTTGTGAATTTTTAATTGTGAGTTTCATTCAAATATCATGGAACTATTATCTGAGCTGGAATTTGTTCTGGTCGAACAATTATTTGGAATGCTGCATTTTAAAAATAAAAATTATTTATTCATTGATATAAAAATAAATGCATTAGTAATATAAAAATATTTTTGTGTCACATGATTTCAATTTGTTAGTTGAGAAAATATTGTAAAATGTAAATATAGATGGCAAAATATAATAAGCTCTATTTCAATCTCATATATTTCAAGTAAACAATGAACCATATTATCATATTTCTCGACTGTAATATTTAAATTTTGTAATCACTAGAAAACACATGCATTGTATAAGACTACCCAAAGCTCAATTCGTTTTTTCTTTAGATTAGTAAATAATTATAAGAAAATACTAAATAGTTATAAAAAGTTGGATAATTAAATGTAATTTCAACTTTCAAATATAAAAAAATAGAATTTGGATAATTAAATTTAATTTAAGTTTTAAATATAAAAAATGAGATTATAAAATTTGGATAATTAAATTTAATATCCAACAAGATGAGATCATAAAATTTAGATAATTAAATTTAATTTCAACTTTTAAATATAAAATAATAGATACGATACAGGAACCTGTTATATACCAAAATAGTACTTAAAAGACATTGAAAGTCTCAGTGGTTACTAGGTCGTTGTGTATTTTGTTGTCTCTACAATATATATATATATATATATATATATATATATATTTAAAAAAGTTGACTATGCGACATGTAATCAGTTACTTTGGAACGAGTAATTTGAAAATTTTAGATATTTTTGAAAACAATCAAATAGTTTTTTTTTTGATAATTTCAACTAACTAAATAAAAAGTAAGTATTCAAGAGAATATTTTTGATGAAAGAGATTGTAAAAGTAAGAAATATTTCTACCTAAGTAGTTATGATTATTAGAGAAAACATTTTATGTAATAGTAAAAGTACATGAAATATTGTCCTATTTTATACCATCTTATAGAACAAAATCTCTACTTTGGAATAATTATCTGAAAGTTTTAGGAAACATTTTTTTGAAATAACATGTAAATGAGGTCATTTATATAAAAGAAAATATGATTTTATAGAAAAAAGCGTATAACAAACGGAAACGAATAATTCTAACAATAAAATAATTATTTAAACTATTTCTAATCAAAATACAAGATGAGATCATAAAATTTGGATAATTAAATTTAATTTCAACTTTCAAATATAAAAAATAGATATGATACCGAAACATGTTGTATGTCAAGATAGTACTTAGAAGACATTACGAGTCTCAGTGGTTAATAGGTTGTTATGTATTGTGTTGTTTATACAAATATATATATATATATATATATTAAGGTTGAATATGCGATATGTAATCAGTTACTTTGGAACGAGTACTTTGAAAATTTTGGATATTTTTGAAAACAATTAAATACTGTTTTTGAATAATTTCAATTAATTAAATAAAAGTAAATATTTAACAGGGAATTCGGATATCCTGTCTAAATTGTTTATCCAATCTTTATTAATAAATATTGTCTAACAAGTAATCATTTAAAAGCCAAAATGGGACGGTACATGAAACAAGACGGAATGGGACAGTATTGATAGAACGGGAGGGGATGTATTTATCATTCTAAAGTAGATACATTTAGATTATATACGCACAATAATTCAAATTAATACCAAACTGAAATATGATATTTAGATTTAATACTAATATTGTACAAGCACTTAATTTATGTATTTAAAATAATAAAATTCTAACTTACTTTTATGAATTGAAATTTTATATAAAAAATATTTTGTCCATGTTGTAGCACGAATGAACCATATTATCGGTTTGATCGACTGTTATATTTAAATTTTGTAATTATTAGAAAACACATGCATTGTTAAGACTATCCAAAGCTCAAATTCGTTTTTTCTTTAGATTAGTAAATAATTACAAGAAAATACTAAATAGTTATAAAAAGTTTCAAAAATCTTTAGTTAATATTTTGAAAGAAAATTTGACATATATTATAAAAAAAAAAAAGTAAATACATTTACATATAATTTTATATGAGTATGTATATATTTAATGGTCATGATTCTAGATCCGGTTTTAAGACATCTACTTTTGTAAGAATCGTGAATGGCTAGTTTGCAAAATCAAAAGACAAAATAGTTACAACATCTGGTGCCATTCAATAACCTAAAAAAAAAACTAAAACTAGTTAAAAACCACAAAACGTTCATAGCCTTAAAATTAGGTTTGTTTAAAAAAAAAAATTGTTGGAAATTGGAAAAACTAATAGTTTATACAAAAAAAATCGCCAAGTCAAACGAAGAAAGAAAAAATCCACAAGATAAACTAACAAACAAAATCAAACTCACCATTGATCTCTCCAACAATATATCTCCTAACCTTTTATTTCAAATGACCTCATATCTTTCTCAACGTTAGACTAACAAAAACAAACACAGACACCAAAAGTGGAATGGAGACTAGTACCAGCAGAACCTCTGGTTCTGGAGGCATCTCTTTATGGTCAATCCTGCTCCACTCTCTTTGGACAACTCTTATGGGAATCCTCTTCTTCCGTCTCGCTACCACGAACGGCCACAAGTTGCCTTTCATACATTTCTTCTCCATCACCGGAACATTACTCATTACCTTACCTTGGATCATCCAACTCCTCATGTCCTCGACTGTAATATTCCTCCATAAGTCTAAAGGTTACAACAACCTCATGTGGATTGTTCAGTCACCAACAATATCCAAAGAGGTTGTTGATCACAAGAACGGTGGTACTTGTTCTGTTTCATCCTCTCCTATTTCGACTCGCCAGGTTTTCAAGGAAAGTGATGCTGAAGAGATTGCGATAAGGATCGTCATTGGCGCTGCTGATGATAAAAGAGACTGTTGCTCAGCAGTTCCAATAGGAATGGTCATGGAGATTGAAGGAAGAAATAAGACGAAACTTCTCACAAATGGATCCACTTGATCCTTATAGTCAGAGTCTTTGCTTTTAGAGTTTCCCCTTTTATTTATGTACTACTCTACGATAATAATATTTCAGAACTTGTTCATTGTTTTTTTGGTTCAGTTTTCATAAGAGCCCTGGTTTGTTATTACAACATCCTTATGCTTAATCAAAGACACAACCGCAATCACAAAAACTATCTATAAGCAAAAGTTATTTAGACAAATTTGCCACATCTTAGTGTTACAGTACTAATACAAAGTTTAAGAATTATGAACAATGAGACAGATGTGGTCTCTATGCTTTACATCAAAGAAATGTGAATAAAAGTGGTTAAGTTTCATCTACCATCACCATATATGATTGTGTGAGAAATGAACATTGAGTTGTTGGCAGAGGAAGGAGAGGCTGGTCGTGCTGATACTGATGAGGCCACTGAACTGGAAGTGATTGCCAACGATGGTATTCCCATTAAAACCGGAGTGGAAACTCCAATTCCGGGAGTGTCTGGAGAGAAATCTGGCAATCTTTGGTGTCTGTTTATGTATTGCACCACTTGGTCCATGTTAGGTCTTGCTTCTGGTACAATGCTTGTACAGAGCAACCCTAGTTTCAGAACGATTTCGACTTCCCCGGGTACAAACTTACTCTTCAATCTTGTATCTATAGCATTAAGTATAGAACCTTTCCTCCAGCATTCACAAACCCACTTGACTAAATGCCGTTTCTCAACCGGCATCCCGGGATCAAATGGTCTCCTCCCACATGTTACTTCAAGCATAAATGCACCATATGCATACACATCTGTTCTTGTTGAAGTTCCTGTTGATGTTAGCTCAAGCGCCATGTAACCTATGGTTCCTACAGCTGCTGTTGCTGAGAGGTTAGCTCCATGATCATCAAACCTAGCCATCCCAAAATCTCCTAAGAACCCTTGGAGATTTCCATTTAACATGACGTTAGAAGCTTTGATATCTCGGTGTAAAACAACTTGACTAGCTCCTGTATGCAAGTAACAGAGCGCAGATGCAATATCTCTCAATATCGCGAGTCTTTGAGACCAAGAAAGAGGAGGTTTATCGCCGTGAAACAAGTACTGATCAACACTACCTCCTTCCATGTACTTAGAGACCAGCAACAACTCGCCTTTTCTTCTGCAATACCCGAGTAGAGGAACAAGATTCTTGTGTTGTAAAGTTCCCATTGTCACAACTTCAGCTACAAACTGTTTCATCCCTTGCTCTGCACCGTGTGACAGTCTCTTAACCGCTATATCTCCTAAAAGAGGCAAAGTTCCTTTATAGACTTCTCCAAAACCGCCTTTTCCAAGACGACCATCTTTGTTAAACCCTCTTGTTGCTTTGTACAAAGATTCATAGGAATAACGAAGTGGACCGTATTCTTTTTCCCATGGCTCTTTCACTTCTGCATACTTCATTCTCCTATAGATATAAAACCCTCCAAGAACCGAGATTACTAAAATAGCGAGTAGAACCAGTAAAGCAATAAGCAGATGAGATGTTTCATCCGGTTTCTTGGGACGAGGAACCTTGGGAAGGTTAGAGATGTCAAGACTCTGTAGCAATACTCTGCTTCTACTGAAACTCCATCCTACTATGTACTGATAACTAATCAGTGATCCAGTCGCAGCCGAAAACCCTACAAATGCTTTTCGATCTGGGAAGATTGCAGTGAGATTGATAGTTCTTGACAAGAGAGCCTTACTCGGCTTCTGATTTTTGATTGGTGCTAAAGTAACGTTGAGTAGGGTATCTTCATAATCAATCCATACCTGAATAGTATCACGACTCAAGAGTTTCAAGGTTTTGTTCTTCCCTTCTCTGTCTGAATAATAAGAAGCTGAAGCAGAAACTACGGACTGGAGGCTGTTCTCGTCTATACCGACATGGTTTTTGTCGATATCATCAAACTCTGCGCTCTGGACCGTATCAAGCTCGATAGCTAAAACATGAGAAGAAGGAGATGCATTAGTTGAGATGTTGAAGAGTCCTAAGTATTGAGTTGGATCTGCTTGTGTAAGATCCATTGAAGATGATAGAACAAAGGCAATCCCATGACCACCGTCACTTCCTGGCTTAGGAACAAGAGCGCAAACGAAATGAGTCGAGAAAGAGATAGACTGAGATGACGCTGAACTGAAATCGAATGGTCGGTTAAAGAAAGCATGACCCTTTTGCTGAGCCGTGGCGTTGGTTAGCTGCAAAAGCCCATCTTGGAATTTGGCAGAGCCGTCAAGGTGAAGATTGGTTCGGTCTTGGTTAAAGCCATTGTAGACGAAACTTAAGTCTTGTTGACTTGAAAAGCAAATCAGATTAACAAATAAGATCAAGAAGAGAAAAAGATGAAATCTTTGAGCCATTGGTAATGGCAAAAAAAAACAAAAAAGGACAAAGAAAAGTTTGGCTTTGGTTATGAGTTTTGTGAATCGTAAGTTTTTTGGTTATAAGGGAACGGCTTCAAACACAATTTTCTACGTTCCAAGTTCAAGAATAATATTCCTTCTAGGCAACAAAAGAGTTGACTTGAGACTTTTTATTATATATAATCGTGATAATTACTCTAAAAAATAATAATTTTCTTCGTTTAAAAATCTACTAATACTCATTGAGAAAAAGTATATGGTCGACTATCGTTTTAACAATGTCAAGTCGGATTAAATTAAAGCGAAATAAACCTCAAAGTAAACCATTATTGGTGAAGTGATCCATAGTAAGACTAAGATTCTGAAGTTATATGACTTTGGAGACGAAGTTGTGGTGAGTTCCGAGTCAACTGGAACAGAAGATGGGGTAACGTGTTTAAGAAGCATTCGGTAAAAGCCCTACTTTGTCAAAACCACACGAACCGGTCAACTTAAAAGATAAGATATCATCTTGCTTCCCTAAGAGTAATGATTTCAAATTTTTGGATGAAGCAAAGATTTTTTTATATATATTTATATTATTTTTATAATTTAATTTAATTTATTATTCAAGTATCATTTAATACATCAACTTCTATTTTTTATTAGAAAGGTGAGGAGAAAAATTCTATTCTCAAAATTAAAGTGTGTACCTTTTTTTAATTTTTATTATTTTTTTCATTTCATCACTCACAATATTGGAATGATAATATTTAATAGTAATGATTTCAAAATTTTAGAAAGAAGCAAATGGATGATAGATAATTCCTATCCCTTCAATCAAAAAAACCTTATTCAAACCACATTTATAATTTGATACATTTGAAAATTACAGAATATATGTAATTTTAAAAATTTTAAAAAAATTCTTCAAATCCCAACTAAAACCATGAGACATTTATATTTTTAACTAAACAAATCCTCCGAATCCTGTAATCCAAAGCAATGTAAAAGTTATAAAATCATAATCCACAAAACTGTTTGAATAACAAAGGATTTTAATGTAGATTTTTAATCATCGGAAAGGAGGGATTTTAAAGTGGATTTTAAATGATCACCAATAATGAAGTGATTTCATAAGACTTTTAAAATACATGATTGAATAACATAGGATTTGTAACACTTACACAAATCACTTAAAATGTCAAGTTGAATACACCCCCTTAGCTCAATTTGAAGGTAGATTAGTCAAGTATCAATTTTAGTTAGTATCAACTTGAGGGTTGTATTAGAAAGGAGAGAGAAACTATTCTCCAAATTACGAGAAAGTGTGTAGTTTCCTAATTTTTTTTTTCATTTTCTTTCATTTCATCACTAGCACAAGATTTAATATTAGAACTTGTTTATTTATT
Source organism: Camelina laxa (assembly GCA_024034495.1). Taxonomy (NCBI): domain Eukaryota; kingdom Viridiplantae; phylum Streptophyta; class Magnoliopsida; order Brassicales; family Brassicaceae; genus Camelina; species Camelina laxa. The sequence goes on along the minus strand of CM043882.1, from coordinate 16,009,685 downwards.
ACTTCTTTGATTCAGTTTTCATAAGACCCTGATTGCTTATTACAATATGATCCATAATTCCATATGCCCTTCAATCAAAGAAACTACCTCGCTCACAAAAACCACATATATAAACTTACATTGGAGTGTTATAGAAATATATGTAACCAAAATAAAAACATCTTCACAACAGAACTGATACAAAGTCTAAACATTATAAATTGACAATAAGACAGATAAAATCTGCATCCTGTACACCAAAGCAATGTGAAGAAGGTTGTTAAATTTCATCTTCCATCACCATATATGATTGTGTGAGAAATGAACATCCAGTTGTTGGCAGAGAAAGGAGGGACTACTGGTGCTGATAATGATGAGGTCACTGAAGTGGAAGTGATTCCTAAGCCAGGTATTCCATTAAAGGAGTGGAAATAAGAGAGATGAGAGTTATGGAGAAAAATCAGAGTAAACTTGTGTCTATTTCTGTATTGAAACACTTGAGGCAAGAGAGTTTCAGAACCATTTCGACTTCAGAGGGTGAACTTTCTTTGTCACTCTGTATCTGTAGCGTTATTAGAGAATCTTCCCTCCAGATTACAAACCCTTTTAACCAAATGACATTTCTCAACGGGCATCTCGGGATCAAATGGTCTCCTCCCACATGTTACTTCAAGCATGAATGCACCAAATGCATACACATCGGTTTTAGTGGAAGTTCCTGTTGATATTAGCTCTGGCGCCATGTAACCTATGGTTCCTACAGCTGCTGTTGCTGAGAGATTAGCCCCATGATCATCAAACCTAGCCATCCCAAAATCTCCTAAAAAAGCTTGAAAATGTTCATTTAACATGACATTAGAAGCTTTGATATCTCGGTGTAAAACAACTTGACTTGCTCCTATATGCAAGTAACAGAGCGCATATGCAATATCTCTCAGTATCGCGAGTCTTTGAGACCACGAAAGAGGCAGTGGAACAAGTACTGATCAACACTAACTCCTCCCATGTACTTAGATACCAGCAATAACTCGCCTTTTCTCCTGCAATATCCGAGAAGAGGTACTAAATTCTTGTGCTGTAAAGTGCCCATTGTCACAACTTCAGCCACAAACTGTTTCATGCCTTGCTCTGCGTCGTGTGATAGTATTTTCACAGCTATATCACCAACAAGAGGCAGAGTTCCTTTATACACTTCTCCAAAACCTCTTCTTCCTAGACGACCATCTTTGTTAAACCCTCTTGTTGCTTTGTACAGAGATTTATAGGAATAACGAAGCGGGCCGTATTCTTTTTCCCATGGCTCTCTAATTTCTGCATACTTCTTTCTTCTGTACAGATGATATCCCCCTAGAACCACGATTACTACGAGGGCGAGTATAACCAAAAGAACAATAAGCAGAGGAGATCTTGTTTTCTTCGGTTCTGTGAACATAGGAACCGGGGAAAGTTTAGAGATGTCAAGGCTCTTTAGTAAAACTCTGCTTCTGCTGAAACTCCACCCTAAGATGTATTGGTTACTTATCAATGATCCAGTTGATCCAGAAAACCCTAGAAATGCTTTTCGATCCGGGAAGATTTGAGTGAGGTCAATGGTTCTTGACAAAAGAGGTATACTTAGCTTCTGATCGCTTAGAGGTGCTAAAGTAACATTTAGTAAAATATCTGAATAGGATCTCCTCTCAAGAGTGTTAAACTTTTGTTCTTCCCTTCTCTGTCGGAATAATAAGAAGCTGATGCAGAATCGACAGAGTGGAGGCTGTTTACGTCTATACCGACATGGTTTTCGTCGATATCATCAAACTCTGCGCTCTGGACAGTATCAAGCTCGATAGCTAAAAGGTGAGAAGAAGGAGATCCATCAGTTGAGATGTTGAAGAGTCCCAAGTACTGAGTTGGATCTGCTTTTCTGAGATCCATTGAAGAAGATAGAACAAAGGCAATTCCGTGACCACCAGCAACTCCTGGCTTAGGGACAAGAGCGCATACGAAATGAGTCGAGAAAGAGATAGATGGAAATGAAGCTGAACCAAAATCGAATGGACGGTTGAAGAAAGCATGACCCATTTGCTAAGTTGCGGCGTCTGTTAGCTGCAAAAGCCCTGGTGGATATTGGATTCTTGCAGGACCGTCAAGCTGAATATCAGCTTGGTCTTGGTAATCAAAGCCATTGTAGATGAAAATGAATTCTTGTTGACTCGATAAACAAATCAGATTAACAAAGACGATTATAAAGGACAGAAGATGAAATATTTGAGCCATCGGTAATGGAAAAAGCAGAGACAAGCCTCGTTTGGTTTCTAAAATCACAAGTTCATGTCATAACTCATAACGGATGAAGCACTTCAAACTCAATTTTAAACGTTTCAGGTCGACGAAATACACAATTTTCTACTTTCCAAGTTCAAGAATAATATTCCCCCTCTAGGCTACAAAAAGAGTTGACTTGAGACTTCTTAATCTCTATAATGGACCCTAATCACGAAACCAATAATTTTTTAATCTCTATAATGTGACCATAACAACTAATACGTTTATAAGAGTTTTTGGTCTACTCTCTTGTTTTGACAATGTACTTTTTTTTTGGGTACGAATACTAGAATAATTCAAAATTTCATATAAAAGGTTTAATTACTAGAGTACTTCATAAAATTTAAGGGTTATTGAGATATTTTTATGTTAAATATTCTTTTTTTTTTTTGCTTTGTAAGGAAAACAAAAAATGCTATTAATTTTTTTGTTTGAATTTTTTTTTTGTCAACTGACATAATAAAACTTGGGAGGATACAATTTGAGCCGACGAAAAATAAATATATCCCTAGAGTCTAAAGTCCAAAAAGAGGAAACCAAGCTGGCGAACAACAAGAAATTCCCATAAATATAAAACAAAAGAAAAAAAAAAAATATAAAGTAGAGAGCTTAATACTGAAAGAGGACAAACCCTTAAACTAAAAACATATGCAACAAGGCATAACCCTTACAAAAAGAGTTGACTTGAGACTTCTTAATCTCTATAATGTGACCGTAATCACGAAACAAATAATTTTTTAATCTCTATAATGTGACCATAACAACTAATACTTTTAGAAAAGTTTTTGGTCTACTCTCTTGTTTTGACAATGTACTTTTTTTTGGGTACGAATACTAGAATAATTCAAAATTTCATATAAAAGGTTTAATTACTAAAGTACTTCATAAAATTTAAGGGTTATTGAGATATTTTTATGTTAAATATTCTTTTTTTTTGGCTTTGTAAGAAAAACAAAAAATGCTATTAACTTTTTTGTTTGAATTTTTTTTTTGTCAACTGATATCATAAAACTTGGAAGGATACAAGTTGAGCCGACGGAAAATAAATATATCCCTAGAGTCTAAAGTCCAAAAAGAGGAAACCAAACTAGCGAACAACAAGAAATTCCCATAAATATAAAACAAAAGAAAAAAAAAATTATAAAGTAGAGAGCTTAAATCTGAAAAAGAAGACACACTCTTCGACTAAAAACATATACAAAAGGCATAACCCTTACACAACATAATAATCTCGAAATGCAAGAAAAACTTTTCTCCTCTGTTGGAGACAAGATTTACCAAAGATGCACAAGACCAATCCAAAGCTAACATCAACCACCTTCTATTATGAAGAGAACCCATCTCTAGAAAACAGAGCCAAAGTTTTCTTAGCCAACCAAGTACCAAATTAAAGTATTTCAGGTTACAAAAAGAAGGAGAAATACATTTCATTCAATTAAAGTTTATCAGACATTCTAAACATTTCGGATTACAAACCATACAGAATAAAAGTTGCGAGCTTACCTCAACAAACTCTGGTGATTACAAGAAATTCAATTGGCGAGCTACATCTTTGACATTAGCCTCTCTAGTTTAGTGTTTTTGAAATCATATTCAAATAGTACTAAATTTTACTCTGCTTTGTTTTAATGTTTGTTGGATGGTTATTCACAATTGGTTTGATTTAGATAAAAGTTTGTGAGACAATATTGTAATTTACTTTTAGTTTTATTGACATTATAGTTTTGAAATTTTCAGTATTTGTAATGATGCAAATGTTTTTTTCTCTACATAATTATCTAAAAATAATAATATTAATATAATTACAACTAACTCGATTAATTACACAAAAAAAAAAAATTTGTATTCTCTTAACATATTTGGTAGAAAATATATTGTTCAGATTATAATAAATTTTGGTTTAGACTCATATCATTGAACTCTGGTTCAATTTAGTTTTTATGTCCAATAATCATTCAAATTAATAGCTAAAACTATTCTTATGGTAGTGACCTTGATCCTCGTTAAGGTCTTATCTAATAATATCCAAAACTATATATATATATATATTTTTTTTGTTGGTCAAATCCATCACTATACTTAATTCCTTAAAAACTATAATGTTATTTTTTCTTTTTCTTACATAAACAACTCCATTACAAACAAAAGTAGTAGTATTAATGAAAAAAAACATACAAAATGAGGAAAAATATTGAATAAAAAGATAAAATAAAAATTAAAGAGTTTAATTATAGAAAACTTAACGATCGCTGAAGCTTCAACACCGTTTGTTCTTCCTTGTTCTCCGCCGCATTGTCTCTGTCTCGTCTCCATGAGAGATCATCAAACTCACCACCCCAAAGAACCTTCTCCTTGGTCTTCCTCTTCTTCTGCATTCCCCATACCACCAATCTCTCTTTCGCTTCCCAATTCGAAACGTGACTTTTTCCATTCCCTCGAATCGAGCAAAAAAGCCTCGCATCAACAACAACACTTAACCCTAGATTGATGTATCAAGCTGATTCATGGGTATGTATTTGATCGATTCTCTTTTCTAATTGGATCCTCTTTATAGCAATGGTTGATAAGAATGGTTCTGCAATTGGGTATGTAGCTCGGAACCTCTTACTATCCTTATTCGTCGTCACCACGATCTTATTCGCGCTTTCTTGTTACTTCGTATTGCGTTCCACTGCTCACAATCGTTTCCTCAGCTCCACATTCTCATCTAAATCGTTCGTTGATGATGTGAATCTGAAAAAGGTAGTAAAGAGGGATAGAGATGAGCATTGTAGTAGATGTGTTAAGGATGGTCCTCTTAAGGTTTATATGTATAACATGGATCCTGAGTTTCATTTCGGATTGTTAGATTGGAAACCGGATGGTAACAGTGTATGGCCTGATGTTCAAAAGTATATACCACCTTACCCTGGAGGGTTGAATCTGCAGCATAGTATTGAGTATTGGCTTACGTTAGATTTACTTGCGTCGGAGTATGAGAATGCTCCCAGGGCTGTTGCTGCGAAACGAGTTTATAACTCTACTGAAGCTGATGTGATCTTTGTGCCCTTTTTTTCGTCCTTGAGTTATAATCGGTTCTCTAAAGTGAATCCTCATCAGAAGATTAGTAGGAACAAGGATTTGCAGACGAAGCTGGTTAGTTTCTTGACTGCTCAAGAGGAGTGGAAGAGATCGGGTGGTAGAGATCATGTGGTTCTTGCTCATCATCCGAATAGTATGTTGGATGCTAGAAACAAGCTGTTTCCTGCAATGTTTATACTCTCTGACTTTGGTAGGTATCCTCCTACTGTCGCTAACGTTGAGAAAGATGTCATTGCGCCTTATAAGCATGTTATCAAAGCGTATGAAAACGATACGTCTGGTTTTGATACCAGACCGATTCTGCTTTTTTTTCAGGGTGCTATCTACAGGAAAGATGTGAGTTCTTTTTTGTTACCTTACCTTTTTGCTTGATATATGTGCGTCCTTCTGATCAAATACTAAATAAGGTTTTGCTTCCAATGTGTCATATATATATATCTCAGGGCGGGTTTGTGCGTCAGGAGTTATTCTATCTCTTGCAAGATGAGAAAGATGTGCATTTCTCGTTTGGGAGTGTGAGAAACGGAGGCATAAGCAAAGCAAGCCAGGGGATGCATAACTCTAAATTCTGCCTCAACATTGCCGGAGACACTCCTTCATCTAACCGTCTCTTTGACGCCATTGCCAGTCACTGCGTGCCTGTCATCATCAGTGACGACATTGAGCTTCCTTTCGAGGATGTTATTGATTACTCTGAGTTCTCGGTGTTTGTTCGCACCTCTGATGCATTGAAAGAGAACTTTCTAGTTAAGTTAATTAGGGGAATAAGCAAAGAGGAATGGACACGAATGTGGAATCGATTACAGGAAGTGGAGAAACATTATGAGTTCCATTTCCCATCGAAGCCAGATGATGCAGTCCAGATGATATGGCAAGCGATTGCACGCAAAGTCCCGAGTGTTAAAATGAGGATTCATAAGTCTAGAAGGTATTCTGGATCTGCTTCTGAGACAGGGAAAGAATCAAGATGGTCGTCATTGATACCTCGAAGTTTCTGGTGAATAAAGACGAGATTTTTTTGGACATCAAATTGTTTTTTTTTTTTGTTTTCTTTTGTGTAGAGAGAAGTTTATGTTGGATCAGATGATTTGTTAACTTTTTCTCCAAATCAAAGGTTATAGAGAGATAGTCTTTTCTTCTAATTTGATTTCTGCTTTTCACCAAAGAAACAATAATAATGTTGTAACTTGATTTGTTAATTTTGATCTCTTTTTGTTAAATCTTCTACTCAGACTTCTCATCTCCATGTTTTACGTCATATTCTGACTTCTGATGGTTCTAAACACCAACCTGTAATGGCAAACTTGGATTATTATTCAAATTCAGAGGTAAGCCTGTCCAGTGCTGAAACTTACAGATTCTTGGATTAAATGGTAAGTTTCTCATCTGTATTTTCCAAACTGGTCTGTAGTTACAGAACGGCCCTTTTGATTCAAAGAACAGTATGAGAAACTTTTCAGTTTACAAAGAAATCAAGTTAACACTGTTTTATTTGTCATCTGAGACCTACAGAAGTTTGAGTACAACATCAACCGACAACACTTTTAAGTTAAAACATATAAGCAGCCACACAGATTTAGATGCAGAGAATACACAGTTTGTTAGAACTTTCATCTTCCATGCCCGTCCAAGATCGTGTGAGTAACAAACATAGAAACTGATGAGTTCCTTAAACTGGGAACCCCAATGGCAGATAATGCTTCGATTGAAACTGGCATAAAAGCCCCAATACCTGGAGTAGACGGCAAGAAATCCGGCAAGGGTAAGTCCCGGTTAAGGTATTGCACCACTTGTCCCATGGAAGGCCTTGATTCTGGCATAGCATTTGTGCAGAGCAGCCCAAGCTTCAGAACCATCTCGACTTCTGCAGATATAAATTCTACTCCCAATCTTGAATCCCTTGTCTCGAGTAAACAAGCCTGTTTCCAGCATTCAAAGACCCACTTGACCAAATATTGCTTTTTAACTGGTAGCTCAGGCTCCACAGGTCGCCTTCCACAAGTTACTTCAAGAAGGAACGCACCAAAGGCATACACATCGGTTTTCATAGACGTTCCTGTTGTTATCAACTCTGGTGCCATGTAACCTATGGTTCCCACAGCGGCTGTTGCAGATAAGTTAGCTCCATGGTCGTGAAACTTGGCCATGCCAAAATCACCTAACCTCCCGTTAAACTCAGAATCTAACATGACGTTAGAAGCTTTTATATCCCGGTGCAAAACAACTCGCTTGGTTCCTGTATGCAGGTAACTGAGAGCCGAGGCAATGTCCTTAATAATAGAGATCCTTTCAAACCATGAAGGAGAAGGGTTCTCGTCATGAAACAAGTACTGGTCAAGACTACCGTTAGGCATGTACTCAGAGACCAGAAGCAACTCACCTTTTCTCCTGCAATACCCAAGAAGAGGAACCAAGTTCCGATGTTGTAAATTTCCCATGGTTACAACTTCTGCAACAAACTGTTTCATCCCTTGCTCTGCATCATGAGATAGTCTTTTCACAGCTATATGCCTCCCTCCGGGCAGAGTTCCTTTGTAGACTTCTCCAAACCCACCTTTCCCAACACGACAATCTCTAAGAAACCCATTTGTTGCTTTGTATAGAGACTTATAAGAGAACCGGTGTGGGCCGTATTCCTTTTCCCACCATTCTTTAACTTCTGCATACTTTTTTCTTCTGTACCAATACATTCCTCCAAGAACCATCAACACAGGGATCACTAATAAGACAACCAAACCAATATGCAATGGAGATAGTTTCTTTTTTCCCTCCTTAGGAAGAGGAACCTGTGGGAGTTTAGAGAGGTCCAAGGTTTGTAATAGTTCTTTGCTTCTACTAAAACTCCACCCGAGTATATAATGGTTACTAAGCATGTTCCCTGTTGATGCAGAGAACCCAACATACATCTTCTGTTGAAAAATATCTGAAAGATTGATGGCTCTTGATATAAGAGGCTGATTTGGCTTCTCGATATCTATAGGAGCCAGTGTCACATTAAGAAACGAGCCATCGTAGTCCACCCAGACCTGTATAGGCTCCCCACTCAGAAGATCTATGCTTATATTCTTCCTTAAGACGTTGGAAAAGTAAGATGGCAGAGTAGATTCAACAGATATAGGGCTGTTCACATCAACACCAACATGAGGCTTTTCCAACTCATTAAACTCTACTGTCTTAACAGTATCGAGTTCAATAGCTAGCAGATGAGGAGTAGAAGTAGAAGAAGTCCCATTTATTGGGTTGCTGAAGACTCCCAAATATTGAGTTGCGTATGCATGAGAGAGATCCATCGATGGGGATACAACAAAAACAATTCCATGGCCACCAACATCTCCCAACTTAGGAGGAACTAACGCACACACAAAATGTGTATAGAACGAGAGTGAAGAAGAAGAAGAAGAATCAAAATTAAAAGGCTGCTTGAAAAAAGCATGACCCTTTTGCAACTCTGTAGTATTTGTCAACTGCAAAAGGCCACCTGGTACGATCCTGGCGTTCCCATCAATGTAAAGATTTGCTTGATCGAAGCCATTGTAAACAAATCGAGTTTCTTGTTGAGTTGACAGGCAAATCAGATGAACACAGCAGAAGATCAAAACAAGATGCACTCTACAATCCATTTCTACGTAACAAGAGAGTCTATAGAATGTTTTTCTCTGATAACAAGGTCTAGTGATAACTTCAGTCTTCAAGACAAAGTCAAACTCAATTTTTTCAATATTCCAATCTTTCTCTAAATTTCCTAGCAAATGCTAAGTACTATTGTCAGCCAACGCAATTATATTCCCAAACTAAGCATCATATAGTTGACTTCAGGGCAATATAAACAGAGATGACCGTGACATACTGCATAATCTAATCCATCTTGTAAATTAAGTACTGCCGGGGAAAAACATCTAATGGTCTACACTGGTTATTCTAAAAGGTCAACTGAAGCAAACAAATCAAATACTCTGTGATAGTATAATCCATCAAGTAAAACAAACAAAAGCAAGCTATATACTTTGTAGAAAAATTCAATGCTACTCTCAAAGGAATCTCGAATGCTTGGATACAAGCTAGTTCTATAGCATTTAGAAAGTCAGAATTAGATAACACACATATTCATTTAGATAGTCCACTTTATCATTTCAACAGAGACAATAGTAAGCAAATGCACTTTGCTTGGTCAAAACTTTGATGAACTTTTTCTCCAAATTATAGGTTATATAGACAGAGAGACAGTCTTTCTCTTTTATTCTAATTTGATTTCTACTTTTCAGCAAAGAAACAGTAATAATGTTTGTAACTTGATTTGTTGATTTTTGATCTATTTTTGTTAAATCTTCTACTTAGACTTCTCATCTCCATGTTTTACGTCGTATTTCTGACTTCTGAAGGTTCTAAACGCCAACCTGTAATGGCAAACTTGGATTACTATGTTCAATTTCACAGTGCTGAAACTTACAGATTCTTGAATTAAATGGTGAGGTTTTCTAATCTGCAATGTGATTTGGGATTATGATCACCATTGTAAATTGAGATTGATCACATGGCCAGCCAGGCCACTTTGGTAGTCCAGTCGGGCCGTCCGTAACTAGCCATCCATACCGAGCCAGGCCACTTTGGTAGTCCAGTCGGGCCGTCCGTACAATTGTGTTGTAAGGAGAGAGGAGCCCACTCAATGTCTCACATTCCTCTTAAGAAGACTTTCCAAGGTCTCTAGATCCTTCTTATCAGACCGTTGGAGGGTTGATGCAAGTGGGAAGGCTGTCACTATCAAGTCTTAATTATACTTAGCATCTTGTAAAGAATATTCTACAGCTCATGTCTATATCTAGTTTGTACCTAGGATTGATTTAATCAAGAAGTGAGAATTTCTTCTTCTCTCTCTCTCTCTCTCTCTCTCTCTCTCTCTCTCTCTCTCTCTCTCTCTCTCTCTCTCTCTCTCTCTC